>OX419185.1:12253210-12853210 GCA_948465475.1 Thalpophila matura
GCGCATTTAGGAAATGGGTTTAATGTATTGATAATGCAAATTAGTTTTAAAACTACTTAAAAATTTGTTGCTTTCAATTTTATTTGTCGAATTTTATAGCACCTATGTTTTTACATTACCATTACTTGTTTAAATTCCGTTAAAATATAATTATCTATATTATACTAATACTAATTGGTAAAGTTTGTTTGTTACATGTATGTATGGGGTAATCTCTGGAACTACTAATCTGATTCTGAAAATTGTTACACTAATAAGAAGTTATCCCTGATTGCTATAGGCTACTTTTTATCCTGAAGAAAAGCACAGTTCCTGCTGGTCACATGGATGAAGTTGCAGGCAACATTTAATAAACCTGTTTTTCAAATGGTTTATTAGAAATTTAACACATCATCCTATCAGACAAAAGAGGTATACTGCTGGACATAATATGCTTTCCCCAAGAATCACCACCACCATCCAACCCAAAAATAATATTAATGTATAGATGGTGGTAGAAACATTGAGTTGGAGTCTGTAATTAGTCTCAGATAGACGTCACCAACGCTCCTAAGAGGTGTAAAAAGAGGTTTAATTACAACTGATTCAGACACGACACTGTAGCTCAGTGGTTAAGAGCGTTGCCCCGGTTTAGGCAGAGGTCGCAGGTTTGATTCCTGTCTATGTCAGTTGTTTTGGGAATGTCTTATAGGTATATTTAATAATAATATTAATGTTATAAAAAAGATCTCTCTTATTCTATTATTATGTACATACAAGACATTTTATTTTATCAAAATCTAGTCTACTTATTTTTCATTATCAGTGACATGTTGATAACTAATAGATATCATCATCATCCAATACTGACAGCATGTCTTGTTGGGAACTAGACTAGATAAACCCACATAGACAGTTAAATTAAATAAAAATATCTGGTTTTAATTAAATGAAGAGATTAGGAGTTTTACAGAGAACATTTCTTTTACAAGAAGAGTAGATTTACTTATTTATATTTCGTTTTTGTATATTTCGTAATTGATTTTTTTAGTTTAATAGATTCAAAATATAAATTGAGAATTTCAAACTTTACAACAGAACACTTGTATGGATGTAAGAAGAGTAGGTGTCACAAGTTTAATTTGTTCTGAATGTAGTGCCCAATCTCTGTGAAACTTGATAACACTAATAGGATTTAGTTAAAAGACAAACTTACCAAACAAATTAAAAGCATAGGTTTCCTTCCATATGCATCTGAGAGGCTTCCCACTATTGGACTAGTCAGAAATTGTAGAAAGCTATACATCGATCCAAGTGCTCCCCCGAATAAAACCGACGCGAATCGGTCAGGGGCTCCTGTGAATTTCTGGAAACTTTGCACTGCTCTTAATAAAGAAGCATACAAATTGTCGCCTGTACCTTCTTCTTTGTTATAATAGTCCAGCAGCGATGGCAAAAGAGGTAGAATCATCGTAAAAGCCAACAAATCCAAAAGTAATGACACGAATATCAGTGCGATAGTTTTTGTATTTCCTCTCGTGTTTTTATTCTCCACAATGTTAGTGCCACTTTTAATCTGGTCACCTTTATCCGCTCCATTTCCAATCCTTTTTCTAACTTCTCCATTTCCTTCTTGGTAGTTCTAAAATATATTTAAAAATTAATACCCAAAATAAAACTGTCTGAACCCATTGTAGCATCTACAAACGACGAATAACATCAATTAACATTGTTTTTTAAATGAAGCCCACCTACCATTTTTCATATGATAATAAATACACCACTGGTTAAAAGTTTCATTGAAGCCATCGAGCTAAATAACAATTTCGATCTGCGGCAAAGTATATAAATTCGACTTTCACTTTTCTGACTGAGCAACAATGAACAAGTTGTTGGTTGTTGACATCAGTGTTGCCAACTCCAAAAAATTTAAGTCGCTAGACTCAATATCAAAAGTCGCTAAAACCGATTCTACTAGGGACGGATCTAGGATTTCGTTCGGAGGGACATAAGAGTGCCAGTGGTGGTGAAAACAAAACAATAATTTGTAGGTAAATAATTCTAATAACATTAAACATCCATATTTTAACGCGATAAGATTGATTTTCATTAGACGTTTTATTAAATTATTAGTAAATTAAAATAAACTAAGATTTTATTATTAGAAAACAAATAAAATCGTACTTAGCGATGTTACAAAACACCTTCATTTATAAGATTTTAGCTCTTATTATTTTTTTTATACTCCAAAATGGATAAATGCGGCTAAAAAAATAAAAATAAATTGATTACAATCACAACTTAACTCCAAAAATCCTTTCTCCAAAAGTCGTCAGATAAGTCGCTAAATATTTTTTGTCGTTAAACCTTTTTTTTTGTCGCTAAGACATATGCGAAAGTCGTCATTTCTAGCGAGAAAGTCGCTAAATTGGCAACACTGGTTGACATTGACATACATTATAATCCACCTAAGTAATGTTGAAATGTAATTCATTCCATTTCCGTACAATTTGTTCGTTACTCTACTTACTTTCGAAATTAGTCGTTTTATTTTGGCATCAAATCCGCTGTCAAAACTGACTGGCTGACAGCCATAGACATTTTTTTTATTGGTTCTTTTCGTCCCTCTTTGGGACAGGCAAAGGGAGCTGAGCCATACAGCCAACAGCCACAGACATTTATAATCTATAGACAGAGCCTAAGGACATAAAGCCACTCGCCGATTTTTGTTTGTGTGCGGTTCTGGGATTTGTATTATATTAATTGCGTGAGGCTGTTTGTGCACTACACGTTTACAGCACGTTTTTTCACGGACCGTTTTTTTTTTCATACATTTTAAAAAGTGGTGGGATTGTTCTGCAGACCTATTGGCTAAAAATCCGTAAAAAAAAGAAAACGAATTGAGTGCACAAACTGTGGTACACAAACAGCCTGACTAGGGAAGAGTTGACGCTTCAGTGACGTTACTGTATCAAAACATTGCAGTGTAATTTACAATGACGTCACTGTATCACTGTCAACGAGATGACAGCCTTCACACAGTATACAGACATGGTTAGACTAACTCCAGTAGGTATACTATTCTTCCAAGATGACAGCAGACAGAGATGACACAGACCACAAATCATAGACGTATAATTTATAGACAGAGTCTAAGGATATAAAGCCCATGGCCGTTTTTTGTTTGTGTGCAGTTCTGGATTTGTATTAGTGTGCGTGACTAGGGAAGAGTTGATTGGAGTTGACGCTTCAGTGACGTCACTGTATCAAAACATTGCGGTGTACTTTCCAGTGACGTCACTGTATCACTGTCAACGAGAAATGACAGCCTTCACACAATACTACAGACACGGTTAGACCACAGTAAAAATATGTACCAGTATGGAAACTAGTCCTAATTGCAGAAATAAATACCTACGCTCCACTGCAGCGGTAGGGTTGTCACTCTTAATGTTTTTGAAACTGAACTGTATTTATTAAAACATCTGATTCTGTGTTCTGTAGTGATCAAACAATCGAGTTAAAATAATTAGTTTACAAATAAAATTTAAATAGGTCATCTCTAAACGTTTCGTTCGGTCCTTGTCGGAACGTGCGGTGGATGCCGCAAGTGGCGCGCAGCATGGCGCATATGTGGCGCCGATGCGATGCCTGATCAACCCGGCCGGTGGCTGCGCACCGTATTACGCGTTTCAACTAAGGATGGGATGACCTTGGCAGTGGCACCATATTGTGACGATAATTAAGTTTAACAAAAAAAGATTTTGTGCAAATTACTTTTCAATAATATTTATCTTGTTCATGTTCTTTTCATATGATTATTGTTTATGAGCGTGTAAGTATTAGAAAAGCATGAGGCATGAGAGAATTCTAATATAGGGCCAAGGTCATCTTTATCTAAGTTAAAACGCATAGTACCTACTGGGTTTTAACCCGAAAATGTGTGTGACAGTAATTAAAAAACCACTACCTACATTAAAAAATATATCTTTATTTTACACAGTTACAAATTGTTTACTGAAAAATACTTTCGTCTGCTACGACGTGTTCGGAATGCTTTATTAATAAATTTTATGGTATAATAAATTCTCATTCTAATGAATAGCTTCTTTAAATAAACTATTAAACTAAACTATTACTAAACGCAACCACTCGTCTTGACGCGGCACCCACGACTGACAGCACCGCGATGTCCGCTTAGAGGTCTCGTTGATTCGCGTGTTTGTGTGAGTGTGCCGTTTCGAACGTTAGTACGTAGTTTCCGTACTGGTACATATTTTTACTGTGGTTAGACTACCTCCAGTATATTATTCCTCCAAACCACAGACACATGATAGTGTAGTGCGTGGTGCACATCTCTCGGATTAAAGGATAAAATAATTAAGTGGTCCGAGGTGCATAAGGTAGATATCCCGCTTAGAGCATATTATGGAGTCAAGCAGGGTTCTTGACAACATTGAAAATATGCTACAAATTGTGGTCATCCTATCAGTTCATAGCGTAAATAAACTTATTTCACTTGATTTTCAACAAAAATATGTATATTTTTTACAAATTACACGAAAATAAAATGCAATATTTTTTGTTATTGTAGCTGTGACAAGAACGGCCTGTTGCACTCTGGTGACGTCACACGCTAGTAAGCCAGTGTTGCCAACTTATTTTTAGGGTAAAGAATTCTTCAGGGTAAATTTGAGGGTAAAATTTTAGGGAGCGCCTCCGCAGCCGGCGCCGACTAGGCTCCCAAAAATAATGCCGTTAGGAACCGGAGTAGCCTTGGAGTAGCAGTGATACCAGACGAAAATAATTGCAAACTACCATAGCAGCAGATTAATGTTGCCGTGTTTTAAGTTGAATTAAATACCTTAGATTGACTTTAAATTAGTGTCAATGTAAAACAAAATACAACTTTTTTGGACTTACAAGGGGGAGGGAGGTGGTCGACGGAGCCCCGGTACGCGGAGCGCCTATTTCTATCTGCAAGGTTAAAAGTAACCTAACACGAATGGGTTGACGGGGGCTTCGTTCGCTCGCTCACTGAAGCCCCCGTGAACCCCTTTGAACCTAACCTGTCCGTGTCGGGGTGTCCAAGTTCCCGAGCTCGCTTCGCTCGCTCTTGGACCCTAATTAGGTATGTTACTCAAATGAAACATGAAATGTTTCTTTAATTATGCCAAATTGCCAACTCCTTTTCCCGCTTTTTTTTCCAAAGTCAGCGCCCGCTGCCAATTTAGCAACCGGTGCCGGCTGAAAATTCAGGACACGGCGGCGGTCGCGGAGTCACTTCCAAAATTTTAAGGTTAGATTTCGTATTGTTGTTATGATTACTAAAGTTTATGGGCTTTTTGGTAAGCAATACATGTAGGTACCTAAGTATTTGAAATGAATTT
Source organism: Thalpophila matura (assembly GCA_948465475.1). Lineage (NCBI taxonomy): Eukaryota > Metazoa > Arthropoda > Insecta > Lepidoptera > Noctuidae > Thalpophila > Thalpophila matura. The sequence continues at coordinate 12,258,580 of OX419185.1, forward strand.
GAGTTAAACAAATTCAGCATATTTTTATTGTGAAACATGACCATTGATTAAGAAAGAACTTGTTTTATTGTATATCTAAAACCAAAACTTTAGCCAGGTATTTTTGTATAAATAGTTATGATTTTAGAGTAAAATTAATCAGGCATTGGGGTAAAATGAAAATCTAGCTTGGCAACACTGGAGTAAGCATAAGCTAGGGATGCAAGAAGTGCCAAAATGTATCGATATATATCGTATCGATATAAAAAAAATATCAATATCGGTTTCGATAAATCGAAACAAAATATCGATATATCGGTGAAATTTTCAAAAAATATTAGTACTTTACGAAATTCTATTGTGTTTGCTTTTACAAGTTTATTTCAATAAATCTGTCAGTATTATTACTATTCATAAAAGTATGTAGTGTGCGTTTCACTAAGTATTCCTTTCGGCGCTGAATTTCATTAAGTTGCAACGTTTCTAACCGTAGATCATAGAAACAACATAGAAACAAGGGAGATGTGCCAAGGCGCTATTGAGTTTGATAGGTAGGTACTTACTTAAGTTTGGTCATTTTAAGCGTAGTACAAAAGTACACGCTGGCGACGAACCGAACACGATCGATGATATAAATACAGTGTTTTAGTTTAGTCTTTAGTGCTAGTGTTGAGTGACGATTAACAGTGTTAGATTGAGGGTGTGCGGAATTTTTAATGTGTGGGAGATCTTTTTATTAACAAGTAGCGCTTGTAATTGTGTTGAAAAATGTACTAAAAGTGGCGACAGTTGTTCCCGTACTAATTTGCTATGATGCCATATCTCCTTGTTTCTATGATCTGAATTTTTAACGATGTTAGAAGACAGTGTTCTTTCAGCACCTATTTTCATTCTCAACTTTTATGCGCCTGCCAGACTATGCTCCTTGCGCTGCTCATCGCTATGCTCCTCGCGCTGCCGTGCTTTGCCGCGATGTTGCCCTCTCTGCGGGACGAGACGAAAGAGAGAGAGAGAGGACGAGGAGCATGACGTGTGGCATGACGAGTAAAGTTGCCACACTATGTCTCTGCCTCCTTTCCTCGCTACTTCCCATGCCATTCGTCGAGTGTGTGGCAGGCGCATTAGTGTCCCTGACATTACTTTATCACTTAATTCTAAAAACTGTGACATTTTAATCAATGGTGACTATGGTCTTGCTACTGAAAATATATCGTTTTTGATACGTTTTCGATACTTGATATTTTTTTTTCGATATATCGAAACCGATATTGATATTTTTTTAAAATATCGATACTTTTTGGCACTTCCTGCATCCCTAGACAAAGCTCGTTTACTATTACTAGCGTGTTACGTCACTTCCGTCAGAAACAGCGTTTTTGGAGCGGTTTTGGAAATTTATACTTTATCACTGATTTTTATTGATAAATACAGTGGATCTCCCTGAAATATCAATGTAGTGTGCTTATAATATAATGAAGATTAATATAAACCATTTCCCAAAATGAGGCAAATACCGTATTATACCTACGGTCTATTTCAATTGAATTTGTTAACTTTGTAAACAATCTCAGTATGGCCAACTGTCAAAATTTGATGAATTTGTATAGAAAGTTTGTTTACAAAGTTTACAAGTTCTATTGAAATGGACCATAGGTATCATTTTCTTGGAAGAAATATTTTTGCAAAGTTCAAATGAATGCCATCTATGACAATTAACGGTTTTTTTAAAACTGCGCTCAAAGTGATCAAACCTTCAAAACCTTTCCAGCACGTTTTTCACGGACCGTTTTTTTTAGCCAATAGGCAGGCATCCGTTTTAAAAAGTGATGGGAATCGTTCTGCTGTCTGCAGGCCTATTGGCTAAAAAAAACGGTCCATGAAAAAACGTGCTGGAAACGGAGTACAGTAGTGCACAATCGCCCGCCCATAGTCCATCGGTTCGGAAAGTAGATAACCGAATAGTGTCATTTCCGACGGTTTCCGACACGGAAGGATTGACAACCGTTCGATAAGCTTCCGTGCACAGAACAATATTACTCTAGCGAGAAGAATATCAACTTCATAGTAAAAATGTGAGACGAATTTGCACGCCATCTAGTGGGATCCCAGAAAATGTAATGAAAAAAATTATATGCCCACCTAGAATAGATATTATTTTATTGACAGTAAGACAATAAAATAATATCTATTCATAAAGGTGGGCATATAATACAAATTAATACATCTTGAAAAGCTGGAAATCCACAATTGACGCACTTTCCTATGTTTTACTTTGATTAATTGCGAAACAATTCTCGTTCTCACAAAGAAATCTCGAAAGAATCACTATCTCACTCAACACAACACTTTTTCACCGCAACGGCGTAACAGTATGCCGACTCAACGTTATGATGGAAAAATCAGAAACAGTTTATCGTTTTAAAGCACAACAAATAAACAGAAACAAGAAAAAACGACCAACCATAACAGCAGACATTTATCATATGGTGTTGCCAGAGCAAACTACCAGAGTCCATTTTTTAAATTCAAATTTATTTCTAAAGATATAATTATTTTTCCAAATTTCGTTTAGAGTTCATAATTTTAATTATATAACCGTAAAAAAATAGGTGTTAGTTATTAAGCTACATTTTAAATTAAATTAATCATGTTTAGGTCATAATTTGTTACACGATATTTCATTTTATTTTACTTGGTAACATTTCATTGTAATCAGCCTGTTAGACAGAGTCATCGATATCGCTATTCTTATCATGAACTGGAACCCACCTTGTGTCCAAAGTCACCCATACACAGTTGACCGAGCCTGCTTCCGTGTCGGAAACCGTCGGAAATGACACTATTCGGTTGTGAATAGCTATGCAGAACCGCACACTAACAACAAGATACGGCCACCTGTCTTTCCCTCTAATGCGCCGTCTATTGATCTTAGGTCTATGATCGATTGTTTTGGACTATCGATAGTATTAATACTATCGAAAGTATTGCTATAATTTATTTTATATAAATCCATCAATCAATCAATACTAGAGTGCCCGCAAGATAAGTCTGCGCGCGACTGAGGGCGCTGCTTAATGGAAAGCTCGAAGTTTAATGTACGTTACCATTAAGATCGGACGGACCCTGATTAGTTCCGATTTTGGCCACGCGCAGACTTATCTTGCGCGCACTCTATTGTCGCGATCCGAGCTATGGATAGTTCTACTATCGATAGCACAATCGATAATCTTGCTAGAATCGGTAGACAATCGACAGTCTATCGATAGTTGACTATCGAGCGGCATCACTAGTTGTATAGTATACTCTTTATACTCTTTGGTCCGGACGCCATTTTGCGAAGACGTATTTTTGCTTTTGCTTTGGCTTGAGTTTACTCAAGTAAGTTTTAACCCTGAAAGAAACAAAACAGAATAGTATGGGGGAAGACAAAGGTAAGCTTTATAGATGTATTTCCCTTATAACATTAAGATAAAAGGTACTACACTACATCATTTGATTTACCTTGCTTACAGACCGCCGCCGCAGGTCTCGTTCGAGGGAGAGGCGGCGTTCTAGGTCCCGATCTAGAGAACGTCGGGAGAAGCCGGCAAGGAGGAGCAGATCTAGGTCACAAAGCAAAAGATCTCGTAGACGCAAGCCTTCTCTTTACTGGGATGTCCCGCCACCAGGTTTTGAGCATATCACGCCGCTGCAATATAAAGCCATGCAAGCTGCCGGACAAATACCAGCGAATATCGTCGCAGATACACCACAAGCCGCTGTACCAGTCGTAGGTTCCACGATAACTCGTCAAGCCCGAAGATTGTATGTCGGCAACATACCGTTCGGCGTCACTGAGGAGGAAACTATGGAGTTTTTCAACCAACAGATGCACCTCTCGGGCTTGGCACAAGCCGCAGGAAACCCTGTGTTGGCTTGCCAAATCAATTTGGACAAAAACTTTGCATTCCTTGAATTTAGATCTATAGATGAGACTACACAAGCTATGGCATTTGATGGTATCAACTTCAAAGGGCAGAGCTTGAAGATTCGACGGCCGCACGACTATCAACCCATGCCTGGCACTGAAAATCCAGCTATTAATGTGCCGGGTGAGTTATAATCAGTTCTTTTAATGTTTTCCTTAACATTTCAGATTGCAACATGTGGTTGTTATGAATTTAAATATCTATGATCATAGGTATTTTTTCTAACCTTTTAAATTACCATGAATGATGGTATAATAAATTTATATATTTTGTTTGCTTTATTATTATTGTTTGTGTTTATGTTATAGTTATATTTATTTGATTTCAGCTGGTGTAATTAGCACAGTAGTTCCAGATTCCCCACACAAAATATTTATTGGCGGTTTGCCCAATTATCTAAATGAGGACCAAGTAAGTTGCCGCTATCTGATAATTAGTTTTAATTATATGTCTGTGACACATTGATTGGTTGCTACTGTAAATAGGATTTCTGCGCAACATTTACCAACTAAGTCTTATAAAATATCAAATCAACGTTTCACAGTATTTTGATATACATATTTATATTTTATCCTCATATTAAGACTTATTAAATTATAATCAAATAAACTAAGGCTGATATTTATAAATGTTTTAAATTACAGGCAGTTTGAACAAACAGCATGTCAAGCTGTTTGTTCAAATTGCCTGTACATTATTTATGCAGCTTTTGCGTTGATTATATTTATGTTTATCAGCCTTATGATGTAATATTATATTACACTTTAAATCATTGAATTTAATGACATTACTACACCATGAATTCATGAGTGTTCCAAATTTCCTATGAAGGTATAAAATATATTCGTCAATTCATACTGATTATACAAAATTATGTTTTGCAGGTCTATACTGCGACTGCCTCTTGAATTCTTACACACAGATTCTTAGGATTTCTCTTGAAGTGAACTAAATCAACACAACCCATCTTTCCTTTGTAATTGTTTTGAACCCAAATTATTTTTAGCACTTTAGGTCTATAAACGTGAAGCATGTTTCTCAATATTTATGATATCAGTTTGGTGTACCTAATGAAAAATAAATATAAACAAACATACGTAAGTCATTCATAGCAATAATATTGAACAAGCTATCCATGTATATTGCACACATGACTGTAGATGTTCCCATTAGGAGATAGTATTAGGTGCCGCAGCCATTTCAGGGCGAGATTCAACAGTTGACAGGGCTACGGGGAGCCAGCAGTGAGCCGCGTTATGTTTTGGTCAGTTTCAGGTATTTTCACAGGTACCCTAGCGGGGATGAGCGTGCGCTTCACGCTCGATATATTCTGAAACAACTCACTGATATAGTTTGCTTTCTGCCCCTCCCTAGCTTAGATTTGGCACATTCGCGGCCCGCGTGTCACTGTTGTCTCTCATTCTCACCTATACGTCTTGTACTTGAATGAGACGTCGGCACTTCAAGGCAAGTCTCCTCCATTCACATCTGATTCTAACATGCGGCTAGACACAGGTCAGATAACATTCATTTAAATATTTGCTGCCCTAAGCAAATTTAACGGGAACACTAAAAAGTTGTGTGTAATGAATGTACAACTGCATAATAGACCAATCATGTACCTAAATATTTATTCAGTGTAATGCAAAACTTATGAAAACAACTCACTTTCTGATTGAGTATTGTGTGAAACAGGTAAAAGAACTGCTGATGTCATTTGGACAACTTCGAGCTTTCAATTTGGTGAAGGACTCATCAACAGGACTGAGCAAGGGCTATGCCTTTGCTGAATATGTTGATATTTCAATGACTGATCAGGTAAATAATGTAAATATACATGTTAAAATTAATGATATCCACAACTCATAAGTTATCTATCAACAATCTTACCTGTTTACTTTTCCTATAATAGGCAATTGCAGGTCTAAATGGCATGCAACTGGGTGACAAGAAACTCATTGTTCAACGAGCCAGTATTGGAGCTAAGAACTCAACTTTAGGTACTAAATACTTTCCAACTCTAGACATGATAACATTTTAGTTTGGTGCTGATATTTTAAATGTTATGTAGCTATGACGGGAGCGGCGCCGGTACAACTGCAGGTGGCCGGGCTGACGCTGGCGGGCGCCGGGCCGCCCACTGAAGTGCTGTGTCTCCTCAATATGGTCACACCCGATGAGCTGCGCGACGAGGAGGAGTACGAGGACATCCTTGAAGACATCAAGTTAGTGTTCTGTTTTAAACATTTCGGCATCCACTTACACAAGTTGATTACCCCCTCCCTATAAGTTGTCGAGCGCACAGTGTACAGAAAACTCATACGAATATAAACATTGTTGGTATATGTATATGTAAATAAGGTTCATATTCATTAAGCGAATATAAACAAGCGCTTTATACGAATATGAACCTTAACTTAATACATACAATGTTCATATTTGAATGAGTTTTTTTGTATACTTTGCTATGATGACTCCTCATAGTGATATTCGTGAATATGGGGGTTAGTGTTATCTGTCTATTAACTTCATTTCTAACTATAAAAATTAATTGTCCTAGCTAATGACAGTTTCTAACAAGACATGATTGCTTATTTATAATGTTTTTATAAATGACCTTTAACTAATAATGCATATTCTACTTTACAGAGAGGAATGCAACAAATACGGCTGTGTGCGCAGTATAGAAATACCAAGACCAATAGAGGGAGTTGAAGTACCTGGATGTGGAAAAGTATGTTTATTTACTTCATTATAAATGTACACTATCTGTACAGACGCCTGCATTATTAGGTTGCCCTCTTTGCTAAGGAATTTGTGGGGTACCCAACTCATAAGGCATCTGTACATACTATTTATTTTCTTAACATGATAATTATAGAATGGCCAATAATAATAAATTATTAATTCGTTATTATATTTTTTTTCAGGTGTTTGTCGAGTTTAACAGTATTGCTGATTGCCAGAAGGCCCAGCAAACCCTGACTGGACGCAAGTTCAGCAATCGTGTCGTCGTTACTTCCTACTTTGACCCTGACAAATATCATCGCAGAGAATTCTAATTTTTAAATTTATCTCGTCACAAGTAATTCCCTTGTCTAATACAATCTCAAAAATGACATGTTCATTTCAGATAATGATTTTCATATATCCATTCAACTCGATTGTATAATTAAAAGATAAAATTAAATTATAATAATATCTAAAACGATTTTTATTCTGATAAAAATACAAACAAAATTTTACAACTTGTTATTAGGTACTACAAATGCATAAAATATGTAACAAAAATATTCTTAATATTAAAAAGTAGGTGGTATCGTTTAATTACAAAAAAAGTAAATTGGGACAAGAAAAGATCTTGAATCTCTCTTACGAAACTAAAATATAGTCGCAACACTATGATGACATGTAATGGCATTATATTAATATTACAAATAAATTTTAATCCTTAGCCGCTCAAACATCCTGTTGCATAGCCGGTTGGTATGTGTTCATAGTGCCAGTCTCAGAAGAAAGAACAAGCTTTCTCATGACGACATACAGCACGCCACCTATAAGCAGCATGCCGATGCCGGCCATCAAACTAATCGCCCATGCGGGAACAGCGTTACCATCTGAAATTGATAAATAATTTTTAATCCCATTTACAACTTGCTGTGCTCGTGACTCCATCTGCGTTAAAGTCTAGACACAATAAACACCACACATCACTCATCATCTAGTAACTAGTTAAATAACTATACACTGGTCTGCAAAAATAAGTCTCACACTTAAATAAGTACTACACTTTCCTACTACTTGGTAAGACCAAGTAGTAGGAAAGTAGTACTTATTTTTGCAGGCCAGTATATTAGGTACCAGTTAGCTATTTTTTTGATAGAATTGGTAAAACATAATTTTGAATTAACTATTCAATCATGAACCCTGCCTTGTATGGGACTGCAAACAATTGAAAGATCCGAGACAATCGGGATCTACTTGACAAATCGAGATAAACTGTACCTCAGATTTTAAGTTAACAACAAAAACAGTTTGTTTATAAGCAAAGCATCAAATCAAACTCACGGTAATAAGTCCGCGTCATAACACGCCTTCCCCTAAGAATTTTTCGCCTGGCTTCGGTTTCTTGAGTCAGTGTACTCAAAATAACTGAAAGATAACAAAAATAATTTTAGACGCAAGTAATCTTCGTCATACCAGCAGATGTCCACTGCAGGACATAAGCCTCCCCAAAGCATCGCCACAATGACCGGAACTACGCTGCTCGCATTTAGCGAAATTCCGCGACCTACGTCGTCAGTCCATATTTTGGGGGAGCAAGCTGCGCGTTCCAGACGCTGTCGCCACTCTGAAACTTTCGGCCCTGTTGGCCCCCGTCCATCGTATAAGGTTCATTGTGAGCGACCTCGTTTTAGTGCCGTTAGTCGTCAGTTGTGGTAGCCAGATTGAGCTATAACTTAAGAATATCTGTGGTGGTTTTTTAGCACCCTTGCTCCGCCGTTACCTAGGCTGCTACCGTAACCAGTCGAGCGGGGCCGGGACAACTGATAGTATCTTCTGGCATTCCACGGGAAGAGATCCTGGTGCAATTCTTTACCTCACCACACGGGCAAAGATAGAAGTGTCTACCTATTTACGTAAATTTAAGACTAGCTATAAGTACCTAGATAAGGCCAAATTGCGTTCATAGCCCTAATCTCAACAAATAAATTCTGCTAATCCTGTATCCGTAACCATAAGCAATGGCAATACATATAGGTATAACCTACAATCTACATCACTACATGGGAATCGTAAGTGAATCATAGCTGTAGGTTCTTCGTAATTCAAACCATTTATATATTGTTATCAAAGAATACCAGTGTAATTGTTTACCATAGTAATAAGTATAGTGGTATAGACCTTGTTTTACAAATTGAATTTCACCCACCTAAGATAACAGCGAAGTAGAACCACAAAGACCTCTTTTGCGCCATTTTTTAACACTTATTTTATAATAAGGACACTAAAAGCGAATTGAACAACACTTCGCAATAAAGCGAAACTGATGACACACTAAATCATGGAGCATAGGTGTGTACCTCGGCGCGCGGTTCTTATCAGGCTGAGATAAGATAGCGACTCTGATTAGTAATGCGTACACATATGCAATCTTGTAGGTACTCATCACGACTACTAAGGGTACAACTACTCGAAGTTAGGATTATGCCTAGGTACAAAGCAACCGGGCATGGCCCCATGAACACCAACCTACATACACCTCACTACATTACCCTATGACACGAATCACATCCTACGTTCATGGCGCGTTGGGGCCTTTGGGTGCCAGCGCAAAGCCACACTTGGCGCTTAGCCCGGAGCGACGCTACGGTACGGCACGGCAGAGGTCGCGGGTTCAAGTACCGCCCGGCCGCGGCCGCTCGTCTCGGTTGTTTTTAGGATTCCGTACCAAAATGGTAAAAAAGGAACCCTTATGGTGCGACTTTGTCTGTCTGTCTGTCACACCTGCTTATTTCAGCAACTACTAAAGCTATCGACTTGAAATTTGGAACAGTTATAAAAAATGGTTGTCCAACTTTATTGCAAATGAAAAAAGTCAAATAATATTTTTATTTCCATTGCAAAAGGGGCCGGAGTGGGGGTCCGAAATTTTAAAGTGGGGTTACTAGGTCAAGTGACATATCATATGAAAGGGCTTGATTTGCACATTTCAAAATATATATTTTCATTTTATTTTATGTCTCACAGTTTTCGACTTATGATGAAAAATGTCTGAAAAAATACCATTCGCCCCCCCTTATCTCCGAAGTTTGCGGAGCGAAAAATCTGAAATAATTAGAGTTGTTAGGAATTGACCCAAATATTGCACCAAAAATAAAACGATGTTCCTAACTATTACAGTTTTTTCAAAATCATCAAAGTTCCTTGACAAACAAACTTAGTTATGCGGTCCGGTTTCTTTCACTTTATACGTCCAAAATTGATACGGAACCCTCGGTGCGCGAGTACGACTCGCACTTGGCCGGTTTTTTTAAATCTCTTAAATATTTTGTGTTAAGTTGTACCTATAGTTTTGAAGTACTATAATCTGTACCTCTATTAGCAGTTCTGTCTTTACCATAAGGGCACGGGCCCAGGGCCCCCGAAATGACAAAACACTTTGGTTTCTTAGTTCCACGCTTCACTAACAAAGCATTCAGATAATGCAGAAGTTTCTTTCAATTTCAGACAATGAATAAAAGTATATTCTGATGTTTTTCTCCACATTTTTTAAACTTTCTACAAGGGCCCCAAACTCTGTATGCCCTAGGGCACAGAACATTAATACTCTAGCGAGCCCTAGGGCCTCTGTATGGCCTAACTAAATATTAAGGCCTCCCTCCCCCACATTGGGCGTGCGCGATCCTCCGGCGCGTGAATGACGCGAACGTTCACGCACAGCGGCGTTCGCGTCGTTCACACGCTGGAGGATCGCGCACACCCAATGTGGGGGAGGCGGAATCTATTTTGTCGCCGCAGCCCTACTAGGTACTTACGTCGTTGGTAAGGAATTAAGAATAACATATTATACAGATGGAAAACGCCCAACTGACTTTTAGTGTTTTTACTGCGCAGTGCACAAATACTGCGACTTTGTGGAGAAGCTTTGCCAGTAGTAGTGGTAGTTTGAAAATGCCGCTAACTTCTCATTACCTAGTGCTGACTGGTGCTGACTACCTAGCTCTACCTTCTCATTACCTAGTAGGTAGTATTGGTATTGGGTAGTATAATATGCAAAGAGTATAGTAATAAACCAAATAATATGTTAGCTAGCAGTCTTTGCACCACAAGACAAAAAGAAGTCAAATAAGTAGCAAGATTTGTTAATACATAACAATTTATTGAACACTAACTAAATCTAGTAACAAAATAATGTAGGTCTAACTTTAATAATAAATCTATGTTTATAACTAAGTACCTATTCACTTTTCAGAGAATATATTCTTGATATCAACATCAGCCAGTATTTTAGCAGATACTGAGTCTGGGCTCTGGGCAGTAACTTTAGCTTTAGATATTTCCAGTTGTCGTTCACTGCCAACAACCGCCGCGGATTTTTCAACCAGTTCATCCTCTGGCACCCCCTCTGATTTCAGTTTCTCATATTGTTGAATTAGTCTCTTGGTCTGGGTTTCTGTTTGACTGATCATACTTATTGCTGCTAAACCATGGCCCTTTGAGTGAAACTTCCTGTAAGATGATAAAAACATTTTATTATCAAATAAATAGATGCAGATGTAAGTAAGCCTACTTACATCTGATGGAGCTATAGAAGCAACAAAGCAATTTTTTTTTTTCATGACATCATTGTTATTTGATAAATAAAAGACAACGCATATTATAGTTTTTGCATGAATGATAACTATCATTAACAAACATTAACTTACGCTCTGAGAGAATCTTCAGGATAAAGAATTTGTCTGATGGGTTTGATTTCTGGCTTAGGTTTAGCAAATTTAGGTTCCGCGACAGGTGGAAAAGCTCTATACACATCAAACCACAAGGGCCTGTCATCAACTCTCATTGCTCCCTTTGTAAGAAGTCCCTCGACTCTGTAACAAAAATAGGTAGGTACCTACTAGTCAGTTGGTAGGAAATTTTATTAGTAAGGCTGTAATAGTATCAAGCTGCTTTTCTACCGGCGAGGCGAGGCGAGGATCTGATGGGAGAGAACTGACAGGCCAGAATAAATCTAGTTCTGAAGTTTCATACAAATTGTTTAAGAACTGTTATTTTATGGGGTTGAGACAGAGGGTGTAACAAGATGGACAGACGGACATGACAAAACAAAAGGTTCCTAGTTTTACTACGGAACCCTAAAAATGTGTGTAAATGCTCATTTTCATGTGTATCAGTTGCAGTGGCGAAGGGTCCCTACAATACGATTCCTACCGGCTTCCCTTTGAAAAATAGCGCAGGCAGTATTGCCTATTTTTATTAATTAGCTTTTCGTGGCCAGGTAAGCATTTGTAGCTCCGGCTTACCTCTTATAAAAACTGACCCTTCGCCACTGATCAGTTGTATATCATATCACAATGGTCTTGTTTTTGTATCAAGCCTGATGATACCTGATCTGTACAATGATACTGATACAATCTTATGAATCATAACTGTGGACAAGGTTCAGGTTGACATGACAACTTCTTGGTCACCCATTCAACACATTTGCCAATGAGCAATGTAAGTATACTAATAATTATAATAAAGCTGAAAAGTTTGTTTGTTTGAATGTGCTAATCTCTGGAACTACCAGTCGGATTTGAAAAAATCCATATAATGATAGCCAGATTTGTGAGGAATAGTATAGGAGGCTATTTAACATCATGGTATGACCCTTTGGAGCCAAGCAACGGCAGGTGAAACCGCAGGGCACAGCTAGTGGGAAGACAATATTTAGGTAGGTTGTTAATTTGACGTAATATAAAACTCATTACCATCACTTATATAGTTTTATTTAATTAAAAATGAAATCAAATGGAATTAAAAATCATTTTGCATAGCATGAAAGATAGTTCTGCGCAAGTTTTCCCATCCACTTCTTTTGGTCTCTGAAATTAATTTTTGTTGAAGTTTTTTAATATCATCTTCCAACTCCTCTGCTAATTTGTCAGTTTCAGTTTTATGGTCGGATTCCATTTCTTCACATCTAAAATTCAGAAATTAGTTGTACACATGACCAACATCCATATTCACAAACATTACTATGAGGTCTCGAATGCAGTGTACAGAAAGCTCATATGAATATGAACATGAATTAATATAAGAATAAGGTTCATATTCATAAATAACCGAATATAAACAAGCGCTCCATACAAATATGAACCAAATACCTAGAATACAAATAATAATCATATGAGACATCATAGTAATGTTTGTGATTACAAATGTAAGTTAAAATTCTATGACATAACATATTACATCAAACTTCTGGTCCCTCTGGAGTTTCAACCAGTATGAGTTAGTTCTGCTCACATAATATTTTCTTAAGAACTAGAAGTTTAATTAATTTCTAGGTAGGTATGTATATCAAATCATGAAATATTACTGTTTTTTAAAGGAAGTGTGAATTTCTTTTAAAACTTTCAGTTTTTGTTTATGAGCTGTAGTAGCCTGCTGCATGCACTTTACAACTGCTCCAGATAAATGTTCCAACTTTTTCTCATTATCTTTCATTGCATTACAGTCTGCTTCCAATTGTAACATGACTTCTGATAGGTTTTTGAGCAGATTATCACTTTTTTCTTTCCTGCAAACATTTTTGTAATGTAAGTATCTTAGATTCATAGATTTCAGGTCATTATAATCATTTTGGGTTACATACCTTGTTTCTAGTTGATTGCTCATCACATCCAATATTTTTTGGCGTGACTCTTTGCAAGCTTCCACATCGACTTCCAATTTCTTTTTCTTAGAATTAGTTTGATATTGCCCAATTAATTTGGCAATTCCTTCCTCTTCGGTCATATCATTTCTTTGACGTTTTTGAATCTTTTTAATGCTAGGAGAATCTTTTATAAACTGTGATTCATTTAACAAATCATTTATATCTTCTGATAAAAATTTAGCTTTGCCTCCTTTTTTTGACGTCATTTTTGGTAAATTTCAGTATAGAAATGTGGAGAAAACTTACACGACTTTATTTTATCACTACAGCGAAGTTTGAGCGAAGAAAAAAATGTTCGAGTTCCCGCCCGCTACCTGAGTTCCCGCTAAATTTTGCCGCGTGAAAAATCACATTCTAGATTTGAATAAAATTCAAAGATATTCAGAAATTATTTTTAAATACAAATGGAATTATGACAGAAGTTCTTACCGTGTGTAAATAGTTCCAATTCTCTCCAATCGGCTACTTGCCATTTTGCTGTATAATGTAAACCTTTATATGAATGGTTTTAAATTAATTAGGAATTTACGTTCTACAGGTATTTTTTTAGATGAGGTTTTTTAGGTTAGGAATTTGTTTTCCGAATTCGGAATTGACAAGTTGACAACTTCAAACTAGTTGACAGTAGACTGACAGTCTCAAACGGTCAACCGGATTGAAACTGTTGACCATAGACATAATATATAATCTATAGACAGAGCATAGGGATGTGGTTCTGAATTTGTATTAGTGTGTGTGACTAGGGAAGAGTTGACGCTTCAAAGCCACCAATCACACCGCAATGTTTTGATACAGTGACGTCACTGTATCACTGTCAACGAGAAATGACAGCCTTCACACAGTATATAATGAATGACACATGGTTATACTACCTCCAGATATTCTTCCTCCAAGGTCAAGCATTGCGGACAGCGGAGGCGGCGCATTGCGGCAATAATTTCAATTATTTTTTACCCGACTTCGGCAAAGCCAAAAGGAAGGGTTATGATTTTAGCAGTCTATTATGTATGTAAGTATTTAAGTATGTTCCACCGTAGCGCCTAAATTATTCATCCGATTTTGATGAATGAGGTCAATCGATTCGTTTAATGGTCCGGGTAACATAGGCTATATACATAATTAAGGATTATGAAAAAAACCAACATGGCGGATTTTAGTCACCGTATTACTGACTCCCAACAGGGCATGCGACCACGGCTATACCCTGGATATTAAATCGTTGATTTACTAAGTTTTTCACAACACTGACTGAATTCCTTAATTAGAAGATAAGAATTTCAGGCTGTCAGACAGGAATGTTACCTATCTTGTTTCATGCTTTTCAGTTCGATTTTTTTTTGTAGTCTGTTTTAGTTTTTAACTACCTATCTTTTTAGGGTTCCGTACCAAAATGGTAAAAAGGAACCCTTATGGTGCGACTTCGTCTGTCTGTCACAGCTGTTTATTTCAGCAACTACTAATGATATCGTTAAAGAATGCTTGCCCACCTTTATTGCAAATGAAAAAAGTTAGAAAATATTTTTATTTTTACTGCAAATGGCGCCGAAGCGGGGTTTCGAAATTTTAAAGTGGGGTTACTAGGTCAAATGGCATATCAGGACTTGATTTGGACATTTCAAAATATATTTTCATTTCTTTTTATGCCTTATAGTTTTCGACATTATGATGAAAAAGTCTAAAAAAATACCATTCCCCTCGCCCTTTAAGTTTGCAGAGTGAAATATCTGAAATAATTAGAGAGTTGATAGAAGTTTACCTAAATATTGTAAGTTGCAACAAAAATAAAACGATGTTCCTACCTAGCAGTTTTTTAAAAATTATCAAAATTCCTTCACTAACATAGTTATGCGGTCCGCTTTTTTTTAACTTTTATACGTCCAAGGATGGTACGGAACCCTCGGTGGGTGCGTACAACTCGCACTTGGCCGGTTTTTTAAATTTTTTATTGTACATAATTAGTCTGATTGAATAATGTTCTGAATACTACTTTATTTTCTCTTCTGCCACCACCTCCTAATCCGCCTCCGAAGTTCGACTCCGACAAACCCCGATTCCGATTGCTCCTTGATTATGAGCCAGCTCCGATCTTCATTTAAGTTTGATGTTACAAACAATAAATACAAGAAAAACAACATTATTATATAATTATAAATCATGTATTTTCAAAATTAAGTCCCAATACAACACAACTCATTCAAGGCATTCTTTTCTCAACTTAAATATTTTTCATTGCTTAATATACACTTAAATCTATTTACAATTATTAACCTCAATATTACTCTCTGAAGAATCACTTTTATTAAATACTTCAGTACAAGCCTATATATTGCACTTGCAGCCTTACTAACCTCACCAGTTCTTTTCAGCAGAAATATTATGTATTTTAGTACTAACAGTAGTTATTCATTATGAAGATATCATAGTGATGTAAGTAAGGCGAAAGTCCGTGTGAGACTTATACAATTACAAGAAAATACTGACTATTTTCCATGTGTGAGATTCCACAGTTGGCTATGATTGCGACCGGTGCTTCCTGAAGCAACGCTTGTCCGCTTGTCTGGTCAGAATGTCGGACACAAAGTTTCTGTGCGTAAACACTCGGAGTATGTCCTCCCGCGCTTCCTGTATACCCTCGCATACAATTTTACTCCTTTGTATGTTACCCTGAAATAAAACAAATATTTGAAAATGAAAAATAATCGCGCCCCTGGATAATAATGTCAGATCAATCTGTCTGTTATATGCTACGCAGATAATATTTGGTAAAATGCGCAACTTAAAATCTAAATATTGGTTCAGAAACATCAAAACAAGCGTGTTTTTAATTTTGATGATACCAAAATTGTGGTATAAATTACCTATATTCATGTAGCAGCCAGGTTCGAACATACCTTAAGTAATTCCAGTAGGGTGTGTGAATGTGGTTGCAAAGCGGAGAGAGCGCGTCCAGAGGCTGTCTCTAGCGCTCGCAGGAGTCCCGCCAACTGCTCCCCGACGTCAGATTCTAAAGACATCTAGACGTAACAAGAAAATAAGTTTTAGTCAAAACTGAGCAGCTGCGACAATAGTAGCTACAACTGGCGAGCGTCGTCAGTTCGATCCTCACCCGTTGCAATATAGACGAGCCCAATCCAAGCACAAGCATTTCTCCTTAGAGGGGTTATTAGGAACAATAAAATTTGCAACTCATAGAAACAACTCAATTATAAAATTACGAATGAAAAAATACTACGACAGCGAAGTGCCAATACCTCCTGTCTGTAATTTTTCGAGAAATGGCGAATATTTGTATGAAATTATACACGTGATGACATGAAATATGTTTTAAACTACCACAACATAGGGTAAATTTCAGACAATATGTTCATATTTTTTCAGAGGTTTTATGCGAATTTGAATTCAAATTTCTTTAAATTCAAAACCATACAATAAAAACTGTATTTCTTGAAAAATTGTATTGGTACTTCGCCGTCGACTAGTATTACCAAGTCGTCCATTTGCGCAGTAAGATGATGCACCTTCCAGCCCTCGGCGCTAGTGAGCACGTGTTTCTGGCTGGCAATAGCTACGATGTCGCGCGAACGCGGCTCCCTTCGCCGCACGTCCGACGGACGCGTGAAGTGCAACGCTGTGCTTCGCCAACCGCACACGTAACTCGAACTTAACAGAGGACCTGTACAATTAGAGTTATTTTCGCTTAATTTATTTATGTTCAGTTACACGACTTAAATTTTTAGAAGTGTTTACAAAATTTTATTTGATTCAGGGTTTTGAATTTCAATAACTTCAAACCGCTGAAATAATTAAATGACGGCTCGACAAGCAATATAATAAGCAAATTCTTCACAATGTTCGAGTAATTTTATTTTAGTAATCAAATGTTCACATTCTAAAAACCAGACGAGTTTGTAGCTTTTGTGCAATAAGTACACTGGTACTGGTGCACACAAGAAACTGCGGGAACTGTCGGGAGTAAAGTTCTCCGGACAGGCCGGTTAACTTACATTGCGAGTATTGTTATTATCTTGATAACTAACTATATCACAAAATATATTTTGATAATTTCGAGACATTACTTTTTTGGTTATTGTAACTGTCTGTATGTACGGGCTTGATAACATTGGTGACATTAACAACGATACTTTACTGCAGTGTGTATAATTTTTATGATTTTCACACACTAGGATTTTTTCCGGTATTGCCAGCCATACAAATATTTATTCCGTGAGGGAATCGAACTCGCGAAAAGTCTAGTGCTTAGCAACTACGCGAACATTGTCGTATTTTAAATTGGTGAGTCATTGGTTTTCCATATTTAAATCTTCTTGGTTTCTATACTACTGTATCTTGATCGGAGAAATAGTTAAGCGCTTCTGCATTCAACAGCATTTTCTGACGGATAAATTTATCTAACCCTTAACGGTCGCAGGAACAGCCTCCCTTATCCTTTTCTTCCACTTTGGTTTATCTTCCACATCTGCATTGGAAACGATGTTTTTCAAAACTCATTGTCCATTAAACGCACAATAAGTGCCACATGTCCATTTATAGTTAGGGATATGGTTAGAAGTGCAGTAACTTTGTCAAGAGCTTAGCTTTACGCTTAGGCCAGGGGTCGGCAGCCTGCAGCTCTTTCGATCTAAAGTTGCAGCTCTCCAGGGCAATACGCAAAAAATAATTATTTTATTTATCATCAAAATTGTGCAATCGATTCATAAGTGAGTATGGTACTCATACTCACTCATGGATCGATTGCACGATTTTTGGTCTATCTATCACCCAACTCTCAGCCACTTCCACTCGCGTCTTACCCGCATCGCCCCCGCCGCGACCTGTTATTAGTCAGTTTTTTTTAGTGGGTCTTTAAACACTGGACAATTTTGTAAATTGTAACTTTTGGCTATTCCGTCTCAAAAGGTTGCCGACCCTTGGCTTAGGCCGTCCGCGGCGCAAATCATTCTCAGCCAAATGATACGCACAGCAGACGTTAGCGTAGTAGTATGGTAGGTACTTCATAAGACAAGGTATATTGGTACGTGCAGTCGACATCAGCGTAAGAAGATGGCCTTTAGGCCTTTACAAATGTGCTCAACTCCTGCCAAAGATACTGTGACATATAAGAGGTACTCACGTTTCGGAGGAGGGTTGAATGTGACAGGAGGTGGAGTTGGCGGCGGCTCTTCTCCTTGATAGTCGCACTGTCTCACTTCGTTACTTAATCTGTAACACAGAAATAGGTTTCATTTGTGTCATACTATTGCGTCACTTCACAATGAAGAATAGAAATGTTTAACTGGGGAATAAGTTGGTCTCCCAAAGATGTCCTTGCAGTCAGTTTTATAATATTAAGTTTAAGTATAAATATATACTAATATTATAAAACTGAAGAGTTTGTTTGTTTGAACGCGCTAATCTCTGGAACTATCAGTCGGAATCGAAAAAATCTTTTAGTAAATGATAGCCAGATTCATGAGGCTATTTAACATCACGCTCCGACGCTTAGGAGCCGAGTAATGGGGCTGAAACCGCGGAGCATAGTTATCAGTGGCGAAGGGTCAATTTTTGTAGGAGGTAGGCCGCAGCTAAAAATACTTACCTCGCCACGAAAAGCTAAACCTTGTTTACCTAATAAAATTTGTGTCTCTAGTCTAGACCGTTTCATTAAGTAAATTTATCAACTGACTTCAAAAAGGAGATGACTATACTATTTACCCGACTGCGCCAGAAGGAGGGTTATGTTTTCTGCCAATAGTACACAATACTGCCTGTGCTATTTTTCAAAGGGAAGCCGGTAGGAATCGTATTGTAGGGACCTTTCGCCACTGAGTTTGAGTTATTTATAAGTGAATGCAACGTACATCTGTTTCCGGGGCTTCTTGCGCGGGCTGAGGTCGGGCTCCGCGCGCGGCTCGGGCTCGTCGTCGGGCGCCGGCGACGACGACGCGCTGATGGTGGTGGAGCCGCCCGACGCGCCGCCCACCGGCACGTCGTCCCAGCCCGCCTTTAGCGGCGACCCGCGGACCGCGCTGTAGCCTGCCACCGCCTCTGCTTGCCCACTGTATCTGGAATACTGGCTGCTTAGTAGTCTACACAACAAGGTCGCCGACCCGCCGACGTCGGCGACTTTGGTGTGTAGTGCTTAACACATCTTGCTCATATTGCTTTGTTGCCTATACTCAAAAGAGAAGGTATCGGATATAAGAAATGGTTTAGAGAGCTTAATTTTCAGTCAAGAATTACATTGTGTCAAGATTTATTTTATCACGTTTTTTTATTAACACGCTTTCGTGTCTGTCTGTTTGGTACTTTTGCAATTATTTGTTCAAGCACTTCCTATCATCGGATTAGCCTGAAATTTGGTATACCTATGTAATTTGAAGACAATACAATAATATGGACTAAAAAGTAAAAAAATAATAATAGAAAAAAAAATATTTTTTTTAAAACCACGTTTTGAAAACGGACTAAAAAGTATAAAATAATTTCTAATGGAATGAAAAGGGACGACGTGCCGGTGGGCGGCGCGTCGTCCCAGCCCGCCTTGTGCGGCGACCTGCGGAGTCTGCGGACCACACTATAGCCTGCCACCGCGTCTGCTTGCCCACTGTATCTAGAAAACTGGCTGCTTAGCAGTCTACACACCAAAGTCGCCGACCCGCCGACACAGCCCTTTTTTTGCATATTTCTTCAAAAGTACAGAGGTATATTGAAAAAGAAACTCCTAGAGGCGAGTACATTTCATTGGTGCACACCTAAAACGCAGATTCTGGGAGGCCTAGCCAGGCAAACGTACATGACGACTCATGTCGGCGACTTTGGTGTGTAGAGTGCTTAACACATCTTGCTCATATTGCTTTGTTGCCTATACCCAAAAGAGAAGGTATTGCATAAAAGAAATGGTTTAGAGAGCTTAACTTTCAGTCAAGAATTACATTGTGTCAAGATTTATTTTTAACATTGTGTTACTAAATAGCTGTAGTAGACGTAACTACTTATATTGTCATGAAAGTGTAGCACATCTTCATGTCCAACCGACATAATGATGTGACATTTTGATTAAAACATTATTTTACTAATTGTTATAAAAATCTTACCCATCGAGATCCCTCTTCCTGAGTATAGACGGTCTAGGCAACACCGCCTGAGTGGGGACGGAGGACGTGGGCACGCGGGTTTCAGGCGACGACGAAACAGCGTTCACAACCGTTACTACGGATAAGAATAATGGGTTGAATCAACACTATAATATCCACAAGGGGTGTAAGTTTAGTCAGTCGAAATACGAAAAGGGGTCATTGTACTCATCATGATAAATTTTAGTATGGGGCCAACCCTGAAATCGCGAAAAAAAAAACAGCTGTTCAAATACATTTTGTTGAGTTAAGTGAACAAAAATGTATGGAACACAGTAGCAGATTTTTTTTCGCGATTTAAGGGTTTGCCCCATGGTGAAAGTTGTTCATAATGATGAGTACAATGACCCCTTTTCGTATTGCCACTCTCTAACCTGACACCTTGTATATCCATAGTTTAATACATGAGCTATGTCGGTCGGTCAGATGAATATAGTACAGCTGCGTCACAAGTACAACTCACCTTGAGTCTGCGGGGGCTGCGCTGGCGGCTGGTGCAGGTAGGGCGCGAGCGCGCGGGGCAGCGCGTGGGGCGCGTGCGGGGGGTGCGGGGGGTGCGCGGGCGGGGGGTGCGCGTGCGGGGCGTGTGTACCGCGCGGCACTTCGTAGTACAGCTGCGTCGGCGCGCTGTTGCCTACTACCCCACGAACGCCCACACTTGCTACGCCCACAACCTGAGAAATTAATGTTTCAATAAAAAAAAATCAATTACCGGCTAAGGCAAGTGACTAGAAAAAACCGGCCAAGTGCGAGTCGTACTCACGCACCGAGGGTTCCATATCAGTTTTGGACGTATAAAGTGAAAAAAACCGGACCGCAAAACTAAGTTTGTTTGTGAAAGAATGTTGATGATTTTGAAAAAACTGTACTGGTTAGGAACATCGTTTTATTTTTGGTGCAATATTTGAGTCAATTCCTATCAACTCTAATTATTTCAGATTTTTCACTCTGCAAACTTCGGAGATAAGGGGGGGGGAATGGTATTTTTTCAGACATTTTTCATCATATGTCGAAAACTGCGAGACATAAAATTAAATGAAAATATATTTTGAAATGTGCAGATCAAGCCCTTTCATATGATATGTCATTTGACCTAGTAACCCCACTTTGAAATTTTGGACCCCCACTCTGGCCCCTTTTACAATGAAAATAAAAATATTTTTTTCATTTTTTCATTTGCAATAAAGTTGGAC
The DNA here is from genome assembly GCA_948465475.1 of Thalpophila matura. Taxonomy (NCBI): domain Eukaryota; kingdom Metazoa; phylum Arthropoda; class Insecta; order Lepidoptera; family Noctuidae; genus Thalpophila; species Thalpophila matura. Next base: position 12,280,280 of record OX419185.1, read on the forward strand.
AAGTATTATTTATAACTATTCCAAATTTCAAGTCGATAGCATTAGTAGTTGCTGAAATAAGCAGGTGTGACAGACAGACAGACAGACAAAGTCGCACCATAAGGGTTCCTTTTTTACCATTTTGGTACGGAACCCTAAAAATGCAGGTTCACTTGAAACATTTGCTAACTTCAATATTTGAGTTTGCCTCTAGAGATTCTTTAATCTTTCCAGCCTGTATACATTGAAATTCGGCTTTTAACTATATTTCACATTATACCTTACTGACAAGACTCTAAACTCTAAACACATAACAGAATGCCTTGAAAGTAATACTATATTATACCTTAGCAGGTTGGTAGTTCCTCTGTAGTAGCGGTAATGGTCTCGGCGCGGTCGCGGCCGGCGTGGGCGTGGGGGCACGCGGCTGTGAGCCTCGCCCTGCGCCTGATATCACACCACTTGCTGCAAACGACAATCCGAACTTATTTACTAAAAGAAAAGAATATCAATTTCTATCACAGAAAAACAAAACTATAATTACAGTAGGGCCTCATTAATCCTGACTCCCGCTTGTTCGGTGATCGCTGTAATCCGGCCGGCCGGTCGGCCAATGGGGCTTTAAACATTGATTTAAAATGGGCTGAAGATAAAGAATTTAATAGCCAGGAAGTTGTTTCTCCATCGACTTAGAGACCGGGCTTTTGAAATGAAATGCGAAAATTATAAACAGAAGAGTATTAGACTTTTTCAAGAAGAGTTAACTAATGTTTTATTTTAATTTTGAACATGTACCTGTTTTTCTTACATACTTAGTTGTAATTTAGAACATGTACATTTTTGTCTTTATGCTTTAATTTAAAAATTCATTAAAGAAACTAAGGTTTTATTACCATTAAATATGGCATACTATAATCCAGACACCTCGATAATCAGCAAAGGGTCTTGTTTTTGCCTGTCCGGATTAACAAGGTCCTGCTGTATGTACATTCTTTGAAACGTCTGGAGTTTCAAAGAATTTTCTTGAAATTGAAATGGCGAGGTTACTTACAGGTGAGCACAGATGTAGTAGGCATGGTAACGACAGTGGAGTGTGGCTGCGACGGCTGAGCGGGCGAAGCGGCGGGTGCGGGCGGCCGCGCTCCTCGCTGCCCATACACCAGGGTACTGCGGGGACCCCGCGAAGCTCCCGACCAGGCACCTGAGGACCAGTTGGTATTATTGGTGCCATGGAGGTATTAAAAAAATTTAAATATGTTTGTTTACTTTAATAACTAATTACCACTATCTATTCTGGATCTTTAAGAAACTTCTTTATTAGGCTAACTACTATAAGAAAACCTCTTAGTAATTGTGTTAATATTATGGTATGAAAAGACTTAAGCACCTGGGGCTGCCTGAGAGTTAGATGCAGGGGTGACCGGCCGCACGGCAAGCGAGGCGCCGGCGGCGAGGCCGCGCGGCACGTGGCTCACATGGCTGGTCACTCCAACACCCACACCTTTACTCACTAGCACCCCGCTTGTACTGCTCACATTCACACTAGACAGCACAGCTGTGAAGTATCATTGTTTTTCTTTAGTTTTTCATCTTTAATTTACTCCCTAGGTACTTTAAAGTATTAAAATTCTATTATAATAAAATATGTGATCAACACAATGTAAATAACTCTATTTAAGGTGAATAAATGAACAGAATGGAGAATAATATAGAAAAATCAATTCAGTTAAGTAACTTAGGTAGTACTCCTCAACTTATTGGTACCACAACAAAGATTATTAAATAAATAAATACCTATCTCTTACCTGGCCTATTATTATTGTGAGGCAATGGAGGCAGCACCCTCACAGTAGGGGGAAGTGTGCGCACAGATGAATTGACTACCAGGTTGCCAGTACCACTAACAAGCTGGCCTCCAACATTCAGCACTTGAGTGCCACTAACAGAAGAGGTCACATTTGACTGAACATTTGTAGACCCTGCATTATTTGCACTGGATACTTGTGCAGACAACTGGGTTCCTTGACTTATGATCTGTGTGCCAGGACTTATAATTGGCCCACTGGGTGAAATCAACTGTGATTGGGACATGATCTGTGAGTTCTGACCAATAAGCTGTGACCCTTGGCTAACAATCTGAGCTCCTTGCAAGATTGGTGATCCACTTATTATCATCTGAGGCTGAAAATTTAAAACATGAATTAGTCACCTTATATTATCAAAGTCGTCACTTTCATTTACTAAATTAACAACTATGGAGCTTTATACATGTAGCAATACTTAGCTAGCTTTAAAACATCAGAAATGTAATTCCATTGAATCTTCATGTAATGCAATTAAATTTTTGTTCATGTAATGGTTTCACAATGTTGATAAACCCCTAAGGCGACTCTCTGACCAAAAGCAAGGAATAGATTACATATTTTGTTCAAACGCATACCTGGGAAGCAACATTTGAAGAAATAATTTGTGCAAGTCCTGGACGCATCAAACCAGTTCCGGGGCTAGCGTGGGCTAATAATTGACTTGAACTCGTTGTTTTAGCTTGACCCGAAATCAAATGAGCCATTTTCATCTCTGAATTTGTAACACTTTTAACTATAGTAATCTTTTGAGGCGCTAAATCTATTGGATGCATTTTGCTAGTAATTGATCTATCATTATCCAAATTGCTACTCATTGTGACACTTAAATATATCAATTTTACATTATATAATTTAATGTACAGTTGCTAAATGTGTGCCGAATACTATAACAATTTAAGCAGTGATTGAAAAACTTTAAAATCTTATAATTTTGGCTCACGAATGACACAAACAACAGTGGACGAAACGAAACCACCACAAGAAACCACAATGCAGAATCACAGAACAATAATACTCTAGCGAGTGCAGAATGCACAAGCAGTGCTGCCAGATGGAAAAATGAATTGAGGGCTAAACCTGTCAAAAAAAGCGCTAGATTTGCAGATTTTCACGAGTCAAAAAAGCGCTAGATTATGCGCTAAATGTATGACTTACAAATAGGAAAAAAAAATCTTATTAAAATGGAAATATACATTTTAATCAGTAACGTTCTTAAAATCAACACGTCAAATAACAATTTTGTAATCAAATAAACAGTCATTTAATCAAATAAACTTATTTGATTTGATTTGATTTAAGATCAACATGAGAAACATTTTACCATATAAAAAATGGAAACATAAATTATAATCACAGAAACAGTAATAAAATCAACACAAGAAATAATAACATTACAAAATAGAAACATATCTTATTAAAAACAGTCTTATAATCAGCATGAGAAAAGAGCATTTTTAAAATGGAAACATCCCTAAATTACTGAACCTATTTAAATACTATAGTTTTACTATAGAAATTTTGTCGTCGGATTTAAAAAAGAAGGCTGTTGTTTGAAAACTAGTATTTTCAGCTTAGCTCACGTTTCTCGGTAGAGTTAGTAGAGTGCATTCCTTGCCCCTTAGGCCGGATCCAAGAAAGCGCTAGATTATGCGCTAGGCGCTAAATTCTCAGATTCGGCGCTAAACATGTCAAAAAAGGGCTAGATCTAGCCCCGAAAGGGCTAAAATGGCAGCACTGTGCACAAGGGTGAATGCAATGTTGTCAACTCCAAAAAATCAAAGTCGCGAGGTTACAGTGGTCTGAAGGGGGGGGGGGGGGTGAAAACATAATAATAATTTGTTTGTAAATAACATTCTAACAGGGGCCGTACCATGACGTGTTAAAACCATCATTGTTCCACTGTAAACAAGGGATAGCGCTATTCGTGCTGTATAGTGCCATCCCTCTCTCACAGCGGAATAATGATGGCAATAACACGTCGTGGTACGGCCGCAGTACCCAACAACACATCGTGTGCCTTAATTATTATGATTTTTTGCTCTTACTATTATTTTTGCACTCCAAAATGGAACAATACGGCATAAAATCCTTTCTCCAAAAGTCTTCAGATAGGTAAGTCGCTAAATATTTTTTGTCGTCAATCCCTTTTTTTGTCGCTAAGACCTAAGCAAAAGTCGTCATTTCTAGCGACAAAGTCGCTAAATTGGCAGCACTGGGTGAATGTTCTTTTTTTTCTGCAAGTCGAACTCGAACTCGAAACTATAGAGATATGGAGATGATGGTTTATGGATTTCATGGAGGAATGTTTACACCTGCCTTAGGGCCCTTGTGCACCTATCCAGTTCCAGTCCGTAAAAACGAACGTTTGAAAAGAGAGAGAAGAAGAAAAGAAAGAGAAAGAGTTTTCGAACAGTTTGAATCGTGTGACGTCACACGTTTAATACGTGCGGGGAGGAGTGGGGAAGGAAGGCAGAGATCGAATTCTATGGTTGGCATTCAAAAACTAATATAGAATTGTAAAAGTCGGTAGGTAGGTAGGTAGGTACTTGTGAAATGTTTTAGTGAAAATTAAAAAACACGAATACGAGCGTTTTCCATCTGTTTTTAACACGTTTTTTTACGAACCGTTTTTTTCGTACATTTTAAAAACTGGTACACTGGTGGTAAAACGGACAGGACGGGAAATACGAATACGTGTTGGAAACGGATTATAAGTGCATAAACGCCCTACGATTTGAATATGAGTAACTAGCTTCTGCCCGCGGCTTCGTTCGCGTTTTTGGGATAAAAAGTAGCCTATGTGTTATTCCGATGTAAAAGCTAAAGCTATATTACTGTAAAGTTTCATCAAAATCCGTTCAGTAGTTTTTGCGTGAAAGAGTAACAAACATCCATACATCCATACATACATAGGTACATCCATCCTCACAAACTTTCACATTATTTTATAATATTAATAAGAAGTAAGATTGCAGCACGCAATTGTAAAAAAAGGTTCGCGATTCCTGGCCTACAAACAGTAAAAACCGAATGTAGTGCACAAGGCGTCATTCGGAAATTTTCATCCGTTTCCGCTAAAAACTGGATACGAACTGGAACTGCATGTGGTGCACAAGGGCCCTTAGTAGTTTATGGTGTACACCACTCGTACACTAGGGATGTGACATTGTACATAGAAATCGATTTTTAATTAATCGATTCTTTTTTGTAGAATAAAAAATCGATTAGTAAATAATCGATTTTTCTTAAGAAAATAATCGATTTTTAACAAAATCGATTTTTAATTGTTTTTTTTCTAATGTGTCAATTAATTTTAAAATAAACGCCATAAACGTGTTCAGCTCGCCTCCGCTAAAAGTGGTAGAAAAATATCAATCGCCGCTTGTCTCCAGGGGTATAATTATGCTTTAAGGCAAAAAGTGGTAGAAAATGTTATTATTGGTGAATTGGTGATTTGCCGCTTTGCACCTCTAGTGCACAGCCGTCAAATGAAACGAACAAGAAACAAAAAGTTGTTTGTTTTGTTTATGGTACGCCATGGCGGATCGAGTTGGTGACGATGATTTTTTGGACGAAAATATACAGAAATTTAACAATGAAAGGCGGAGCAGTAAACAGTGGGTTAAGCTTAATGTTGGTGGAACATATTTCCTGACTACAAAAACGACGTTATCTAGAGACCCTAATTCATTTTTGTATCGATTAGTTCAAGAGGACAGCGATTTGATTTCAGACAGGGTTTGTAGAATTTCTTATTGTCTTTTTGTATGTAAATGAGTTTTACTTTATTTGGCACATTATTAATAATAATGTACGTTTGCTTCCAGGATGAAACTGGCGCTTATTTAATAGACCGAGATCCCACGTATTTTTCACCAGTTCTCAATTATCTTCGTCACGGTAAACTGGTTATTAACAATGACATCGCCGAAGAGGGTGTGTTGGAAGAAGCCGAGTTTTATAATATAACTGAACTTATTAGATTAGTTAAGGAAAGAATATGTTTAAGAGAAAGGAGGCCCCTGAAAGATTCTAAGAAGCATGTGTATAGAGTGCTACAGTTTCATGAAGAAGAGTTGACGCAAATGGTGTCCACTATGTCCGATGGTTGGAAATTTGAACAGCTGATAAACATTGGCTCCCAATATAATTATGGGAATGATGAACATGCAGAGTTCCTTTGTGTGGTTAGCCGAGAATGTGGCAGTTCCCTCAACAGCAATGATATAGAACCTACAGACCGTGCCAAGGTGCTTCAGCAAAAAGGCTCACGCATGTGAGCTCATCATCTAATGATTTAATATTTTTTGAGACTGTCAGCTCGGTGTGAGAAATGTGTACATATTTTTAGAGTGTAAACAGTCTTTATAACTTCATTTTCTTTCTACCTATATTTTTAATGTAAAAATTGTCTAGAGTCCTACAATAACATTTGTATTAGTCAATTGAGTGGTAATTGTATCTTTGGTCTTTGACTTCAGTAAATTATAAAATATTAGACAAATACTCAATTTGATATGAAGTGTGAAAATTTAAATAGATTTTAGAAAATGTTAATTTACAACTGAGTGCACCAAAATAAGTAACAAAAATTATTTATAATAATGTTGTGATTACCAGTAGGTTCATCACATAGATAGCAGTAATTTTGGTGCAGTCAAATGTATATTCTTAAAAAACCCATTTATTGACTTGATCCTGAAGTCATAAATAGCAAATGTTGTTACTCTTCTGACTTTGATGGTGGAAACTGATTATTGTATGTGTATGGCATAACTTGTATTTCCATACAGTCTAACAGATAATCTGTTAGACTGTAAGACCACATTTTGTAAATGTAAAATGTTGTTGTCCTTTGGATCAGTAATCAATTCCAGATATTATGCTCATTTACCAAATGTAATATTAGAAACTTACAATTCCAATTCAGTTGTTTTATTTTTCATAAATACTCAAGTTGTAGATAAATAAAGATGTATGTTGGTGATACCTTTATTTTACTGAATACAATTGACTGAAAACGTAATATGATTTGACACGCCTTCACTTAAAATTATTATTAGTATCTAAGTTAATTTCATAACTACACAATATGTAAATCTATAACACGTCGTTTTAAAAAAATAAACATTAACACTATTTAAGAACATTAAATTATTCAGCTTATTATAAAATATTGCATTTAACTGCATTAAATACAAGTTAACAAGAGAATCTATTTTATTAGATACTCTTTTGTATAGATAACAGTGTTATTATCAAAATACAGAAATCTGCACACACTTTGTAAGGCAATGGGGGTTTTATCTAGGTGTCTATTTAATATCATGAAATTAACATCTAAATTCAAATTGGTTGAAAAAATTGTAAGCTAGCACCAATCTGCCATATATGTAAAGTCATGGAACAACTTGTGGTCTGTGGCAGAGAGCGGCCGTGGTTCTTTGGGTGGCGTTAGCACTGCTGCCTCAGACGTGAATTCACTATCAAAGTTGCTGACATCTTCTAAATTATTTATTGTTGGCACAAACGGCGGTTTCACCTTACGCAGGAGTAGTTGCTCCCAATTAACATTTCGGAAGAAAGCCTGTTTCTTCACATCTTCGGCATCCCTCTCAGAAGATCCTAAGCGTCTTTCAGGATTTTTTCTTAGCAAGCGACGCATGAGTGCGATCGCTTCTAATGACAGAGTTCTCGGGTAACGAACTTCATCGTTAACTATAGAATCAAAGACTTCACCTTCATCCTCTCCGGGAAAAGGCGATTCGCCAACCAACATTTCAAATATTAAGACGCCGAGACCCCACCAATCTACACCCCGAGTATACGAAGTTTCAGTTAAAACTTCAGGGGCAAGGAATTCAGGAGTGCCACAAAATGTACCAGTACGGTCTCCCCATCCCATACCTTCTTTACAGAGACCAAAATCAGCTATCTTAACATACCCCTCAGTATCTAAAAGTAAGTTATCTAACTTTAAATCTCTATATATAATGTTATTTTCATGTAAATACTGTAGGCCTAATACTACACAAGCTGCATAAAAAACTGCTCTAGGTTCAGTGAACACATCAGCATGTATGTGCATCATTAGATCACCCCCTGCTGCATATTCCATTACAAAACACACATGTTGCTCAGTCTGGAAACATGCAAACAGATTTACCAAAAATGGATGTCTGATTGCATTAGCTACCTCAAAGATTCTCTTTTCTGACAGCAGTGAGTCTACTTCATCTCTTGCTATTATATCACCTTTCTTTAAAGCTTTTATTGCAAAATATTCATTAGTGGGTTTGTATTGAGCAAGAATAACTTTGCCAAAGTGTCCTCTTCCAAGAACACTTAGTAATCTGAAGCTTTCCATGGACATTTCACCAGATTGTCTTCTGGTATCCTGTTCTTTGCCTAAGGTATCTATTACTGATGATGAGCGAGAAGACGATATTCTCATGTTGCTGGTAATCTCAACTATTTGATCTTCATTACTTGGGAATTCTAGAACCAGTTTAGGTGATGGTGAAGGTGGATACTCTACTAATGGTGTATCACATGATGGGGGCGGCTCTTTAGTTACATAGTTATCCCTTGTATAAGAGTCTTCTAAAAATGCGAATGCTTCTTGGAGTTCTTTCTCCATCCTCAGAGTAGAAACATTAGGAGGCGGTTGAATAGGCAATATTGGTTGAGGTGGGGGTGTGATTGGCAATTGTGGTGTGACAGGTGTTGAAGGCAAACCTAAAGGCCTTATACCAGCCATACCACCCAAAGTTACATTTGGATTTTCAATTTCCCTGTTATCAATGGAAGCAGTTTCAAAGCTATGTTGCTGGGACTGACTTATATGTGCAGTTTGAATGTTTTGGATGGAGGGGGAAGAGCGCTTAAGAAGTCTGCCGAGCACAACAGCTGGAATGTGCATTTCACCATATGAGGGCCTAGGGATATTCTTGCCTTGTTGTTTGATAATCTTTCTTTGCCGCTGTAGCTTAGGTTTTCTTGAAATGATGGGATTTAAGAATTTAATCTCAGCAAATAGAAGGCCTTGAGGTTCAAGTTCCAATGCCATTCCATGTCGTATATCGTCAATGAATTCTTCCAATCTTAAAACTTTAACAGCACACAATCCACGCCAATCCTTCCAATGAATGCCAATTTCTAGTTCTCTTGATTTGTCTAGCTTGATGGTGAATCTGAAATGTAGAAAATATTGAATTAATTTAGGAAAAAAATATGTATATTCTGTTTTTAAAAATGGATAAAATAAATAAGCAGATAAATTTCAGTACATGATACTATTGATACTAAGAGATTGACCCTTATTACATGGGTTTTACACATAACCAGCATAATGTGGGTGTACTATAGTGCCTGTATTCCCACGGGTTAGGCAGAGGTGTATACACCTCTGCCTAACCCGTGGGAATACAGGCATCATATTTTGCATGATACTGAGAGAAATTAACAAATATTTTTTTACTGTTATGTATTTGTCACATAAATTATTTCATTGCAAATAATAGTCTATACTATTATACATATAAAACTGTTATAAAGCCATGTCTTTACATGGAACATTTGGTTTCCTATTTGCATTTAAAATGGTCAATCTATTATAGTCCATGCAGATGAAGTTGCAGTCAAAAGTCTAAACTATACTAATATAATAAAGCTGAAGAGTTTATTTGTTTGTTTGAATGGGATCGGATACGAAAAAATATTTTTGTATATGATAGCCAGATTCATGAGGCTATTTCACAGCACCTTCGGGAGCTGAGCAACGGGGTGAGACCGAGGGGCATAGCTATAATCTATAAAGGTATTTATGATGGAAGCAATAAATTAATACCAATCACAAAATTAATTGTAATTAACAGCAATTTAGATTTATGTGAAAAAGTAATGAAATAAAAAAAAAAAAAAACATATTTATGGATTGAAACTATCAATCCATAATTATGTTTTTTTTTTTATTTTATTACTTTACATTGCACCATTTTTCTATGGTGCAATGGATGAGTACAGTAATATTTGTATAGAACTTTTAGTCACACTACAAAATATGTGTACAACATGTAAGTAGATAAGATAATAATATGAGTAATAGTAAGGAATTATAAAGATTATAATTCAAGGAAACAAGATACAAAGATAAATTCAATTAACATTTAATTTTGTTTGTATAATGTAAGAATTTATCTTATTAGTAGTATAATTACATTGCATTATGATGTATTTATGTATGAATAATATTGACCTATTACTTAAAACATCCCATACAATATTCTGCTCAGAAGTTTGGTCATATATGAAATAACAAATGGTTTACAATAATTGTAATAAGCAGAATTAAAGAAATTAGCAAAATAAAAAACAAAATAAAAAAAATAGCATTATTATGAATTGACAAAATATTATGTATACTGCAAACATTTTTATTCAGACTGACCAGAACTTATTATTATTAAGTTTATGAGATAAATTAAAACATACCTTTGATCCCATGCTTGTTGTGAACACGGCCTCCAACTGGTCTGTGCAACATTATGGTTGTCTAGTTTTAATACAGCCATTATTTCATTGCTTGTATCTTCCTTAATGCTGTATGTATACTTCATAGAATTACGTATTGTAACTCCCTTAACAAATGACTTCAAATCTGAAGGGCTAGCTGTAGGATCCCGACGACTTCTACCAGGAACATCTTCTAGTAGATCCTGACAGCCCATCAATCTTACTTCTAATGTACCAGTCACTTGAACACAAGGACTGATCAAAGGAGCTGGAGATAAAAACTGAGCCCTGGACCCACTACCACCAGATAAGCTTACATATCCAGGGCTGGAGCCTGTACTACGCAATTCATGTCCTAATTCTATAAATGCAGGGCTCTCAGAAGGAAGCTCCTGTCTACGCATATCTAAAGATCTGCGCAACAAATCCAACTTCTGTGATGATTCTAAAAGGCTTGTTTGAGCTTCTTGTAAAGCTTTTTTGTCAGTCACTTTCTTGTCACTTTGTAAAAGTCTTATGGCATTTTTGGAGCCTTCCACCACAGCTGCCTCAATTCTTAGACGGTTCCTCAGTTCAGCAATTCTTTCATCTAATAATGCAGCAATACCACTTTCTGAAGTTTTTCCATCACCATTAGCTCCAGCGGTATCACCTTTTTGTTGTTTAGTCAGCTTAGAAATACGTAACTTTAAATACTCAATCTTATCTTTAGAATCTGCTAGCATTTGGTGAGCTTCAGCTAGTAACTTTTTGTCTCTAGATTGGTTGCTGCTACTGATACTTTGTATCATGTTTTCAGCCCCTTGCTTGACTTTAAGTTCTATGTTCAGCTGTTTTTCAAGTGATGCCACTTTTCGGTCTGTTGTAGCTTCACCAAGTTGCCTCTGTTGCTGGGCTGCTTCAGAAGCCAGAATGATCTCTTCATCGTAAGAGAGGTCTTCAGGTGAAGTGGGAGTGGACTGACCACGAGACAAAAGAAGTTGGGACTCCAGTTCTTGTAGATCTGATTTGAGTTCATTCAGTTTTATATTAGCTTTTTTCACGATATTAGCAACATCGGAGAGTGATCTTCTGTCAGTGGCCACCTCCCGTAATTTCTCGGCTCCTTCTTTTATTTTAAGTTCTTTACGTATCTCTCTACGTATGACATCCTTGAGCTCCTCTAACTTAGACGGCAATGCTATTTCTGGAATACACTCCGTTTTAATTCCATACTTCACACCGAGCTCGTGGAGCACTGGGTGTCGAACGTAATCACTGTGGTAATAACCTGGCTCTGCCATAATTGAGGATGCACAGTCTAACGTCAGTTAACCATAATTATGTGGGAAAATATCACTACTATTGCTTGAGGATCACAAAACGTAGATCGAACTGTTACGTTTCTCAGCGAGAATAACGCTCGATATCTTAAACAAAATCATGATATCTAAATGACTTGATCGTTTTTATTAAATTAATCACAACACAAAACAATCCATACAAGTGAATCGGTCAACGAAATCAACGAAACGATGAAATCCTACCATGATTCCATAGACAATTGATGATTTAAAATATTAAATACCATAAACCAACTAAGCTTTTGGCAGTTTAGTGATTCACTTCTTTATTAGGGATCGGTCACACGGTCACACTCACACTAGCTGATTTATTGCTGATTGTTGTCCGTTATTAACAAACTTGTCATTTAGGCTTTTTATGGCGCTAGTACGCGCTTGCAACCGAGACAGGAGACGGAGACGCGAGACTGAAGACAACAAGACGGTCTCCGCCCCGGGCCAGGGGGTCTACTCTGTAAGTCCGTCAACGAAGATACGGGCCCGTCCGAAAGTACAATAGACATAAGATTCCGTCAAAACAAGTGTCAAATTCAATTTTTCGGACGGATAAAAACACATCGGGAGTAGGGACAGCTGTCAAATCGTGCTATCATTCATTATTAGTTCGGGCCCGAACTAATCTTAGGTCCGTAGGTGATACGGAGTAAGAAACGCCCGTAACTAAGGTCGAAACTACGGATTTCGTGCTTAGAGAGTAGACCCCAAGTATTGTTGTCCGTTATTAACAAACTTGTTCATATAATCTAATATATCAAACTTTCATGATAAGCCATACCAAATAAATAAATGTATATATTTATTCTTATGTAATATTATGTAGGTAATTGTTATAAGTCTTAGTTAATGATTGGTAAGTTAAGTTAATATACTATTGTACTAAGTAATTGTGTAAAATTGTCCACTAAAATGTAAATGCTTTGGTCGTTACTGTAAACTTATGTTTAATTAAATAAATAAATTGTCATTTAGGATTTTTATGGCGCTAGTACGCGCTTGCAACCGAGAAAGGAGACGGAGACGCGAGACTGAAGACAACAAGACGGTCTCCGCCCCGGGCCAGTAGGTACCTGTAGTGTCTTGAATTCAACCCACAGTGCATGCAGAAGAGACCGATACACTTATCGCAGTCTCCTGTCTCTGTCTTGGTCTCCGGTCACGATCTTGGCGCGAACTGCCGGCGCCCAGCGCGAACCTTTACTTTAACAAAATGATTTTTGTACCTACGTTTATCCAGTAAAAAAAATTAAGGCCACATCACAGGCAAATTAAAATTTTACTTTGGTGCACCTCGAAAGTGCATGCACCAACTCTTTGGTAAGCATGCACAAGCATATACAGGGTGGTCAAAAAGTCGTGAATCAAACGCAAGTAGGGGTCAGAAGGGGGCATCAGCTGCAAAAATTTGTTCTACCGTCTACGGGAGGTCCATAAGGTCAACCCCTGCAGAGTTATAATTTATTTTGTGTTTTTATGAGAAAAAAATAATCGTAAAACTGAATATTATCTTCAACACACCTAATAAACAACCATAAATAGCATGTCTAACGCAAGGACTCATCAGTAGGTACCAATCTAGTGAAAATTATAAAAAAGATACAGGATGTAGATTATTTCGAATTTTGATAGGAATTAGTTTAAAAAAGTCAATTTTCTCATAAAAACACAAAATAAATTATAACTCTGCAGGGGTTGACCTTGAGGACCTCCCGTAGAACAACTTTTTGCAGAGCTGATGACCCGTTTGATTGATCCATGTATAGTTGTAATAATGTGGCACGTTGTTAGTAATGTGGCACGGTTTGTGGTATGCACCTTGCACTGTGGTCTATGAGCGCTGTCAGTGTCACGAGTTGCCACCTGCCAAATGAATGGATATTTTTTATCTATTCTGTTTGTGAGTGAGTTCCAAAAATCAAGCACAGCACAACTTTCACTTCCTTTTTACAAAAATCTGCTAGTAGAATTAGTTAGAATAGGTTTTTTATACCACGAAACACATAATTCATAACATTTTAGTTGATTTGAGTTTAATATTGAATATCGTTTAGGTTTTAATAGAATTTGCTGGAAGAACGAACTGTCAAAAGGCGCCAGTTGAAGAAAGAACCTATCATCTGTCATTCTTACGAAAGCTTGGTCATCCGTTTTAAATGGAAAAATAATGCCCGTTAAAGTTGATATAACTCCACCACCTCCAGCAAATTCCAAACAGCCTGGAGTTACAAAGTCTCTGCTTTATAACGGTTCCAAATTTCAAGGGCACCAAAAAAGCAAAGGTAACTCCTATGAAGTCGAAGTGGTTTTACAGGTTAGTAACAAAAACAAAGTACGCAATATTGGTAAAATTAGAAATTAACGCATATTTATAAGTAAATGTATTAAATTTCAGTGTATTTAAACCATTCTCTATTAATTGAGACATAGACCAACATGTCACTAGTGTAATAAAGTGATGTTCGAAGAAGAAATTACGTGACAGTTGTATAGTGAAACAACTATGATTAGCAATTTATTTATACATTATATTTACAGCATGTAGATGAAGAAAATTCATACCTTTGTGGGTATTTAAAAATAAAAGGTTTAACTGAAGAGTTTCCAACTTTAACAACTTTTTTCGATGGAGAAATCATATCTGCTAAATACCCCTTTCTCACAAGAAAGTGGGATGCTGATGAGGATGTGGATAGGAAACATTGGGTAAGTATATTTATATTATCATGCTCTACTCTACCATTTGTTTTATACAGGGTAAAATTAAAACTAGTGCGGATATTTTAGGAAGTGTAAGTACTCGTGAATATGATCAACTTTTATTATGGGACCGACACTGAAATATGAAAAAAAAAAATCAGCTGTTCCATACATTTTGATCGTGTTGTATTGCATTTTTGTAGGGAACAGCTGATTTTTGTTTTAATATTTCAGTGTCGATCCCATAAATAATAAAAGTTGATCATATTCATGAGTACTTTCACCTCCTAAAATATCCGCACTGGTTTTAATTTTACCCTGTATTGCTAATGTATTATGTACTTACAAATATTTTATCATTTTCAGAGCAAATTTGACTTGTTTGTACCTTACTTAAAAACATTTAATTCGGATTCATTTGACTATGACTCTCTTGAAAAGGCTGACTATGTGTTTATGAGGTGGAAAGAACACTTCTTAGTGCCAGATCATACTATAAAGGACATAAATGGTGCTTCTTTTGCTGGTTTTTACTATATATGCTTCCATAAGTCTGCGGCTACAATAGAAGGCTATTATTATCATCGGAGTTCTGAATGGTGAGTGTTCTTTTGTTTTAATTACTGATATCAGATTTTGGAATGTTTTTTTCTATGAAATTATTATACATTCCCACAGGGTTCGAAATTATCGAGATAATTATTTTTCTTTGATAATTATCTATAAAATAATAGTCTTAGATAATTATATGCCAAATGCTTATTTTCCAAGATCAAGATGATTATCGAGAACCTCAAACCCTGCATTCCTATTAGAAATGTATTTCAAAAACCCCTATTTCTCGTGAGATTATTGCTAAAAAAGTCCCACCCATAAGTATACTTACTTGATTATGAATATTTTAGAGTCAATGAACTGTTACTTATCAAGGTAAGGTTGCAGTGGCGTGCCTACAGGGCAAGCCTGAGGGTATTTCTTGTAATTTTTCATGATTGTGTTTTTTATTTTACGCTACTCACTTAAATTCAAAAAATTCGAAAAAATTTGAGATATTCCCTCGGGCTTGCCCTGTAGGCACGCCACTGTAAGGTTGTTATCTCTACCTCAGGTTAAGTTGTTATTGTTGCTGTTGGGTACCTAGAATATTTTTATCTAGTAAAGTGTATAACTTGAATTAAAGTGTATGGAGCATTTAACATCAAATATTTTTTGATTTGAACTATACTCATAAATCTCTGAAATATGTATAACAATAGATTTTCTACAAAACCTATATTTACAGTTTATTCAACCGATTTAGACTTTTATTTTGTAGGCATAAGTATGGCATTAAAAGCACACAAACATAATTATATTTATATTATTTGCAATACCAACTGTTTAGGGGTCGTCCATTAATCATGTTTTTTTAGCAACTTTTCGACCCCCCCTCCCCCCTGGTGACACGTGGTGAGGTTTTAAACAACCTCCCCCCCCCACTCCTACCCAAGATCGCGTGTATTTTTTGGATACAAATTATCTTATTTTTTCAGAATATTATCTTTATACATATACAGCAATTTTTTTTTTTCGGTTTAGAAATCGCGCGTTCTACGAAAAATAAATACACGTGATATCTTACAATTCCCCATCTCCCCCCTTGTGATATTTCTTGATTTTTTCCCAAACCCCTCGAAAGGGGGGGGCCCTTTCGAGCGTCACGTGATTAATGGACGGCCCCTTACTGTAATTGTCATGTCACCAACATAATAGATGTCAAAATCATTTGATTAAACTGTAAATAGGCTTTGTTAAATTTTCTAAAGCTGTCTTCAGCCGGCCTAGCATGACCACGATAGAAACAGGTTTTGTCTACAGAAGAATATACAAAGTGACAGATAGTAGAAACATGTCTACGTTTTATGCATAAAACGGTAGAAATGTCTCTACAAACTGTCACTTAGGGCGGGTTGCTTCAAACCATCTGTATTCGTAAGTCAGTATGAAATTGTCGTACAAGCCGCCATATTTGACGGTTACAGATACGTAACTGTAAGTTGACACAACATGGCCTTAGTCTATTCTTCTGTAGACAAAACCCGTTTCTATCGTGGTCATGCTAGGCCGGCAGATTACGCTATATGTATAGTATAGCGCGCCATACCAAGCCATACTATATAGTATAGCACAGTGTGAACATGTCAATGTATGGTGCGCAATATTGTCGTGCTATGAGCTATATGCTATAAAGTATAGCGTAGTCTGAAGACAGCTTGATATTATTTCAAGTGGAGTGTAGTGGTTTTAATATAACAAGCTTTTTAAACAAATAGGACTAGCAGCAGCGCTAATCACTTATCCACTATTGGGGTTAAAGATCACAGTAGTTCAGAGTTATTAGTGATATATCATGGCTTCTGCACTCAAAAGAACTAGCACAATTTTACCCTGATTTAACTTTGTTAACACTCTATTTAGTCAGGATGTAAGACCCTTGTGTACTAATTTATCTAATTAGTCATATTTAGGTTTCTAGAAGATTCAGTCTGGCTTATTGCCATTGCTTATTTATATGCTATAAGACTAGAATAGAAGTTAATTTGTACATAATTGTACTTTGTACATTTTGGCGATTTTGATTAAATAGTAACTAGTGAATTTTGTGTTGATTTTCAGGTATCAATCTTTGACTTTAAGCCATGTACCGGAACACAGCATCCAAATTTATGAGTTTAGATGAAATCAACATGTGAAAACTTAAAAATTTGGATTGGTATTTTTGTGTCCGCTAGTACTTATTTGTTCATAAGTGTTAACTTCAGTCAGTATCCAAAATGTGTAAAGATTGCCAATGTTGTGATTCTCCAGTAATTTAAGATAAAGATGTCAGGGCTAATAATAGATATTCATTCAGAACAAAGTAATTCAGAAATGTAATTTTACATAATGATTCATGAACAACATTGTGTCATATTCTGTTTTTGCACATACTTCAGTGTCAAGGAGCTCCAAATGTTGTGTAGTATAAGTAATAGGAATGATGCTTTCATACTTCTCAATGAAATATAATTATTTTATAGATTTATAGAAAGAAAATGAGTTGCTAACATCTTATAATGTTATCTCCTGTTCACACATTTTTGTAGTAGTGATTCAGAAACTTAAAAACCATTAAAGATTAAATGTAATTATACATATAATGTGTTAAGTTTCTTAATAATACTATGTATTATTATTGTGATATTTTGTACAAATGACTTGCATGTAAGTTGTTTCTATATTTGATCATCATTTTTGTTATGAATATTATGTACAATAGTCCAATAAAGTTACCTACTTCATGTAGTTTGAAGTATGTGCAAGTACAGGGAATCTCGTTTTACTGAACAAGTTATATCATTCGACACCTACTAGTAGGAACTATTATCAATGTTATTGATAAAATTGAATATTTTTTTTCAATAAAACATCTTACAACAAAGGTTTGTCTTGTTATTGAAAATTCAGAAATAAAAATGCGCTTATCAATTTGATTTCCGTTTTAATGTAACACATTTACTATTTACAATAAAATACTGGCATTGATAAATTTATAGTTATAGATTTCATCAAATATCATCCAGTGAATAAGCAAAATTTTAAAATTTTAGTTTAAATATGATGTAGTTTAGGGCATTTTGATGATACATATTCTATTGACTAAAATCTTATAATATTTGTACAATAGTCTGCTTGAAATATTTTTATATTTTAAATAAATTTGATGTTAATCTTACCATAATATTATATGCATGTTCAATAAGCATTTTGTGTAGTACAAAAACAGGCTTTTTGAAGAAAACCAATATATTTCATAAAAATTTAGGTACACACTTCTTTGATTTTAAATATAGGTATTGTATATGATTTCAGGCCGTTTTTGTACTTTTAATAATATACTTCATACATTACATGGTTAGTTTCAGTGTTAAGAATATAATATATCTAACCATCTATTTATTTAATACACTGGTTTTTAGATAGTGAAATAAGTGTTAAGTAAATTGTAGTTAAAAGTTTATCATATTAACAATTAGGTATATTGACACAAAATAAAACTACCATGGTTTTTAAATACTCACCTGATAGTAGATGCAGATCAATGCAATCTTTTAAAATACTTTTAATGTAGGTAAGTATTTAAAACAGTAAAAACAAGAATATGCAGTCAATATAAAAAAAAATATTAACCTATGACTAGCTAGCACAACATAAATAGATAGGTATAGAAGGCCGGCTCCGTACAACGAGCGATAATAGGCGCATGCATATAGCTGTGCGTACACGGTGATCTCAAACTGTCTCAAACGAATGCCAGTCGCAAGTGCGCTTGCACTTGCTGTACGAAGATGCGTCTATGTGTGCGTGCCTTTTCGCTCGTTGAATGGAGCCGGCTCTCTGAGGCCCTAGACAAGTTACTTTTCTGTTAGCGTTAGTGTCAAACGCTACGGATGAAATGTATGGAAGTGACATTTGTGAGTCACGTGACTTTTCCGCAGCTAATGTCATTGCCATACATTTTGTGCTTATCGTTTGGCGTGAACGATAACAGAAAAGCAACTTGTCTAGGGCCTCTGTTCTGTATAGTATTTACTTTGTGTTGCTAGCCAAGTGTTTAGATAATAATATAACATGTTAGGCTCAAACTCTAAAAACTTCCTTTAGTCAAAATAACCAACTAACTATAAAAATGTATTGCAGTTTCATAATTTCATTCATTATTTTGCCAAAATTATGATATTATAAACTTGTTCTATCTTAAATTGGGTATTATAAATTGATACAGGATGGGTTTTTTTGGGACTGTCGGGCGATAACTGAAACTACGGAAAACAGAAAAATGATCAATGAAGCCAAGAGGTCGATTTCGGAGGAAACTTAAAAAATGAATTCTTACATCTATGTAGTGTGAAAGCAAAAAGTTATTTAATAAAAATCATTTTAGTTTCATGACCTTTAAGACATAAAGGGATTGGTTTATTAAAAAATAAAAACCTGATTCGAACCGTATTGATAACATTTGCAGGTACATTATAACTCGAATATTGCGATAAGCTGCAATTTCCTATAAATTAACAACTTATCATGCGACATTATCCTTCAGTAAATTAAGTATAAAACAAGGGGCTTTACATAATAAAGAAATGTAGTCGTACCTTTTAGTTTCGTTTCGTTAGTTTCTCCAAAATTGTGCTTATTTACTCATAAGTACCTACTTTTCCTAGTTTCAGTCCCGTCTCATAAAATATTAAATTTATTAATGTACCTAAATATCTTTGCAAAAGTACCATAACAATCACCTTGAGCCCAACACATTTATTTCTACATAATGTTCTTCCATAAAGATTATTAGACTATAAAAATACATTTAATTCACCTATTTCAAATACGTAGTAAGTTATTATGTGACAAAAAACTAAATACTTATACTAAGCTTTGGTGGGATCGTTAATGTTTAATAATGTAATAGTTCGGTAATGCAGTATTACCCCTTCGAAAGCACAGAAATGTGAATGTATTTCGAAATGCGAGTACCTACTCTCGAATCATGGCTTTCACTTGGTAATGTGTCGTAAGTTAGCTGTGTTGTACTGCAGATTCGAGATAAGAAAACTTATAAATATTATTTGATTATACATATTCTAATGAGGCAAGTACACATGTGGCCAAGTATATAATACAAAGAGATACTAATGCATTTTGCGGAAGTACATGTTTTGGTGGGTTTCAAATGTCCGATTTTGCATTTAGATTGTTTGGAACTAATAATACGAACAAAAACCTACTAGCTATATCTACACACATCATAAACACAAAACATTTAGTTAGGTTCCAAGTATAAACAACATGCAACGAATACTTAGTTTTTTGAAAAATTGGTGGCAAGCCCGTGCCATTTCTTTTTGCGATCACTTAAATTAACATTAATATTTTGCGATACTTAATACAAAACATAAACACCTAAAGACAAATACATTCACAACGAAAAAATTATATAAAAATATACATCGAATAAATATAGATCGAAAATTATCATCAATAGAACAATTTACATTAATATAATATAAAACAACGATAATACTATGTGAACAATTTATCAGTAGCAAAGTAAAACACTTAAATTAGAAGATATTTACAGAACTTAAACTTTCTAACAAAAATAATAACTTAATTATGACTGTAATATTTGGCTTTGAAATAAATAGGCTAATATATTGAAAGCTATGGACAGAAACGGACATAATAAACGTTAGATGACAATTGTTACTGTCTTCCTTGTAGGAATATTTGATTAACATGAGTAAAAAAATAGGCAGGTACCTACCTAATGAAAATGTATTTTGATGTTAAGTCTACAATTATAGTGCATGTTCATTTTTCCCATAGCTTCCATTATATGTCGTCGGGTAACATCGAATTGTCTAATATAGCAGAAAGCAAGCTATCTTTTTGACGTCCCTTCACTACTGAACCAGTGTCTCAGGCCGAGGAGGCTGTAGAGGTCCTGGTTATTAGTGCGGGCTCGCATCGGGTCGGCGTGGTGTTGGACCACGCGGTGAATGTATCCCTTCAGTTGTTCCGGGTATGCTGGAGGTACGCCCGCGTATCCTGCATGTGGGTAGGTGTGTAGCCGGAAGTTGTGCGGATAAGAATGATGGTGTCGTCGAGGATTCTCGTGTGTGTTATACACACCTCCTATTTGGTTACGGCCAGGCCAATAGTCCTGTAAATGCCGGAAAGGGTAGTCTGGAGGAGGCGTCTGAGTATGTTGACTCTGCCAGGGATATCTGTAGTAAACCTCGTACTTGGGATACGAATTACGCGTACCGGTTTTATCATTGTAAGTAATTTCAACAGGTGTTTGGACTGGTAATAATTCCATTTTTTGTTCTTTTGGCTTATTGCGACGGTGCTGAAGTTTAGTACGTGTACCTAAAACGCTGTCCTCATTCATCCCGTTATTATTTTGTTCTTTGGTAAAATTGTCATCAGTAGTAACGTCAGCATATCGACTTATTAATTTAATTGCTTCTCCGATATCGGAGTAGTCGTTTTCTGGATTAAGTTTACTTTGATCTCCATCTTTTAACATCTCAGTAGTTAAATTAGAAGTATGTTCAGTTTCCGAATTAGATATAATAGACGAATTCTGCTGGGCTTCATGAACGGAGGTTGCATTATTTTCAATCTCTGTGAAGCTAATAGATTCAGAATCTTCTGTAATATCTGATGGAGTTTGATTTTGTGTATTATAAAGAATGGGGTCAACATTAACGTGTCCAAAAACTAATTCTTTTTGTCCTTCGTCGGTGACATTACTTAGCGATTCTATTTCAGTCACATTTACGATTGGACTATCGCGTTTAGGTTTGTCGGGATAATCGTGGGTGTTGGCCAGAATATTCTGGTTCACCATGTATGAGCTATCAACTACAGCCGTATTGTTTGGATTCAGTGTATTTTGAAGTTTCAATAGTTCTAGTTCAGCTTCTATGCTGGCGTCGCCATCAGGTTTATTTGCATCTTTCTTGTCAACTTTCATGTAATTTAGCTGCAGCTCTTGAGCCTGGAATATTATAAGAGTTGTTTGAATCATATTGTAATATAAAAAAAAATGTCAATTTTGCAGTTTTATAAGTTAGTAAGTTTGTGACAATATTTATTCGATTGACTTTACCTGTGAAGATGGCTCTTGGCCCTGAAGCGGCGCTGCTTGAGGATCTAAGCCAATAGGTATAGAAAGTTGCAGCGGCCCTGGATCGGCATCGCCGTAGTCGTACAATACGTCTCCGCTAGGAGCCGAAGTCACGAACCATGCATTCAGATGGTCCAGCAGAATACGTTCATGTTCGTCTTTATTTACTGTTACCACCTGGAATAAAGAAATATATAAAATAATAACATATCTCTTTTTAGCTTAGATACATACATAGGTATATTATAATTATGAGTAACTCATTTATGTCATTTTTAGGGTTCCGTACCAAAATGGTAAAAAAGGAACCCTTATGGTGCGACTTCGTCTGTCTGTCTGTCTGTCACACCTGCTTATTTCAGCAACTACTAATACCAAAATGGTAAAAAAGGAACCCTTATGGTGCGACTTCGTCTGTCTGTCTGTCTGTCTGTCACACCTGCTTATTTCAGCAACTACTAATGCTATTGACTTGAAATTGGGAACAGTTATAAAGAATGCTTGTCCAACTTTATTGCAAATGAAAAAAATAAAAAAATATTTTTATTTTCATTGCAAAAGGCAATGCAGGCAGTGGGTGTCCAAAATTTCAAAGTGGGGTTACTGGGTAAGTGATATATCATATGAAAGGGCTTGATCTGCACATTTCAAAATATATTTTCATTTAATTTTATGTCTCATAGTTTTCGACATATGATGAAAAATGACTGAAAAAATACCATTCCCCCCCCCTTATCTCCGAAGTTTGCGGAGTGAAAAATCTGAAATAATTAGAGTTGATAGGAATTGACCCAAATATTGCACCAAAAATAAAACGATGTTCCTAACTAGTACAGTATTTTCAAAATCATCAAAATTCTGTGAAAAATAATGTGAAATCTCCATGAAGCACAACTTCCTATCTCAAATATTTAAAGTAGGTACTTTCCCTCCGCGTGGCATAGCCGTGGGATAACCTGTATAAATAATCCTACTTCCTACTATCCTATCCTACTAATATTATAAATGCAAAAGATTGTGAGGATGGATGTATGGATGTTTGTTACTCTTTCACGCAAAAACTACTGAACGGATTTTGATGAAACCTTAATATAGCTTATACATCAGAATAACAACACATAGAGGGGCTCGTGGCTAAATGACAGCCGCGCTGATCGATCGATCTGCGAGGTTAAGCTGCGCTTGCCGCGGTCAGTCCTTGGATGGGTGACCGTTCTTTACACATCGAGACCCCTCCGTGCCTCGGAGAGCACGTTAAACAGTCGGTCCCGGTTGTCATAGGAATATCTTTGACAGTCGTTACGGGTAGTCAGGAGCCCAAAAGTCTGACAACTGGTCTAACATTCGAATACCAGTATTTCCCAATAATTGGGTTGTGGAGGTCAGATGGCAGTCGCTCCATGTAAAATATTGATATTCAGCCAGTTAGACTGGAACCAGTTAGTCAGCAACCAGTTAGACTGGAAGCCGACCCCAATCATGTTTGGGAAAAGGCCAGGCGGATGATGATACATCAGAATAACACATAGGCTACTTTTTATCCCAAAAACGCGGGCGAAGCCGCGGGCGGAAGCTAGTCGTTAATAGTTGTTGAATTTCGAAGTATAGGTATCTACCTGAACGCAGCCGTTCCGATCGAGTCTCTGTCCCTCGGGGCAATTTAGAGGCGTTATGAACAGGGACTTGGTGGTGATTCTTCGCGGTGGGGCATTTTGGTTGCCGCTCTCGGGGCTCTGGAGCCAGGACTTCCACGCGAGCTCCGCGGCCTTCCGGTCGAGTGTGCGCGGCGGCGCGCGGGTGGTCGCCACGGGCGCAGGCGCCGGGCCCTCCGCCGCCCCGGTCTCCGCCTTCACTAGCGCACACGACACCAGCAGTAACGTCGTCCACGTGTGCCACATCGCAAACACCTGAAAAATGATAAAATGTTCCTTAGTTCTCTTTTCTTGCAGGCTTTTATGTTAGGCTGTTACCATTTTTTTTTTAAATAAAATCAAATCATTGTAGGTAACATCAGACAAATCTGGATATGACCACTGTAAGGGCTATTTTTGCTTGCAGTACTAGGCCGCTATAGAAGCGCGTATTGTTTTTAAGACTATTGCATAGCGGTAGGTAAAAGCTGTGGTCATCGTGTGCACGGGATTTTGTTTTCAAAATGGTCAGATCTAGACTTGTCTGATGATACAATAGGTACATGTACATGAGTTCTACCAACAATCAGTGGGTCATTTTAATACCTACTAGCGCTGAATAGCCTCAATGAGTGAAGTAGTAGTGGCCCTGTGGTAGCGACCCCGACTTACAAGTCGTAGGTCATGGGTTCGAATCCCACACTTTGTGCATTTTGGTGCATCACCATTGCTCGTGAAAATCCAGTGCTGAATTTGGCTTGGGTTAAGGTTGCTGTTAAGGCCGCCACTCTAATTGGCTTATGGCAGTCCATTGACTTCATGTAGGTAGGTACCTATGTCCGCCGAAACTGTTAGTATGTCGTTAGTGCCGTGATTTAGTTACGTTTCAAAATCAAATGCCGGTAATTCGAGACAGCTGCCTCCTACAAGACGATGACAGCCACATACTAGTTGTATACTCTTTGCCACATACCTACTTCAGTCTTGACTCGTGACCACGGTCAAAGCAACTTGATCGAAATTTCGAGGTTAGGCAAAGTACTGATATTTTGATTGTGCGCGAAAAGTCCCGATTTAATTAAAAAACAAGTCCATTGACTGTCTGCTACAAAAAAGCCGGTATAATAGTTACTACGGCTACGGGTTGGTGACCGCAGTCCTCTCGCACCAGCGACGCACTAATCACTATTGTATTCTTATAGTAAGTAGGAAATGGTGCAACGTTTCATTATTCATTACACGAAGATCAATTACAGTTTCCTTAACCAATTCAAGCGTTACAATTTAACACTATCTGGATCACGTTAGCATTAGGTACTACAATAGTAAGTATAATCTAATATATTTTGTTGAAGTCGTATGTTAGTTATGCTTATCTTATACAGGGTGGCAGGTTAAACAGGCAGGAAATATTTTAAGGGGTCAGTTGATTTTTTTTTCGCGATTTCAGGGTTGGTCCTATAGTAAAAGTTGTTCATAATGATGAGTACAATGACCCCTTAAAATATTTCCACTGTCTAACCTGCCACACTGTATATCGTGGTGTCCACGTTGCCGCGTCGCTTTAACCACTGAGCTACTGCGTTACATCCACATCAGTTGACATTTTAAATCTCTAATACGACTCTTATATTTTTATAAAATATACATAATTATGTAATTATTATGTATGATGGTGATGTCCATATAAAGACAAATTTGGAGACATTGAGTTGGGAGTCTTGTCTTTGTCGCCGATAGATGTCCGCTCCGCTCTTAAGAGGCGTAATAAAGAGATTTAAGATTTCAACAGATGTGGGTGTGACATGACACGGTAGCCAGTGACAGTTGTTTGTAAATCTCATCCGTTTTACCACAAAAAAGATAAACACCAGTTGAACAAGAATCATACCAAAAATAATACACACTTGTTTTAGACAAGTTAGTGCTAAAGCAAGTGTGTAGGTATTATTTTTGGTATCATTCTTGTTTAACAGGTGTTTATCTTTTTTGTGGTATCTAAGACGGCATTTATGTTTAACTAGCTTCCGCCCGCGGCTTCGCCCGCGTTTTTCGGGATAAAAGGTAGCCTATGTGTTATTCCAGACTATAATCTATCTGTGTACCAAATTTCATCCAAATCCGTCCAGCCGTTTCAGCGTGAAGAAGTAACAAACATACACACACACACACACAAACGTACAAACTTTCGCATTTATAATTATTAGTGTGATTAAAATAAGTAATTATTTACTTTTAATTTCTTTACTACCTGTCAAGAGTTGCATTGTAACAGCTACCTACTCGTGAGTAGGTAGCTGTTACAATGCAACTCTTGAAATAGAAAATAGAAATAGAAATCGTTACCTGCATTTGCTGACCGTGGTCAGCAAATGCAGGTAACGATTTCTATTTCGAAGGATCTGAGAGATTGCTCATGGAACCAGATTCGATGTGATGTCAACTGGATCAAGGTACGACCTCATCCATTAGTTCAATAGCTCGAGCACGAATCGACTGTATTCATTGGGTATTTCCAAATCCATACGTTTCTGCTTCTATCTGGATCATACTCTACGTATTCCAACTGTGGGAGGTATGCATAAATGTCGATCTTATAATGCCTCTTAAGTTATATTGCTATTAGCCTTCGTATTTATCCTCAATATTATATCATAGGTAGGCCGGGTACATTTATTGCTGTTCTAGTTCCATTAGATACGATTAACTATCATAAACTGTAACTAGGTTATAGATGCTTAGAAGGGAGGCCCAGATTTCAAGAAATAACGACTTATTGTGCTAGAAATTCAGGTAGAAATTTTAAGAAATCTGTTCGTGTTAATAATCAGTTATCTGTCCTAACAATCGATCAACCTTAATTAGTCTTTGAACCAGATATATTCATGGTATGTGGTGTGGTCCAAATATCATCTGCGAGCGACCTTGAAGCCCTTTATCATTCGGAAAGTGAAAGTGTGTTAATCATAGACTATTATGAGTAGGCACTTACGCTGCCTTCACTTTTGATTCGTACATATTAAATTACCGGTAGATACCAACTGCCTCCGTCGCTTCCCATGTTGAAATCAAGTGCATATTCTGATATTCCGAACCGATAAATTAATGTTTATAATGGATGCTAATGAGTTGTGGTTGTGGTCATTTTAGATACTACCCGCACGTTAAATTGGGTTGGAGATAACGAAAAATGTTGATTGAGACATTTGGTGTGTGTGTCATATCCGGCATCAAGTAGGCCAGCCGTCTTTCCTCTTAGAAGATTTTCTGGTGACATCAACCGATTATCGTGATTTGATCATTTCTGATTATGACATCTGACTACGACAGTCTGATAATGGAAGGTCATGGGCGTTAGCTACGTATGATAATACAAAAGTACCTACGTAGTTCATTTTGCAGAAATATCGCCTATTTGCGTCTCCTTAGTAGGTGATAGTTAAGCATCAGTGTGTTTTTATTTACGTTGTAATGAGAAAGCGAAAGAAATTACATGTTACATTTGGTTGAAAGCCCCGCAAAATGGTGAGTATGTTTTTTGCACACAACTCGAGTTAAAATTTCTAAACAAATAGTTCCGAAGCAGCGGCAGTGACAAATGTTCTGCAGCGAATTTCTTAGAATATTTTTATTATTGAATCAATAACCGTTTTTTTTTATAATTGGTCGTTGTGTGAAGTGGATTAAGTTGTCTTGTATTTAAAACTAATACATAAAAATAATATCACGCCTGCATTCTATCCGAAGGGTTAGGCTGTTAGGCAGAGGTGAATAGTATACCCATATTACGCCAGATATGTTTAAATTCCTTGTAATAGGGGGCAAGTCTATTGCCTAATCCGGAGAAATCCTGTCTCTAGACTGCTACTGAAAATTTCCTAATGGATAATCCAGTAACACTGCCCGGGGATCGAACCCAGGACCTCACGCTCAGTAGTCGCGCTTGCGACTACTAGACCAATGAGGCAGGCATTTTAAAACATACAATTAAGTCGGTATTTAATGATATTAGGTATACAGGGGCCACCTTGTATAATAACATTAGTTAGGTAATTGTAGGTTAGACAGTGGAAATATTTAAAGGGGTCATTGTACTCATCATTATGAACAACTTTTACTATGGGACTAACCCTGCAATCGCGAAAAAGAAATCAGGTGTTTCATACATTTATGTTCAGTAATATAGCTTATACCTACATGGCTACATCAGAATAACATATATAGGCTACTTTTTATCACAAAAACGCGGGCGAAGCCGCGGGCGGAAGCTAGTTCGTAATAAATCAAAACAAACATGTTGATCGAGGTCCATGTCCATAAGAATGACAGGTATTATAAACAAGATGATTTATTTACAAACACATTTGATGATGTTTCACGTTCAGTGCCATACTTCAGGGACGTCCAGATGCTTCAATATATTTTTACTACAAGACTTAGGGCCGTAAGATCAATCGTCGCTTAACCACGGAAGAGAGTTAAATCTCCCGTCTTCGATTGTTTTCTAATAATACAAAAACCCAAAGAAACAATCGAAGACGGGAGATTAAACTCTCTTCTGTGGTTTAAACTATTTACGATTGATCTTACAGCCCTTAGTTTGTTTACGTTTAGGATAAAATAATGACCATAATAAACAAGTAGATGCATATAAACTTGAACTTGTTGTAAAGGTTATGAGATAAATCGCCAAGGTTCTCAGCTCCTTTCACTAAAATACAAATATTGAGGTGTGGATGTTTGTAAAATAAGAATTCATGCATGATTCCGAAATATGTATAAAGCGTGCTTAGTGTAAAAGTAAGTACCTAGATACAGTGCCGTAACTAGCCTCACAGTATAAAGAAACGGATGGAAGAACATGGAACATAGAACAAGAACATGGATTTATAGACTGTGCTAGCCTTTTGCGCGCCCGGTGCGAGCTCCTATAACAGGGATGTTGAATATATATTTTTTTATTGTGAATTTGTAAACTATTTGAAAAAAGATAATTAACACCAAAAAACCGATGAAACATCTACAAAATTGGCAAAGTTATAAGTGTTTTAAAATGATTTGCTAGACACGGACGGCATGCATGATAAGTGACGTAAGGTGTTACGTCACTTATCATGCATGCCGTCCGTGTCCTATGTCCGCTTCGCGCGACAAAGACGGAGCGATACTCCCTCCAAAAACTTTAAAAGCGTCTATGTTTTCCATTTTGTGATATTTTTTTTTTTTACTTTTTTGTTATTCCTATTCCTTCTTTGGAATAAAATAATTTATTTGTACTTTTTTAATAGTAGTTCACTACCGTACTGCGCTCTTGAATAGTGCTCTAATCTGAAACTTGTTCTGGATATGGTTATTTCTGCGCCCCTCAAGGGTCTGCGGCCTGTGCCTGGGCACTGCTGGCACCGCCCTAGTTACGGTACTGCCTAGATAGAAACGTAGACTACGTTCTTCCATCCATTGTGGAAATTGATTTGTTAATTAACTATTGTATTCGATATAGAACTCTTGATTAGTCTCATTGTGTTTGTGGGATGGGAACTTGATAAGTATCACTTTAGTTTGGATAGGTAGGTACTGTTGGATAAAATATCGGTAAATAGGTATCGGTTATCTATTTGCAAATGTAAGTTTAGTCGCGGATGTTTCTAAGCTAACCATTGCAGCATTGTGATGTCGCTCTCAAGTCAACGGACGCATTCTTTGATGCTATAACTTGTTTGCATTATATTATGCGTAGTTTAAGGCGCTACGAAGTGCCAGCGGCCTGAGTAATTTGGGTGGTATAGCTTGAGTGTTCTGCGCTGAGCTCAAGAAACGCGACATACGTCCACCGAGCAAAACGACTCGCCTATCAAGGAGCGCGCTGTGCCGAATTAGATGTATTATTACTTTTTAGTAACGATATTTGATTTATAAAAAAACACTCATACTAAAAGTTAGATGGTTAAATTATCTTTAAAATGGTGAAGGTTTCGTAAAAATACGCTCAATAGTTTTTGCGCGATCTTCACTTTTTTGAACACGTTAGACCTAACTTTAAAAATTAATTACACTACATACATAAACGTAATCTAAAATATACTCATATTAAATTATTAAAAAAAATCTCTAGTTTAGCATATATTTATTTCAAATTATTAAAACTACTCGTTTAGACGTGATCTTCAGTTTAAAATCTTTAAAAGTGGTATATCTGCGCCTTAATTACTTGTTTTCGTTTTGTAAGAACAACACGTGCGACGAAGGCAGCCATGTTTGGAAGATAACTTCAAAGCTCATTACATATTTCAGTATACAATAATAAACGTGTAATTACATCTCCGTTTTACTTTGTAACCGACCTATGGTTACGCGTGACATAGGTACTCACTGTTTACTAGTGGAAAATTAAACTGTACCTTTTATCAAACGCTACAAATGATTCATTGATATGTAGAACAATTATTATTACATCATTGTGTGATTTATATAACGCATTTTAATTATTATAGATGTCAGCGACAGCGTTGTACACAGTGTTAGTTCCCTTGACCCCGGTTCAGTGAAACGCGCTTATGGTGGATCTACTGTATACTTGAGTAAATAATTTAGTGCGCAAAACAAGGGCAATGGCTGTTGACCCCGTCGCGATCTATTGGCGGCATCTGGCAATGATCTCGCATCAAGCGCCGCACGCGCACGCGGAAGCTTCTCGCGGGAATTGACCGTGTTTCAATGGTGCTTGATTGAAGCATACTTTATACTGCATTCTCTAGTGTGAAAAGGATTAGAAAGCGGGATTAAACTCGTTGAATGCTACTTGGGATTTTCTCCCGACAAATCTTCGGCTCGACTAAAGAATGCAGTAGGTCTGTGCTTGGGGATTATGAAGTTAATGCGCGTCTCTGACTGCGTCTGACCTAATGAGAACATTCTGTTTACATAAAACAGATACACGTCGGGTATTCCGTTTGGATGTATTATTATCTGCACGGACCAAATCCTCGAATGTTGAACCCTACCTTGACATGCATGCGAGAGCGAGACAAGGCAGTTGCGGAACAGAGGTGCGTCGGCGCAGGGTTGCACACAAATAGCTTTCCAGTGAGAGCTGAAGTCGAGTGTTGCTGACAAAGATTTGTGCGTGTATGGATTAATTAATTTTTATTAAGACTTCAGAAATAGAGCTCTTGTAATGAACGTTTCGAGTTATCAATGAATCAGTAGGTCTGTATTAGCTGTGTTTAATAAACTACAGTTGCGTTGAAACGTCTTGAGAGTTGAAAGGGGACGTATTCTTTGTCACGGTTGGGACACCACCCTCCAAATAAAAGGCAGGTGTTTCTTGAAACGTATTTATAAGGCTGAGTAGGTAGTTAAGGAAAAAAGTTAAGATTTGAAACCGAGATCACTACCTACGAAATAATAATACATTGTTACTTGGATTATAAAAACAGCTGTGTTATCGACACCTGCTGTTCGACAGGTTTTTGGTTACAAAAATAAGAAATAGGTGTGATAGGTAAGTAGATGACGAAAATACAATAAAGTCTGATTGCCTATTGGGAATCGAGTATTATGTTATAATTTTATAAATCACTATCACTCCCCGCTGTCTGTCTGTCTGTCCCTATGTATGCTTAGATCTTTAAAACTACGTAACGGATTTTGATGCGGTTTTTTTAATGGATAGGGTGATTCAAGAGGAAGGTTTATAGCACCCGTGCGAAGCCGGGGCGGGTCGCTAGTTACTTATAATAAAGAACTGGAAATCGACAACTCTGTAAACTTTCTTATCTAGACTACGAGTTATGTTTGGAAAAACATTCCTAAGATTGTTCGAGTCATAGACAAGACCCATAGCGATATTCGTGACCAAGTGACCACGTGTGGCTTGATATTATCCATTATGTTCATTGTTTAATAATGGCCATACGTCGTCGTCGAGAAAGTGTCCCCGCTAACTGGTCAGACACGATGTCGGCCAAATTTGCATATTAGGTAACTGATTGATATTCCTCGCGAACAGGATACAGGGAGGGATAATGATTTCTGACATTTACCGCGAATTTTATACCTTGTAAACTTGGAACAATCCGAGACTACTGACCATGAGAGTGAAGAACTCGTACCTATTGATAAATAAAACGTACGTTTTATGGTACCTTGTAATATAAACAGAGCCTATTCGTATATATGTAATTATAATTATTGGAAATTTGTTAATTAATGTTCTGTCCGGTTGGATGGCAGCAATTAAGAGTACTTGGTTATTAAATTTTCCTATGCCACAAAGCGTGTCAAACTAAAAGCAGGCTTTGATGTTGAATACGAGTTTGGGGAGGAGATTTCTTGCTGTAAGGCCTTAGGTTAAGCATTAATGGTTAGCGTGCACCGTCAGTATACCTACTCAGTAGGTTAAACTTAAAGTGTAAACTCAACGGTAATTTTCTGCATTATCTGTTTAACACAAATTACAGTCATTAACTAAATTATTACCTGTTGCTTGTCGTTATTCGTCGTCATTATTTGAAGGAACATTGTTGCTCCAATCGTCGATCGTTTGTTTAAGGTAATTCAAACACTTCCGGATGTTGAAAATGTGGAAGCGGTTTTTGTTTGCGGAAAAGTACGTCCACGGAATATCGGTCAGTGTAATTATTCGATAGGATAGGATAGGTACTTCTCAAGTGTAAAGACACAGATGTAAATTAACTGAAATAGGTACTTTTTTATAGTGCCTTAAAGACATAAAACATCCCAAAGTGCTCGCATATATTCTTCTTTATTGTGCAGATATTTTCCTTAGTAGGTAGGTACAATGTTGTTATACATGCAGGGTATTTGGACGTTCATATTCTATATTGGCCATTTCCATTACGTCATTCTATTTTGTAATACCGCTTTTGTTCGAGCAAGGAAGCTTTTGACACCACTAACTCACCGTTATAATCGTCCGAGTTAAACTGTTCTCAGTCACGACTTAGTAGCTAACTAATACTAATGAGCGTGAGTTTCCTATGGGTCTTAATGGCCATGTCAACTGTGAACAATGACAGACATAGGTATTTAGATATGGTATTTAGATATGGTATTTAGATATGGGATATACGCTGTACGGCAGGAGCATTTAATAGATCATGGGATATTTTAACGCCAAGTTTTTTTATCTAGTAACTTTTGCATATTAAAGTTTAAATTGTTAAAGTTTTAAATCCAGATAAAAAAAAAATGTTTGTAGTAAAATACAAGCAGTGACTCCCTCTCCCCTGACTCGAAGGCTGGATCCGCCTTTGGGGATGAGCTCAGATCATAGAAACAAGGAGATATGCCATCATAGCAAATTAGTACGGGAACAACTGATGCCACTTTTAGTACATTTTTCGACACAATTACGCGCATAATTAAGCGCTCCTTGTGAATAAAAAGATCTCCCACGCATTAAACATTCCGCACACCCTCAATCTAACACTGTTAATCGTCACTCAATACTAACACTAAACTAAAACACTGTATTTATACCATCGATCGTGTTCGGTTCGTCGCCAGCGCGTACGTTTTTATTATGAGCAATTTGCTCAAGTTCAGGCATCAAACTCGATAGCGCCTTGGCATATCTCTTGTTTCTATGATCTGAGGGGATGAGCTATTTTCGTATAGCTCGCGGACATTATAGAATATAATCAGGAGCCGTAGTAGGTACTATGACGTGTTAATGTCATCATTTCTCCGGTGTAGAAGAGAGATGGAGTTATACAGGCTGTTGATTTAGGTTCCCAATCTTTCGGCTTTCGGCTCTTTACCATACTAGAGATCGAATTTTGACATTACTTCTATGGACCTTACCTATGTCAAAAATCTATCTCTAGTAGGGAAAAGAGCCGATAGATCGGTTATTGGGAACGGCTGTGTCACCTGAATCTGGTAAGGTGTGATTCTACCCGACATACTGCATAATCCTAGGAGACCCTTATCCAATTTGTGAAATAAATAGAACAATTTTTCTCTAACATTCTGGCTAGGTACTTTTGTATTATTTTGTCGAATAAGTATTTGGTTCATTTTTTTTGGCGAATCGGAAATGGATCTCACAGGTAGGGAAAAGCAGACGTAGAATCATCATCTTATCAGATGGAGGTGACCAAATCAACAGCCTGTATAGGGGAATAGCATTATCCCTTATGCAGGATAGCACTTCATAGTAGGTACGGCCGCTAATTATGAAAGAGTATCTACACTAAAAAGTGGATAAACTAGGACTGTGGGCTAAGCGGATAAAAATATACGAGTGATAGCTATCTACTGTATAAAAAAATATTAAAAGATCTAGTATTCAATACTAGTCCGATTAACTACGGGAACAACCTTGAAATCACTAAAAAAAATTGGTCCCATAGTTAATCGAATTATGACGTATGTAGGTAGTATCGAATACTGAATGCCCCTTTAATATTAATATGTCCCTCGGTAAACCTTACAGACTGTATTAATCACAAAATAATCTCTATAATGTAAGTGCGTGCCTCATTCCTGTTTGGTGCCCTGTTCAGTCCTCGAGGAGCGTTGAGTGCCACGAACTAACAACGATTGGCCACAGTACCTAAATGCACAATCATTTAACAACGCAACTTTATAAGCGACTATTAGTCGTATTAGGTTCGTTTGCACGTTCCAGCACACAATAATGTAGTCCGCCAACAATATCCATTCATCTCGATCCTTTTTAGGGTTCCGTACCAAAATGGTAAAAAAGGAACCCTTATGGTGCGACTTCGTCTGTCTGTCTGTCTGTCTGTCTGTCTGTCACACCTGCTTATTTCAGCAACTACTAATGCTATTGACTTGAAATTTGGAACAGTTATAAGAAATGCTTGTCCAACTTTATTGCAAATGAAAAAAATAAAAAAAATATATTTATTTTCATTGCAAAAGGGGCCGGAGTGGGGGTCCAAAATGTCAAAGTGGGGTTACTAGGTCATGTGACATATCATATGAAAGGGCTTGATCTGCACATTTCAAAATATATATTTTATTTAATTTTATGTCTCACAGTTTTCGACATATGATGAAAAATGTCTGAAAAAATACCATTCCCCCCCCCTTATCTCCGAAGTTTGCGGAGTGAAAAATCTGAAATAATTAGAGTTGATAGGAATTGACCCAAATATGGCACCAAAAATAAAACGATGTTCCTAACTAGTACAGTTTTTTCAAAATCATCAAAATTCTTTCACAAACAAACTTAGTTTTGCGGTCCGGTTTTTTTCACTTTATACGTCCAAAACTGACACGGAACCCTCAGTGCGCGAGTACGACTCGCACTTGGCCGGTTTTTTGTAATTAAATGTGTACGGTCACGCTCAATCGTTTGGCCTATAAAGTCCGACTTGTAGTAATTGTGGTTCGGTTTTGCAGCTGCAAGTTTTGTCACTCTCATGGGCAAGTGTGTCGGTAGTTGAGAGCGACCTACTGAGTGCGGTGTTAGCATGTGCCGCGACATTTCACTATCATTCCTACATCTCGGCTACATTTCGGATATTGCTGCAAGGTCAACGTATCTACTAACGTGACCGTCAATTGGTGGATTTACTTATTTTATTGAATAAAGCTGCGTTTGGATTTGTTGCCAGGCGCAGGAACTCACGATTATATTCTGTAATCGTTGATTTTATCTGGTAAAGTGTGTGTGACTGTGTGTTTACGTTAATCAATGGTCTTAAGCTAATCATCACCGTAATGAGTTGCATCATAGATACCAAGCTAATTGACATTTACAATAGTAGTATAGATAAGCAATATAAGATAATTGATAGCTTTTCCTTTGATTCCCAGGTCACTATGAGATTTATGTTGGTTATAGTTGATGCTAACAAACATATCTATTTCATTTTAATTGCTTACAAGTCACGTGAACAATATACGTGATACCTTCGAACTATCAAATACTGTAAATGACACATTTTACTGCAGGGATAATTCCTCAGATAATTGTGCAACGTCTGTTGTTTGAAACGTTATAGGTATTACCACTAAAATGTCAATTTAATTAGCAATGTATATCTATGATCCTAGGATTAGCTACGCAATTAGCCGGACATACTTTTCATATAAGTAAGTACATTACGTATAATAGGCCTTGCATTTACTTGCTTCTTAATTTTTTGGTAATCTTTTTAAAGGTATTATTAGAATTGGCCATAGGTACCTACATTGTGTCCGGTGAGGAGTAAAAGATTTACATTATGTAATCTATACAGGGTATATACAATCTATACAATCTATAATACAGGGTGGCAGGTTGGAAATATTTTAAGGGGTCATTGTACTCATCATTTACTATGGGCCAACCCGGAAATTGCGAAAAAAAAATCAGCTGTTCCATACATTTATGTTCACATAACAAAATGTATGGAACATGATTGCTGATTAATTTTTAGCGATTTCAGGGTTGGTTCCATAATAAAAGTTGTTCATAATTATGAGTACAATGACCCCTTAAAATATTTCCACTGTCTAACCTGGCACCCTGTATAAATAAAACTAAATGTTTGTTTGTTTGTCCTTAATCATTTTCATTCCTACTATTCATCCTATTGAATTGAAACATTTGTATTGAAACTTGAAACGTTGTTGTGGGAAAGCCAAGGAAGGATTCTGATAAAAAAACCGGGTATTGCAACGCGTGCCGGGCAAAGCTAGTGATTTGAAATAATGTATTATCTTGAGCTGCTTCACCACTATTTATTTGCTTCTAAATTCCGTATTAAGGAGCAAATGTAGCTCATCAATGTCCCAAAACAAATGAAGTGCACCTAATCCATGCTGTGTAGTACGCCACGGCCTCAGGCGCACAGCCGGCGATGTTTATTTATAAAAACGGCCCATTCATCTCCCTTTAATTTTTTACTCTCAGTGATGGATACATTATGGGCGGTAGCTTACAATCTTTTATTAATTACCAACAAATATAAGTTGGTAAGAAGTTTTTCATTTTTAGGGTCGCTGTCTTATTTCAACAGCACTTAAATTAGAATTAACTATTAATCAATAAGTTTGACTTTCGACAAATGACTTCCAGCCACTGATATTGTTGGCACTTACAATCTTATTGTTATGTATCCAGCCCATTGATTTCAATAGATATTTCATAAAACAACTTTAAATGGCATAAATGTAAACAAAGAAATTGTATATTTGAATTAGTTGAAAAAGAGTAACCATGGAGTTTCTTGTCCGTTCTTCTCCATAGGAATCTGCGTTTTGGAACGGACAACTAGCTTCAACTAACGGACAAACTGACTGACAACTATTGCTTGACTATTCAAAAGTGCCTGTAAATGGTCTAATTGAAATAAATGTTTTTACTTTGACTTTGAAACACTTCTCAATGCGTTCGGCGTTGTTAAATGTTTTTAAAAGATCGCAATCATGAATGATCTTATTTATAAAATACTTAAAACTTGTAACGACGCACTTGTAGCTTAAAACTTTTACAACTTTCTCTGTCGTCGGTCTTCAGGATTCTAAAGGGCGTAAACAAGTTTCATTACTAAAGTCACTAGGTACTCTCTTCTACTTGGCGCTCTAATTTTTCTTCCGCCTTCCATTATCCGCTGTATTAGTGTTCAGATCAGCTTTTTATACTAGTTCGCGGCAGTGTAGGGCAGCATAGCTTTTGCGCGACATAGCGTTCTAATTAGTGGTACTGAATTTCTTAAACGGTCGGATGGACGTTGTTAACAAGCGTGTATGAAACGAAATCGCATTCAGCGTACCGAGACGGATGCGTTCGGAATATAATCTTTGTATTTTTGGAAGGGAAACGGTCTGCTTTGACGGAAGCCGGCGGCGACAGATTTCGCCCGTGAATAACAAATAATATATCACGCTCGGCTTCAGGGCCGTCGGTGATGCCGCGCCCTGCACAATGAGTATGCAGACACAGTCGGGCCCGTAAAGGTTACCCGAATACGTTGCCCATAAGACTCGTTTTAATAATACCTATCATCTTGATAAATGTTTTTGGTACCTACGGCTAGCTATATTTAAAACCCCCTTAGTGTTTTTGTTCTTTATATTCACACCACATCCATAAAACGCGTGGATGCAAGAGAATCCATAATTATTTTGTCGTATTAAAATCGTATGGTGAGGTACAGTCAACAGTAAAAGTGCTTAATAATCCTGGATCCGAATGGATCCAGGACGGCCATGTCAAAAATGAAGATAAGAAATGTTTCTATTCTTCAGTCGACAAAAGTCTACAACGCAAGCACGGGTCACCGCGTGCTCGCCGCAGAAGTGATAACGAGTTGGATAGAAAGAACTTTGTCTATTCTTGGTAGAATAAAGTTGGAATTGGTCATGCTACGCGGCAGGTAGATATAATATAGGTAATTGTATCAACGTGACATTTAGCTTCTTTGCTAGTAATGTTGGTAGTGTTGTGAACAGAGGTGTTCGAGACAGGAGAGAGGAGGCTTACCTTGAGGAGAGACGCGCGTTGTCGTGCGCCGGTCACATTATAACGGGCGCTCGAACTCGTCAGCCGCAGCCCTGCAATGAGGAAACAAGTTAAATGATGTCCTGAACGGTCTTCAAACTATTTACTATGCATTATGGGGAATTTCTAGAGGTACCAAAGAGATTGGTAACTCTCAAAGGGTACCCATGATACGTAGGACGCTACCATTTGACCTTAAGCCGAAATAGTAGGTGAGTTCGCATTAGTAGTAACTAACTAACTAGTGACAGGAAACTAAAACTTGACTATACCTCGCAAAAACCACGACTTAATTTAATTTCCTGTCACTTGGCAACGAATGAGAATTTTTAAACGTTCAAGTTATATATTATTTTTACAGAGCCTAAACTCTCTTTTTTTTATTAATTTGATGGCACTTTTATCATCATTGTACCTACACACATAGGATTTTGGAGAGTAGATGTGAAACTGATCGATGAAAATTGTCGTTGCTGGCTCTACATTCGAAATGATCTCGCACTTACAGTTTAAATCAACTAAGTTACGATAAAAGCTCATCACTAAGTGTATAATAAATTCAATGATACGGAACAGCGTATTGCTGTAATGAAGATAATAATTTTGTTTCAGTTTTTACTGACATTATGCTGTTAAAGATCAAAGAATGCTTCGGCGGGTTTGTATTTCACAGTCAAATTAAGCTGACGTTGACAGTAAACTAACATCAGCGTACTTAAAGCTTTGACGTCGTTTTTTAGCCTCACACTCACCGGATTCTGATGGAGGGCCATATTCTAGAAAGCTTTCATAATTATCCTACTAATATTATAAACGTGAAAGTTTGTGAGGATGTAAAGATGTATGGATGTAAAGATGTATGGATGTTTGTTACTCTTTCACGCAAAAACTACTGAACGGATTTTGATGAAACTTCAGTAATATAGCTTATACATCAGAATAACACATAGGCTACTTGATATCCCAAAAACGCGGGCGAAGCCGCGGGCGGAAGCTAGTATTAAATATACATAGCGAAAGTATATTAAAGCGTGCTTATGGTTATTCACAGACCGAACGGGAATTACTTAGCTATTTTACCGTCAGTAAACGTTCCGAATTAAAGATGGGATTTGTTATTTGTAAGTATGGGTAACAGTAATTTGACATTTAGAATTCGTGTTACACTACCTCTATCTTTTACTACGTTACTATTGCTACGTTGGAAGTAGGAACGTGATCGGTATCTATTGATAGATTTCTGACAACTTTGTATTCAAATGGGGCGATGGACCGATGGACGTAATTCACTAGCTAGCGTTATGTTTGGTTATTATGGGCGAGCAGTTCCCTTTACGTCCCAGAGACATGGACGTCACTTTCTAGCAATATCTGTGATGTACGGTGCGCGCAGAATGTCGCCGCGCAACAATGTCGGTGCGCCGGCGCCGCTGCCCGGCACACAAACTGCATGAAAGTGGACCGGCCGAGCCCAAGTCCAGTACTTCTTAAGTAGGTAAAGCCCAAACTAGTCCCTTTATGAGCTTTTATGAAATATTATTCTATTCGAAGTAATCATTGCCATGAATCAAAGAGGTTTGGCTTACTTAGCTGTATCAAGTATCATTAGTTTCTAACAAATATTAGGTTAATGGTTTGGCGGGAGCCAAGCGACCTATTCAAAACCATAGTGAAATTATAGTTGTTTTCGGTATTGCTGTGTTTTGCCAATGGTATGTATGGGATGTATTTTATGAATATGCGCAGTACCTAACGCTCTAGCCAAAGGAATACGTTGATATGGATTACACAAAAGAATATCCCATACAAAGAGATTAGCCGTCAGTTAGTAGATAAAGAGAATGTCAATATTGGTTTGTATGGACGGTAAACACTGGATGTCTCGGGCGACCGACTCCCGAGAATCTGACTATGTTCCGTTCTATATGTAGGATTGTAGGTAGGTATACTCATTTGTTATGGTCTCTCAATTGTTTCAGGAACAAAGACTATATTTCTTTAAGCTTTTATGTTACAGACTTACACGAGCTCTTCTTACATCATGATAAATGAGATATTGTTAGATCATATAATAAGAAATAGAACCAGAAGTGCACGTGTCATGATGCATTTCGGATAGTTTTAAAACTCTGTTCGATTCGAGGTAACTCTTCGTCAAACAATGAATTTCTAAAGATTGATTCGTAACATTCCTGTAGAATAAAAATAAGTGAATAATTCAAGTAAGTAATAACAGTACCTACAATCATTCTCAGGCATGAGTCGTGAAAGCAAAACATCGATGCCGTTTGTTTCTAAACATTGTGTGCAAATTTCTATCGATAAAACCAAATACGCGAACACCGGTCGTGCCGGGTGTTTATGTGGTTCGGGATCATTGGTAATGTCTTTCACCTGGAGCATTTCTTGTGTTTTTGTTACGTCATTATTTTTCAGCATTGAATTCATTCAATATCGGGACGAACAGACTGCTCAAATAAATACAAGTAAAGAAATAAGCGTTATCTAAATAGTATAAAATTCCAGTCAGAATGACAGCTATTGTCGTGTAGATCTATACGGTTTTCATACTGACATGCTCCTTTTGTCATTAAGATATAGTTTAATTTGCCTAATTGTTCAGATTGTTTTGAACAACCTGTTCACCCCGATGTTTGTGATGCTGACTGTACTATAAGATTCACAATTCGTGACTTGATTCATAACGAATATGTCGAATCTAATTACCCGCTATCAGTATAAAGCTTACGCAGAGCCGCAGAATTTAAACACTTGCTTAGATACGATTCCAAATACAGAACAAGAAGGCAATGAGCTACGTATAAAGTAAGATTATTATGCTAATAAATATCTGCACAATTACTCACGTTTGTTTACAGTGGAATACATTTTGTATCACGTTCTGTTGTAGGTAATCAAGGCACGTACCTAACATCGGAAGAAAACATCCACAAAGTTAATATTTTGGTGAAACAGAACGCACTCACTTCTCAACAGGAGATAATATTTATTAAATAAATATGATCGGAGAACACTAGTGCTGTTTTCTTTATATTAAACAGTAGCATTTGTTATTTGCAATAACAGTTTGTCATGTCCACATTGAGTAAATAGTTCCTTCCGCTAGACTAACACTTGTAGACCAGTGTTTACCCTATTTATCATTGGGTATAAAAATGTTGTTCTTATTTTCGCTTCTAATTCTAAAATGTTACTGAACAATTAACTAATGTGTGCGCACACGTCACGCTAAGAGGAACACTATGGGTGGCGATTTGATACGAAAAAATTAATTGTCACAAAATTATTGAATGATAAGACTTTAGGAGAGCAAGAGGTTGTACGATAAAGTCGCGGTTATTGAATAAATAAAAAAAATATGTAGCAGTAAAACTGAACAAGTATTGTATTCAAATGAATGCAGCTATGTATGTTAATGATGCGGACTGGGGAAGCTCTAACGTTAACCTTTTAGCAATAATTATGGCACTTGATAAGATCGGCTCCAGATTCAAGAGCTGTGTGTCCTCAACATAGTATACGATATTTAACCGTGTTTTTCGATAAACTAACTCTAAATTAAATGGATCGTGACTACATATATGTAGGTGTACCTTCTGACTTGTACCTTTATCATTTGACCGGTTGACCCAAACATTTGTGACTGATGTGTTATTGTCGTTTTGTTATCATCGTGGAATCCTTACTCAATGTTTTTTAGATTAAGTTTGTTGTTATTTGTTACATTTGTTTGTTAAGTAGGTACCTAGTCATTATTTAGTTCAATGATCAAGTAGACATGGTCCATAAAAATGTTTCATAAAATGTTATTTTCCACTTCGAATCGCTGAAGGGCGTAAACGTTTTATGGGGTGATAGGTATAGGTAAGTCGTATAAATTCACTAGTGATCCATTTATGTATTTTTACAATGTTACCTAATTTTGATAGCCAGATTAGACCAATCGGTTTCAATGTAGGTAACATTGAAATGAAACCGATTGGTCTAGTCAAGAGATTATGTTTTGAAGTTGCGAGTTAAATGTTTTACAGGTAAACAAAACTATACGATATTAGCTTGCAACTCAGTAAACGTTTTAAAACTACAGTTAGCTTGTACGGCACTGTAAAATTGATTGTTGTGCTAAGTAATTGAGCTCTTGTAGCTCGTAAGGCAATTCAGAATCTTTGTGTAGTATGTAGGTAGGTAGGTTGAACATTGCAGCTTACAATATCTTAAAGAGAGTTTAGATGTTGGTTGCATTTAAATTTGAATTCTGCAATAGAAATATTACTTTTGCATTATTTCTGCTCATTGCATGGCATGCATACTCCATGAGACATTATAACTTTTTCTCAAACGACCTGTTGCTTCAGCAAGTTCATCACACGCCCAAAGAAAACTTTAGCTGTTGTGACGATGACGACGACAACTTTTTGGAAGCAACTCTATATTTTCGCTAGACTGGACACAAAATTAGGCCATTTCTCACGGCACTCGATGTTGATAATGTTTGTAACGAGAAGACGAACATATATGAATCAAACATTGTAGGTATAATCTACATTCCAAACAGATACGTAAAGTGCTGCATGTTTATTTAAAACGCGACGTTGTATCGAACAGTGTTTACTTTGCAAAGCGCGATCCTAGGCTAGAACTAAAACTAGTCAGTTAACTATTCATGAAAGTTGCTCCTGGCCGAGACAAGAATGCCAGCTGGCGCCACCTCGCTCCGCTAAGGACTTGGTACAAATACTAACGATATAAAATCACGTCTAGCATTACATCCTATCTGTACTTTTCAAAGAAATGAAGCACTGACTTTATTTTTTATCTAAAAACGTTTATGTTTACAAGACGTGTCTTATGATTATACTTTCGCTGGAACTTACTTAGATAAAAAGTGCGAATTACGGCTTTAGGCACAGCACTAACAGCTATAAAAAATAAAAATGAACCTCTTATAGGTGTTATGACTGCATAAGCACGAAACTGACGAAGATTAACACATTTTACTATCCTCGTCACGTCACCTATCACATTGATGCAATAAAGATGGCAACATTTTTCATCGGCTTTTTACGATTGTAGCGTGACTATGTTAAAATAGTAACAGAGACGATCTTTATACCACTGTTGTCAATGTTTGTGGGGTAGCTCAGGTAGCTAATAATAGAACAAGAACATGATGACGCAGTCTACTATCTGCCGATCATGGACCCAATGAAGCGTATTTGAACTGATTTTCATCAAAAAAGGAAATGGTTTATTATGATGTTATTAAAAATAACGATCAACGGAAACAATGTTAATAACAGGAAGATTGCAATAAAAAGGAAAACGCGAAATCTAAAGCAACCCCGCTCTGCCGCCAGTTTATGATAATAATGAACAGGTTAAGCCAAAAAGTAATTTTAATAAAAGAATAAGTAGGTAGAGTACATTAGTATGTTTTCACTTCGGAGAATAATGTCGGTGTGATTTTAATGAACTTGTGAATAGTAATCACTATTATACAAATTATGAATTGTTAAAATAACTGTTTCGTTTCACGGTTGTCTATATGTTTATGATTATGGACATGATAAAAATCTGCGCTGTTCAATACACAAAATTATTTGTATGATTCATGTTTCGCTAGAAATGGCTTGAGGGACCTACTTATGGAAATCAATGCCCTCATTAACATATTATATCATTAAAAATGTTAAATACTAAGTCATTTGTCATGTAGATATTTGCGATCTGGTCAAATGTACTTACTAATTATTTTTATAGACCATGTATTCGTCTTTATGTTTTCAAGCTTTTATTTAACATCCTGTGTGTGTGTGAAGCTAAGCCCCTCCTCCCCCCCCCCCGATTGAGCTATAATTTGGAACGTATGGGTCACTTCGATGACAATGCAATAATATGGTACCATAGAGGTTGGTCTTATGATGGAGCCGGGAGGTGGCTATAGCATAAGCATAATCGGCCTATAATGTTCCTACTGCTGGGACACAGGCCTCCTCTCTGCGAGAGGGAGTGGGCCGTAGTCCACCACGCGGGCCCAGTGCGGGTTGGTGGACGTCACATGTCTTCAAATTTTTGGTTCTAGGACATGCCTGTTTCCTCACGATGTTTTCCTTCACCGTTAAAGCAAGTG
This sequence comes from Thalpophila matura, assembly GCA_948465475.1. NCBI lineage: Eukaryota > Metazoa > Arthropoda > Insecta > Lepidoptera > Noctuidae > Thalpophila > Thalpophila matura. The sequence goes on from OX419185.1 coordinate 12,324,653, forward strand.
ATAATTAATTTCTAATACGCACATGACTTCGAAAAGTCAGCGGTGCGTGCCTCGGGATCGAACTCGAACCATTCGCCGTGGGAGACACATGGTTAGACCACTAGGCTATCACTGCTACTATGAGGTGCTAAGCTCCTAAACTTCTTAACATAACTCCGTCGTGTTTGGGCTCGTTGAATTTGTCTTGGAAAGTACTATAGACTTAGATGATGTCCAGGATCTCGTCATGGAGTTGGGAAGTGGTCATTATAAAAGCTTGTAATGAAAAATATTTTAACACAAAACTTATTTTCTAATACTAAAGGTACAATTTGATGTTCATATTTCGCGTCTCTAAGTTCAGTGGTCTCTTACGGTTTGCGTTGATGAGTCAGTCAGTCTGTGTTCAAAGATGACATACACACCTGAAGATCCATCTCTAAATGATTTATTTATACTCGTATATAAGTCAGAATTATCCTGGTGTAGATAGAAATACTCGTATAAATATTTCATTACGTGGTCAGTCATGAAATTATAATATTGTGGTTGGTTTCTTTAAGTGAAACCAATTTGCAATATTTTTTTTGTATCACAAAGTGCTAAAAATTGCAAAATTAAAAGATTTGTTGTATGTTTGATGATACTTAGATAGACTTTATTGAATTCCATGTTTATAACAGGTGGTAACCTTAAGTCTATTTTATTATATAAGGTCAATTATGGACCCTGTTAGGTACAGCAGAGTTTAGTAGGAAAGAGGAAGAGCGTTTATATTTATTATCTAGATAATTTTATCGAAATATAATTGCACATAATTTAAATTATCGTAAATTACATGTTTTATATTGTGATTGTGACAGGTTGTAAAGGTCCCATACAATTAATTTTACAGTGTCATTAATTTATATAATAAAGTAAACCTTATTTACAAATTTATTTTTAATTATCATCTCGTGAACACTGAATAGTGGGTGTGGAGGACGTATTTACCGAGTTTTATAATACAAGTTAATTTGAGAAGCTCAGAATGTTATACCTATTATGTATCCGCTGACACCTTTGCGGCATGTGTTAATTATGTCAAATAATATTAGACACTACACCTACTGAAATACTAAATTTCACGAGTACGGTTTCAACAAAAGGATTTATTATACTTATGGGAATATTGTAATGTTTTAAAATTATGTTAGGTATTTCTTTACATACTGTTTTTGGCTTATGTTTTTCTCTAGCACTTTTTAGCCATCACGCTTCAAGTAACGTAGTATTTTTTTTAACTTAGTGCATTCTATGTTATTATCTCATTAGAATCTCAGTCATGTCATGTAGACTGCTCCATGGCTGCATCCATAAGGGGCGGAGCTGTTACCGCACATCCGACACAATGGTGCTCACTTTTACTCGTCCATGTTGCCAGCTTGCCACACAATGCTAATGTTATGTCACAATTTAATATTACAATCGCTGATGATGTTACATTGTCAATCATCATTATGTTTAGAAAAAATGTACCTATCTATTATTATATGCTGTGATATAATCAATGATCTCTGTTTTCCTGTTCACCAGTGTTCTGTTTTTTATTCATTAAGCGAATTCCGATCGATTATGCAATACTTAAATTGCATTGTTCAAATTAGGTAATTAAATCATTGTAAGCCATTTACCACCGAAAAAAAACGTGAGTTAAAATCAATAGTACATTTTTTTATATTGTACCGACACAAAAGAAAAAATAAAGACGCATTCACAATTGTGTTATTTACACAGTAGCAGTTTTCACTTTCGTCTGCAATGATAAATGAGGCGATTAACAATTCTGCCCGCGGGCGTCCCTCGAGCGCGGGACAATGCTGTGTGTACGAGGCTTTACTTTCTATTCTTTCTGTAAACATAATGACTGCACTGCGACACTAATTAAAGTTTGGTGCTTATTTCAATTTTAAATATTTTATGCCATTATCTACTGCGAGTGGGTGGCCACTTTCACTTAATTTTGTCATCGCATGATCTAATGATATGCAAATTATTTGTAATCTGCACAGAAAGGATAAATAAAAGGAAGTGCCATGGTTGCGTTTTAAAATAATCGTTAATATACGTGCTTAGTATAGTAGGTACTGTATCTATTTGAATCATTATGTACTTATTAAGTATTCTGCAGTTGAACAGTACTTCCTTCCTCGCTCTGTTCCGGGCAAAACGTCGTAACTTCATAGTGGTATAACCGTATAAAAGCACTTTTTTTTGTGAATCGTAAGTAGGTACTTTATAATATCAATTACATTTTTAATGACTTTATGGAGGACGCTAACAAATTCTGAATGGAATATTGAAGTAGAAAATTTTTAGAAGTCTCGATAGTATCTACCTGCTTGCAAAAGTTAGTTTTCCATTAAATACGGTGCAGCATGTAAAGTATAATAGTTTTAGTTAGTTGTAGGTAAATAATGTAGTTTCTACGCCATCTTTGCATAAAAGCTAATATTAAAAGTTACCTATTGAGTACATTTGTCTGCATCATAAAATGCAGGTTAGGTTATTTTTCATAGATATAAATGTAAAGCACATGGAATTTTTAAAAGAACAATTAATTCCTAATGTAAACATTTCGTCGTAAATTGAGATGGAAAATTTTATCTAATAACACACATCATTGTCGCAATAACATTATGATAAGCTAAACTACGTCGCCTGAAAACTCTAGGACGCGGGAATAAAAAAAACGTTAACAAGCACACAACTGTATAATTTAGAATTTTAGAAGATACACGTGATAGTCAATTAGTTGTTCCATGAGTTCATCATATTAAGTGCAATTTTATCAATTCACATATCAAGATAAACATGATATCAAGTGGAGTTTTGGAGTAAATAGTACCTTAAACCGTAAGCGTAACTACGGTGTATGTACCTAACCATGTAAACATACATACGCCATTCGCGTCGCAACTCCTAGTTCCAAATTCAATAGCAACTAGCAACATATAGCAAGCGAGACTGATATTATGCAAGAACTCTTAATGAAAGCACTCCTAGTTAGTGATGTTTGTGTCATTAGTGATAGCACTGAGTTTGTTTGATGCCTTCGTATTGAGCGTTGCTTTTGCGTAAACGCTGAAGCCGCAAATTCGCCGCGGGTATGCTACGCTTTTTAGCTGACACGTACAGACGCGACGTAAATGTATGTAACGGTGTCTACGCCGTGTCTACGCGGTGTCTGCGTAGAGCCCACGTGGCGTCTACGCCAGGCGCGGTCCCAGCCGACGATTTTGGGGGGGTCAGACCGCAGCTGAAGGCTTTAGGGGGGGTCATACCGATTATTGTCGACATGCTATATCATGTATTACCGTGTTTGGCGCACATTTGTACGATTTTGGGGGGGGGGTCACGTCCCCCGTGACCCCTCCCGGGACCGCGCCTGGTCTACGCAGAGTATACGTGGCAACAATGCAGCGTCTACACGTCGCGTAGGACATGCGTCTTCGCTGGGAAACGCCCAGCGACACATTTTATCGATCACTAGGAGAAATTATTTCTCAGAACAACAGGTTGTGATTTATTATGATGCATGATATAAAATTATATTATTTATTGCATTCAAATAAGTCAGTGTATGACAAGTTTAATTAATTATAATTATGTTTGAATGTACAACGTTGTTTGCTTCCATGTTTTAATAATATAATCTGTCATGTTGTTTTGTATATAGGCATATTTTAATTAGTAAGTATAAATTAGAATCGAACGTAATAATATCAGTTTGATTAGCGTAATCTAGTCCATATATACTATTGATGGATTCCTAATAAGTGATCAAAATGCGAATAGAACCTTGATTTGGGTCCCACGTAGGTAATAAATGTGTTGATGGCAAAACTTCGATATTTGCAAAATAGTTAATCTCATTCATAATGCATTTTCTTTATAACTTTTCATATAACAACAAAATATAACCTTTTGCATTTTTTTCCATCCATCCGTCTGTCACAGCAGCATATATTTCAGCAACTACTAAAGCTACGATTTGTAATTTTAAAACAGTTTTAAATATTGCTTTCCAAACCTTATTCATTGTAAATGAAAAGAAAATTAAAAGTACCTACCTACCTATTTATTTTCTTAGCAAAAGGGCTCGAATTGCGAAATTTTATAGGTGGGTAGGTACTTGTTTAAGTAGGGTACCTATCATAGAAAAGAATTCCATTTTGCTTGTTCCGAAACAGTTTTTTTTTTTTTACTTCTCGCAGTTTTTGACATAAAATGAAAAATATATTAATAAATAATATCATTACCCCTTATTCCGAAGTTTTTAAAGCGAAAAATCTGAAATAATTACAGTTAATAAAAGATTGTTATTATTACAATTAATATTACTATAAAAATAGAGCGATGTTGCTAAACTGGCACCGTTTTTTAGAAATAAAATTTCCTTCACAAACAAACTTAGTTATGCTGTCCGGTATTTTTTATTACTTTTTATACGTCAAATGACGTTAGAAACCCTCGGTTCGCAAGTCCGACACGCACTTGGCAGGTTTTTTAAGATAACAGTGACAACTTTTAAGTTAGAAACTTTTTCAACGTTCAGTGACTTTGTTTATAAAAACATTTTGCGAGAGATCGGGTCGATTGCATATTTGAGTCTAGCCGATGTTTTGACAGACTTGAAGATTGCATTAAGTAGATACACAGTTCAAGTAAGGTTTAATTTAATATGCAAGTAATCGCTCAACACGCACACACATTGGAGTTGGAGGGTGTGGTGGATTAAGCTGGACGCCCATTTAACCGAGCCGAACGAATCGAATCCTCACAAGTCATACACCTATCCGCGCCGAAGGAACCGAATCGAACATATTATATTATATAGAGTAGGTTTTAGTTACCGCATGCTCACTAAATAGTATGAAAAAAAATCTGTTTTTCCCTACCTACCGACGATGATTTACGTCGGGTAGGTAGTTATAGCCGATAGATCGGTTATTGGGAACGGCCACTAGAGCTACAGATGCTACAGGTCTTTCGAGTGTATCTAGCGATGCTCGTTTGTTAAACAAACTTATTTTTTTTTTATTCGATCTTTATTTTCCGGAGGTCATATATAAGTCTTAGGTCTGTCGCAGAGGGCCTCCCTCCTCCGTCCTCTCAGCCTCGGCTAGCTATCGGAGGGAGCCTCTACAGACACAAATCTTGATGTTATTTAAATAAAACACTGCGGGATGGTTGGAGAGGTATATTACGAAACGTAGGTTGTATATTTGCACTTTATAACGTTACACAGAGGTATAAAAATAACTGTTACAAAAAGAGACTATTTGCTTATAGCTTTGCACACTCGATAAATAGGTAGTAGGTAATAAATAATAACAGTACAGCGGTTCAGCGGTCACAAGTGATGTCGTTGGAGACCAGACCAAGAATGACGAAACAATGCAAAAAAATATGAGATGTTCTAATTTTGAAATTTAAAGTTAAAATCTAAACCGAATTTAGAAGAATGGGATGAATGAAGTGGCCAGCAATGGAAGATTGCCAGCACTAAATGATGAAAGAAGGATGACTCCGTCACAGGTCTTAATCTAAGATGATAAAACTGGCCCTTAGTATTCTCAAAATCTGGTAGTTAGTTCATCGTTTGTATAACTCAGTGATAAGACATCATATTGATTATACAAGTATAATAAAGAGACACATTATACTCTTTAAGATTTTATCACTTTGAAACCTTAGGTACTTCAAAATAATGTATTTTTTTGTGAAACCCACTTTAGCAGCCTACAATAAGGTGAAGTAATTGACTGAATAATATTTTGCACTAATACACTACTGCACAGAATAACTTAACGCGTATTCCTAAGGGTATGACAGAGGTTTCTGAACGCAGACGTGGTGGCTCCCATACTAAAGTTAAGTAGAAAGTTTCGTTTTATCCTCTTGTTGATATAAAAACCGCGAAGAGCCTATTGGCAGCAAGATTACGAGCATTAAGGAGCGGTCATACAGTAGCCGAACCGCATTCATTAATATTGCATTAGATCGATAAGGCAGCCGGTTTCTTGACCGCACACGTAAAAATTTTACGTCGTTATGTGCTCTTACATTAAAGTGTGTTTGTTTTCTAATTATCGTGGCGTGTTTATAGAAAAAGTTGCTTTGTTTGTACATAAGTATTATGCGTAGATATCTAATATAAGTCTCAGATCATAGAAACAAGGAGATGTGCCAAGGCGCTATCGAGCTTGATGCCTGATCTTGAGCAAATTGCTCATATTAAAAACGTACGCGCTGGCGACGAACCGAACACGATCGATGGTATAAATACAGTGTTTTAGTTTAGTGCTAGTGTTGAGTGACGATTAACAGTGTTAGATTGAGGGTGTGCGGAATGTTTAATGCGTGGGGGATCTTTTTATTCACAAGGAGCGCTTAATTATGCGCGTAATTGTGTCGAAAAATGTACTAAAAGTGGCATCAGTTGTTCCCGTACTAATTTGCTATGATGGCATATCTCCTTGTTTCTATGATCTGAGAATATAAGTAGATGTAAGTTTATGGATTCAGAGGATTATGCGAAGACCTTGACATGATGATTTACTGGATGAGTATTAGATTTCAAGAAATAATCAATGTCAAGGATGGTTTGACATTAATAATTTACACAATAAGAAGGAAAAAGCGCACCTATAGGTTAAGACAACTCACAAAAAAACCCGAAACGCTGTATTTAAACAAAGCAGTACAAATTAGTCACGTAGAATATTTAGGGCGTTGGTAATTATCAAACTGGTAGGGTAACGACTATCTAACTACAGCTGTGAGCGTTGAAACTATAGATTAAGTGGTCAGTAATGATCACTTGCTGACCATACGACATAGTAAACGAAATAGGACGAATAATTAAGATAGCGCCAGGCGTCACTACAAGATACGGTAATGATTGTAGATAAATTTAAAATTAGTTGTGGGTATATTACAGGTACTATAAAGATGTCAAGGCTCGTAGTGCGTCGGATATCAACGAACAGTAATTTTATGATGATGAGTTTACAAATATGAAAATACTAACTACCGCCCGCGGCTTCTCCCGCATTTTTCGGGATAAAAGGTAGCCTATGTGTTATTCCAGACTATAATCTATCTGTGTGCCAAATTTCATCCAAATCCGACCAGTCGTTTCAGCGTGAAGAAGTAACAAACATACACACGGGCACACACGCACAAACTTTCGCATTATAATATTTTAAGTTAATAAAAAAGTATATAATAATTTAGTTAGTTTTAATTGAAGTGTGATAGTGTAATCTAAATGCGCTACAGTACCCAGTTACATAATCTACTGTATTTTTAGAATATCTCTTAATTTGAAATAAATCTCTGTCAGTCAAATTAAGAGATAATCTAAAAAACACTATCCACAGCCATTGCAAAAATGTGAAGAGAAAAAACGATTAAACCTACTTAATTAATAAAATCCTGATTTGAGAAGTGTTTTAACTCTGCAATTTTGTTAAAGATTAATAAATTACTAAGATTAAAACGGATGTACGAAACAACAAAATATTTAATTAGACGCAGAGATGCCTGGCGTGGATGCTCAACATTTTTTCAACAGAACATAAACCGTGGTGAAATTATAAAATCATGACGTCACGATAGTAAACTGTTGCTTTATATTATTAGCAGTTTGACGTAGTTATCGCGAAAGTTGGTATTTTTGGCATGAATCCACGTTAATGAGAACGTCGTTACAACGTCCCATAACAAAAGTATTAGCATGGATTTCGCAATCCGACATTTACTTGCTTCTTAAATACGATGCTCAGTGCCATTTGATGTCTGTTGTGATGTCATCCGTGTACTAGTAAACAGTACCAACACTGACATCACACAGTCATGCAAGTCACGCTGCGATTATCAATGCTCTTACGATGCATATTGATTAGGGCATCGTTCTTAGACGAGGCAGCGATCTATCGTGGAGGGTAGTATGTTTAACAGGGTTGTTTAGGTTGGTAAGAAGCCGTTCTAAGTTTTACTTAATTATACAGGGTGGCAGGTTAGACAGTGGAAATATTTTAAGGGGTCATTGTACTCATCATTATGAACAACTTTCACTATGGGACCAATCCTGAAAACGCGAAAAAAAATTCAGCTGTTCCATACATTTATGTTCACATAACTCAACAAAATGTATGGAACAGCTGATTTTTTTTTCGCGATGTAAGGCTTGGTCCCATAGTAAAAGTTGTTCATAATGATGAGTACAATGACCCCTTAAAATATTTCCACTGTCTAACCTGCCACCCTGTATATTTCTATAGATCGAAATGTTTCAACAATTTATTACACTAAAATTATAAATCCGAAAGTTTGTGTGCAACAGCTATTTAGATATAAAACTAGCTGTGGCCCGCGACTTAAACTGCGTGAAAATGGATGAAAAGTTGCCTATCTGCTTTTCTAGTTCCCAGGCCACCTCTTGGTCAAATTTCATCCAAATCAGTCAAGCCGTTTCAACGTGATCGAGTAACAAACAAACACATACACACCCACACACAAACTTTCGCATTTATAATATTAGAGTAATTCTCAAAATTTCGAAGGACTATTTGTTTAAAGTATTAAGTAGGTATCCAAGTTCGCGAAGTAATCGATTTTACCAAGAAAATGTTCAAGGAAACCTGTACTGAGGTACTTATAACACACGCGCTACCGGCTAGTTTACTGTAATATGCATTTTGTAAGCAAACTTTGTATCTGCCGGCACATTACCGTCTCCCGTGCCAATACTGCTAATCAACTGCTTTAAAACATTTACATCTATTTTAATGTTTGCATACAAATATAACATCACACAACCCAGGGTTAACCCTTAGCATCGATATCTTATTACCTTCTGTTATGTTATTGCGGTCTAAAATAGGTTATATTGAGTTACTTCCACTTATTTGTTGGTAATTAAGGCGAAGGTAAATGGTAACGGCCAGTTTTAAATCTCTTATTTCGCCGTCAAATAATGCAGGTTAGTTGTGCAATATTTATAATTATATATAATTTATAATAAGCGCAGAACACTCAAGCTATACCGCCCAAATCACTCAAGGCCGTTGGCGTATACCGGGGCCTTAAACCAAAATGGAATGTTTGAAGTTCTTAATAACAATCTTAATTAGTCAGATTTTTGATGGCCAGCCAGTTTAACTTCAAGTACCGTATTTATTAATTAAGGAGTCTTCAAACCTCAATCTTATACTGTTCAGTTTTTATTATACTAACTAACTTCCCACCCCCGTGACTTTGCTCGCGTGTATATAAATACATAATATATTGCCTATGTGCATTTGAAATAATGTGTCTTTCAAATGGTGGAAGCCGCCCGCGTCAGTCGGTTTTTGAAATCTATTAATATTTAAAAAACACGGTGAAATAATTTTTCATAAAGGTGCAGTGGATCCGGAGATTACCCTCCACATATACACAAACTCACAAAATTCGCACTCTCTCTTTATAATAATAGGTTAGATTACGTATCTATGTAGGTATCTATGGTTTATACAATGAAGAAAATGTTTTTGTTGTTCGTAGTTAAGAACGTAAAGGATATCTTACTAATTTCCTATTTCTGTGCTACAAGGTACAAAGAGAATCAGTTCTAAGTTATTTACCGTCGGTTGCAGTAGAAACTGTCTGAATAGCATTTACATTAATATTATTGTAGTACCTACCTAGTTGCGTACTTTACCGGAACAGCGTTATTATGAAAATTCGCTCAAGCACACCATTCGACAAAAGGGAAAGCACGGAATCAAATAGGCATCGATTCCATTGTTTGCTCGCACTTTTACCTCGCGAAACACGTTTGCACTATTGTCGTGTCGCTCCTTGACATTCGGAACAATGGTAGCGATTGTTCACTCGCCTCTTGGTGGACAATTAGTAAGAAGCCGACCACGAGATATAATGATGCACACAACGCGATATTCGCATCAAAAACTGGACGATACCACAGGTCCACTCCAAAGGAATTCCTTGTATTCATAAAGATTTTTTCACTAGCCGTCTAAGACTAAGAGATAATATATACACAATAATTTATATAATTTATTCTGCCCACCATTTTTCTCCTTGACCTATGCAATCTAGGTAACACATAATGATCACTGTTAAAATGTTAGTCAGAAAATAAATTAGTACTGAGATTAGTACCTATTTCAACAAATTATACGGGTGTGCAACTATTCATTAATTTTGACTAAGTGCAATAAATAATAAAAAGTAAAAAAAAAACGGTTACGGGTAAAAGTTAGAAAAACGGTTTTCTTGAATGATGAAACTTGTGTTTGCAGTTTGTCTTGGCAGTCAGCCCAGATTCGACCATTACTGATTGACTATTCTCTAACTTCGGCATAAGTGACTCCAATGTAAAATAGCTCATGCTGACACCAAAGAAGTAGAATAAAAAATATCTATATTCAATATAGAGACCGGAAAATCTTGAAAATTCGTTTTTTTTGCGTAAACTATCCCCCACTATGCAACTTTTAATCAAGATCTTTGCCGGTCTCTGTACTTTCTTTAAGACGAAGATTTTCTATGGGTAAGTAACGTAAGTATCTAAAAGACTGACCAATTCTGTGATACTTAACAAAAAAAGAGGAAAGGACAACAGCCAATTAAATAAATTGATGAGACATTCATTACGAGTAAATGTAAGGCTTTAGGGCGGGAGTTTGTGTTCCAATTAGGTACCTTTAAATGTGTGATTTACTTCTTAATTTTAACTCAGCTACTTATTAACACAAAAATATTGCATAATGTAAACAGGGCGACGGTATTATTTAACAATGTGGACTGCCTACGTTGGCTTCTTAATGAAGTAGATAATGACTGATAAATCAATTCGTGGGCATATAATTGTGTAGCTACAACGTTACACAACATCAATATTTTTATTATTATAAGGATCTATTCTCCTGCTACCAACTTAACTTATTTAATTATAAAAAAATAATGATATGTTTCGTGACTACTGACTTACATGGCAAACTTTTATCAACCTATTATGTACCTATAACACAACAAATGACCACATAACTTTGTGCAATATGTAACCAAAATCTTTGGTTACACTTTGTCAAACTTTGGTTATTACTCAAATAACCAAAGTTGTTGCTTGTGGCAAAGTAGTGTGGTTAAATATTTTTTTCAGTGTAGTCGCTACTTCAAAGATTAAGCTCCGCGTCGCTTGCTTCATGGCCGCAGCTTGAGCCGTGCAAAGTGGGTGTCTGCATGATTGTAAGATGCTAAGATGACAACAGACATCGTCTTTATATTGACGAAGGTCCAACGTGGGCTCAGACTTGAACCAATATCTAATTTGTTCATGCTACTGTTTTTCAACCAAACTCTGATGTCCTCCAAATAACTTTCTCTTGGCATCTGGTCAATTTACTAAGTGAAATAGTTTTTTTTTGCGTTAATATCGAGATAAAATAGCCTTGTCTCAACAATCAAATTGCTTGAAATTAAGCACGGTATTTTTCAAATTAGAAGCGCACTTTTGGAATTAGACGATGCAATAATCTGCTGTGAATAAAATTATTTGTTTCCGAATTGTTAATTTTTTAAATGTCTAGTTTTGATGTCAGCAACAGTCTGTTGGTTATTCCAAAATATAATTCATAGCCAGTGACAAGAATACACAACAGTGATGAATATTGTACATACATTTAATTAGATGCTTTGTGATCTGAAGGAGGTACAATTTTCTGGTTTCTCTATGCTCGTCACAGCCATGATTGGAAGACTAATAAGCAGTTGCGATATCATACGCCGTACAGGTTTCCTTGTACGGTTAACTTCGCGTTGATTGAAAGGTTACTAAGAATACTTTGATCTTTGTGCGTACTGCGTCCACTATATCCGTGTAACTTTGCTTCGTTGTGCGTCTACTACAAAGGTCTTTCAAGGTAAATGTCTCGCTAGTAATATTTATTGAATTAACGCAATGCGGAAAACTAAGTGTGTTGGGGTAGGTACCTATATTTAGAATATTTGTTTGACGTGACGTGATTGGAAGTTTTCTTCTACCTATTTATTACAAAAAAAAAACCGGCCAAGTGCGAGTCGTACTCGCGCACCGAGGGTTCCGTATCAGTTTTGGACGTAGGATAAAGTGAAAAAACCGGACCGCAAAACTTGTGAAGGAATTTTGATAATTTTGTAAAAACTAGTTAGGTACTAGATTTCGTTCAAACCATTTTTCGGTGGAAGTTTACATGGTAACATACATATATTGTTTTTAGTTTTATCATTCTCTTATTTTAGAAGTTACAGGGGGAGGGACACACATTTTACCATTTTGGAAGTGTCTCTCGCGCAAACTATTCAGTTTAGAAAACAATATATTAGAAACCTCATTATCATTTTAAAGAGCTATCCATACATACCCCACAAGTATGGGTTTGATGAAAAAAAAAAAAATGAGTTTCAGTTCTAAGTATGGGGAACCCCAAAAATTAATTGTTTTTTTTTTCTATTTTTGTGTGAAAATCTTAATGCTGTTTACAGAATACATCTACTTACATAGTTTCGACAGTAGGTATAAGTTCTTATAGTTTCGGATAAAAATGGCTGTGACATACGGACGGACAGACAGACAGACAGAAATGACGAATCCATAAGGGTTCCGTTTTTTTGCCATTTGGCTACGGAACCCTAAAAAAACGTAGACTAATACCAATTTATAAAAAAAATGGTTTGAATCTGTTAAACTTTCTGTAAAAGGTACGGTTTTAGATTTACTTTCGTCCAGCCAAAATGTAATGTTTATGGTAAGATCGGATTTACCACGTCCAATATAAACAGCTTCTCATGGTTTCTACAACTGAAAATTTATCTCGTTAAAAGGCACACGGTTCTGTGTTAATTACTGCATAAACAACTAAATCATCGGATGCTACGGTTTAAATTAAGTTACTTGTGTTTATGTAAGCTGTACAAATTAATTAATCGTGATTTTAGGACTAAAAAGTTAAGTAATTAGGTCAGGTAATTGGGGCAACAGGTCCCGCATTCAGGAACTCCCTAATTTTTATGAATTTCAGCATTGTTAGTGAAGACAAGCAATGTACCTACGTATACCAGTAATGTACATGAGAATGAAATGTGATGCCATTGTTGGCACAGCCGATATAACGGCGACCGGATATTTGCAATTCAATTGCAAATTGAACTATCGTGTAATTTCAATACGAAAGTTCCGACGTACTCAATGGTCCATTTAAAAATTTATGATGAACTTTTCACGTTCGAATCTATCCAGTACCCAATACTTGATTGAATTTGGAATGTTTGAACAACAAATCAATTTTGCCGCATGAAAGAGAATTTGAAATATTCGATTTAGATAGCCTATAGTGGCGGTGCAACAAAGGTTTGTAAACATATCTGGCAGTGCCGATAATAATAATACGTTTGTATTTTCACGAGCAAATGTTTTTGCGTTTGGCAGAGCAATTACAGTGTATTCACCTCACCTTAGATGCTTTCCTGTCTCGTTGGTTGCCCCGTCGCCCATTAACTGAAGGGAAGGAGATAAGTTGGGGGAGAACTGAGGAATGTCCCCCTAGGGAGGGCGGAAACATCCGTGTACCCGCATGTTATCTGTTGCATTTGGTTTTGTTGCCAACGAAATTCTGAAATTCAAAAAGTTCTGTCCGAATGTCTTAACCTTCATGAATATTATATGAGCATTTGATGCGCGTTAAAGAAAATACAATCAATGGCTTGCTATATTAACGTAAAAAGTCATAGGAGTATCTAAAATATCCCTTCATTGTACCTATTGTATACCTATGACCTATACTACCTATAGCTTAAAAGGACTATTTTCCTTGGCATGGCAATTGCAAAAAAAAGCATCTATAAAATAAAGCACTTTTTTTTACTGTAAATTAGTGTTAGATACATTATGTAATTATTAATGTCACTTTAGCAGATATTAAAACATCATTACCTGAATCACATCGGTGTCATCACAGGAGACTTATTGGAAATAATCAAGTTTAGCAATCCGAGTTTTACAAGGCGTGCTGTTTTATTTCGGGATATCATAGTTTGTGCTATAAACCAAGCTGTTCCTGTTACCTAAAATTTTTCATTCATTAGCGTCTATTTTAAAGACTTTTGAGATTTTATTTATACGTAGGATCAGCAGCCTAATTGTGTAATTTCTTTCGCCATGGCTTTCATTTTGACAGTTGAACAACATCCATTGTGGCATTGTGCTAGTTATCGGGAGCACAGACTAAGGGCGGGTTGCTTCAAACCATCTGTATTCGTAAGTCAGTACGTAATATTTAAGTCAGTATGAAATTGTCGTACAAGCCGCCATATTTGACGGTTACAGATACGTAACTGTAAGTTGAAACAACATGGCCTAAGAAACAAATGGCGTAATGAATGTCAAAAACAATGCCATGGTGATAGCAATTACGCAATTAGGGTGCAGCACCTGCGGTCCGACCCTTCTCTAAACAGGTACAAACTTACATACACGTTTATATGTCTAGGAGGGTGGAAGTGCACCCGCGAACACAAAATAATTGAAGTAAACCTCCTTGGTACAGATGATATAACATCTATGTGCCTAGAGATTCAAAAAAATGTACCACTAGGCAAAGTCAAATTAAATTAATTTGTGTCATGGCTTGTTTTAGATCTTAAGCCTAATACAGACGATGCGATTTGATTGGCAATTTATGAATTGGCAATTGGTTTATTTTGTATAATGTATCGCCAATCTGCTCTGCACATTTGGTTCGCAATTCGAGTAACTATTCGTACTTAGGTTGTCGAAAAAGCTTAGCTCTGAAGCATACGCCGTTAGAAAAATAAAGACAAGCCCGTTTAGTATATTTCAGCTATGTTCATAGCATGGGCGGCGGACTTGGGGCGTCCGTCGCCCCGTCGCCCCGTCGCCCCAACGGAAACAGGCCCGAGACGGTGGCGCGACGTGCTCCGCGCGCGCTTCTCCAGAGGAATTGCGGCCGTACATGACGGCCGCATAGGGTGACGGGGCCCGCCTCTCATTTGGCGGGCCAATACCTGCCGGGGGTGCGGACGAATGCGCAAGCGACTCCCGTGCCCCCGGCGTAAGGTAGTTGGAGGAACACCGGGGTGGTTTTAGTCAGTAAGAGTCTGACAGATCCCCTCGCCCTCCCCAGAGCGGGGGACATCCATGAGGATTTCCACCTCGAAAAAAAAAAAAAAAAAAAGCTATGTTCAGTTTTCTGACGGTAATTATAAGTTGGGTGGTTTATTTTTTAAAACCAAAAATATAGTATCTCAAAAACTACACAGCATGTCTTATTCAAATCAGTTATCCTTAGAAGTGTTTTTAAATTTATACCCATTATTTTTTTTACTGAATTTTTCGCCCCTTAGTTGAAAATGAAAAGTTAGAGGTGAGAGACACTTTACGACTTTAGAAGCGAATATCTCACCAAAGTATTCACCTAAATAAAAAAGTAACTTAAAAACCTTCATGATATTTTCAGAAACCTAAACCCACTATCCCTTATGAAAGAGTGCCTGAAAATATTTTTTTTTTCACCCCTCAGTTTCATGAATGGAGTGTGCCCTCAATTATTATTTTTCATAATTTTACACTTCTTAATGGTGGTTCACAGATGACATCTACTTATTTATTTATTTATTTCGGGATAAAAACAGTAGTACAATGAAATGTAAAAGAAGTTCATTTTTATAGTGCTGAAAGTCTCCGAGTAAAATGGCTGTGACATATGGACAGACGGTTGTGCTTAAAAACATATGTTACTGTAAAAGCCCGAATAGTGGTAAATCCTAGGTTTTACCAGTACACACATACCTACATTTTTACACACACAGACACAGTTTTACACATACCTACATTTATCAAAATTCATGAAGGTATTGTTGTTCCGCGTGCCATGACTGCCATGCCGCCATGAAATTGAATTGGTTACGTTCAAAATTACCTTTATTGCTCTAATGTAGTACAGCAATAAAGATACCTACTTACATTATGGAAGGGAATAACCACGGAGTAGGTAGGTAAACAAAATGATTTTACATTCATACACAGCGGAAGAATATAGTTATTGTTACAGCTCACAGTACTTTGAAATGTGTTAATTATATAAATATCTGAAAATACATAATTAAGTATATGTAGTCCACACGCAGGAAATAAAAGATTGATTGATAATATTGAGTCGATTGGAAGTGTTATAACATCCAATAGCAGCCGACGAACTCATTGAGCAATACCTATATATTAATAACTTCAATTATTTGTCATTTGCATAAGTTTCGCCGGACCAGCTTTATGTGTTTCCTTTATTCTGAGTTTTCCGTAGTTTAAAGCACTAGCAGCCATGATGTACTTCCTCTCTGTACTTTGATACTATATCTAAATATTACAGTGATCTCGGGAACAATTTAATTGCTCCTGGAATATCAACTTCCGCATTTGTTGGTGTTTGTAGTCATTTGATGGACAATAAAAGGTTAGGTTACACCATTGTCAAGGTGCCAAGAGTATCTTGATTCTCGCGTGCTGTTTATAAGACATTCATCTTACTCGTGTTTAGTTATTCTATAACACATGTAGGCGTGTTCGTTTCTTATCGGAAACCAAACTCTTGAAGCCACGTGCGGCTAAATCGATTAACTGGGTTGCCACTTCAAACAAAAGTATTTAAAGGCAAGCAAGTAAAACATTTCCAATATGCCTGGTTTTACCTTAACTTTTTAACTGGCCGGAGCTTGATTGATGATGCATTGCTTGACAAATATTTAGTATTAGGTTAAATGAGTAGGCCACTTTTAAGTTCAGGTCATGTGTCTAAAGTCTTGTGACAAATACCGAGAACCGACCTATGTTTTGTATGTAGGCTTCTGCAATGAATCAGTCGAACTACTAATCGCAGTCTCGCCGATGTAGCGAACAGGTTCCCGGGTGAAGCAGCATCAGCAACTTGTTAATATCACCGCTATACCCACCTATAGAAACATTCTTACTTTCTATAAAAGGAAATCGAAATTATCTCACTACTTGGGACATTCCATTTCTCTCTCGGTAGTTTTGATAATTGAACCTCACTCATTCGTTTTTAATTTTATCGAGCAACAGTTACAAATATACTATAATCAACATTTTTACATAGTTATTTTTATCAACAAGTACCTTTTACAAGTGGTACACGCAATAGAACTTAACCGTCAATCACATTTGTGTTGCATTTCGATATCGAGAATATTTTTCCGTCGCTTCGCCCCTTCCATCATATTGAGTGCCATATCCGATTGTATTAGGTACACACTCAATTGGGCGCTCTCACTCGCTGGCGCGACTCAATCACTGGATCATTACCAGCTGCTCCATTTACAGGGTTATTGTTTCGAGTCTGACCTAACGTAAGTACTCGAACTCACTTTATCGGGTTCGGTTGTATGGCGAGGCGGGTCACAGACGCGAAATTCGATTTCCTGTTTCTATTAGTGTCGTATGGGCTACAGTTCGGAACCGGCACTTTTATCCTAGCCCTGCATATAAACAGAAAGGACGCTGGAATTGTTATTGTGAATGTATAAACTTTCACCACAAATAGGTACCTATACTCAAACCCTTAAATCTTGTGGCATTGTTTACGAACGGACGGAATACTAACAGGGTCGACGACCTCACGTAAAAAGAATTGTACATCGTGTAAGCACTTGAGAAAAAGTAAGAAACGGTGACCAGCAATTAATTTGATGCAAAGAAATGGAATAAAAATGTCTCAATGGACAAAACACGCGGTTAATTGGCGTGTTGCGCTAAGCACATTCTAGTTTGCCATAGAAGGAGGCAGATCTCCGCCTGGAGCGATATAAATAGCGAAGCGGACGGGGCCACAGACGTAAAGTGGACACCAGTTTTAGAAGTGATCGCGTCTATTTCGAACAAGTGTAAATAAATCTAGCGAGTCACTTTCGTACCTACACAGTTGTCACTTTCATTGCCCGCGCCCGCCTCGCCTCGTCCTGCCACGATATTGGCCGTGTCACCGTGTGGCCACTGCTCCTCTGTGAATATGTTTAGCCGAATTTTATACCTAGTATTGCCAACACTCCACTGCGATGTGACAAAATCTTAGAACTATTTTACAATTTGCATATGGGTACCATACGAGATTTACAAAAGCTTTGATTTGACTCTATAAACTTTAAAATTGTGTTAGTTACTATGTTTAGCAGTAACAAAATAAACTCTATTGGTGGGTGGTTAATTTTAATCACAATGTTGTGATATGACTTATGACTAATTAGTAATACGATAGATATAATTCGTGATTTTGATTTATAGAGGAAGAATCCGAGTAATTCGATAACAGTGGTTCATTCAGAGGACAGAGTATCTACATAAGTCTAATGTTATCGATAACCTCTAATGCTAATAATTATGTTAATTAACTGTCGGACTTTCCATGTGGTCCAATTTATTTGTTGTATACTGGAAATTAATCATGATTGTATCGCGGTATCCTTGATGAATTCACGTAATTTTGTTTGATTTACAATGAATCTTTTTTATTATTCGTAGAAATAGTAGATGATTTTCTGATGTCGAAATTCGTGTAGTATCAAAATAAATTTGTACTGATATGATAGCTTCATATTCTAGTTGATCATGATTTAAGTCAAATTTTCCAACTCTGCTTGCCCACAAAGTGTTTGGAAATCTTCCATGGTCTTCTTTGCTGAAAACTTGATACAATTTTTTCTTGATGGAAATAAGAAAATTTAAAATACATAACGTTCTAATGTTACCCCCTCCCTAGCCTGCAGGGTGGTGAATTTGTATGAAAATAACTGTACAAATGTTAAATCCACGCGAGTGAAGCTGCGGGGGTGGATAGCTAGTTATTTAAAATGGTTTAAGACATACATTTTTTGCGTAACGTCTAAGTTAATAGGTATGTGCTGTGGACAGGTCGAATTTCACTAGCGTTGGTCCATTCCTCGCGCGCCACTAATTTGTTCCCACGGTGTTGCATTTATGCACAACAATCTACAGCATGTAACAAAAACCATGTTCGATCCCAAAGGGGGCCATTATACTCATCATTATAAACATATTTTGTATGAAACAAGCCAGAAATCGCAAAAAAAAAAATTGCTGTTCCATACGTTTTATCGATTTAGGTATGTGACAAATGTATGGAACAGCAATAATTTTTACGCTATTTCAAGGTTAGTCTCATAGTAAAAATTTATTCATAATGATGAGCATAATGGCCCCCTTTGGGATCGAACAGGATTTTTATTACTTGCACCTATTTGTTACATATACCTAACTACTACAATAAAATCGTAGAGGTGTAAAGTCTGTAAGTACATCTATAGTATTATAAAATTGTAAAAAAGCCGTGTCTGTACATTGAAGATATTCCAGAAAAAAACAGTTGGGATAGGGTACTGGGACGTAACCATACCCAAAAAGATTTTTTTTTGAATTTTTGTCTGTTTATCTGTTTGTCTGTTTGTGCGCGCATCACGCAAAAAGTACTGAACGGATTTTGATGTGGTTTTCACAGTTCGATAGCTTATGGTCCAACTTAAAATTTAAGCCACGTTTCATCTGATTCCACTGAAAAAAACCAGAGATACAGCTTGACCTCTTGGTAGTACTAGCCAACCTACACTACGGAGGTCATTTAAACTGGCCTTTTCATTGTAGTCCACGCGGACGGAGTCGCGGGCAAAAGTCTAGTTGGAAATATTTTCACGAAAATGAGCTAAAAGTACTAGAAATAAGCAACAAAATCGCGTCGAATGTAAAGGCACGAAAATATTAATTCAAATTCAGACGGAGAATACACAAGATAGTAAATTGTGTGACTTCATATTAGTAATAGGTACTTGTACATATCTGTTTTCGCGGCACGTTGTTTTTAATATTTTATACTGTATGCGTTTGATTTCACAATTGAAATAAATACCAGTGACTCCATGCTTGCATCAGAAACACAAAGTGACGAGCTGTGATATAAGACATGGTTTATGCAATGTAACGTCGCGTCGGGACTCGGGCGCACGTCGCCAGGTCGCGCTGCGCCGAACCAAAACAAATGGAGGCGACACCGTTACACCACTTCGCGGAATTAAATAAAGTAAAAAATGACAGTAACCAACGGTAATCTTTGTTCGTGTAAGGTCGAAACCCCGTCTTCACGGTAAAGCACCGCCGACTTGCAATCTAAGAACGCAGCGATAATTTGTCGGCAATTAAAATTAAACTGAGGCGAGCTGATGTCGTTGTCCGATGATAAACACGCCCCGCAACATCCGCAACTATCTGCCAAGTAAACTGAGGGAACATGTGTGCGCAAAAACCCCGCCGAGTAGTGCCGCGTGTTTTAAAAGGGCAATAAATAATTCCAAGTCGGCCGGTTGTCACCTTTAGTGCACCCAGATGGCACAGTTCCCAGTGAAAACAGTTTTGGATTCTCTAACCGAATTTAAAAACGCAACATAAGAGGAACGGCGGCGGCGCCCGCCGTCTTCACTTACGAAAACTGCTTATGATATCTATTTAGGACGACATTCTGTAGAGTACGGAGTGGATAGAGATTTTGCAAAAGTGCATCTTGTAAGAAGTTTTAACTCTATCGCAGCTTTCCACATTTGAATTGGAACAGGTCGACGCCGGTCCAAAAGGACTGGTATCGGTAACGTATAGACATTCACGAGCACGACAAAAAAATGATACGCGGAAGCCATCTCGCTTCTATAGAACATCAGAAAAAGACAAGTTTCACTTCCAGGAATGCTTGGTGCGCGTTAATCATTAATGTAAACAACAAAGCTGGAGAAAAAATAAGCAGTAATGTAGCTATTGTGTGTCCATGAGGTGAAGACGGAAGACTGGTGGCGTGGGAGTGAGCGCGGGAGCCGACCTGCGCCGCCGCGGGAAAATGTCGCTCTATGTGCGCGTTCACATCAACGACAATATGCATAAAAACAATCAAGTGTATACGCGATCTGAGCGACGCAGATAATTAAACATATGAGGTACTCGTAGGAGGAGTAGGTAAGACTCACATGGTCGCACCCACAGCCCACAGCTGTCCTTACAGTATGAAAATCTATTTAATGACAAATGTTAAAAGCTTTGATACAGGCGACATGTTTATTGCCATTCGATACTATTAGCAAGCGAATTAATTAAAGGAAGTATATTTTCATGTGAATCGGAGCAATCGCAGCATGCGACGGCTTTTACGCAGCTTTGATGTTGTATCAGTTTACGACTCGTTTCCAAACGTTATTGGGAGGTGGATGGTTAATTAAACCGGAGCTGATGCACATGCTTGTTCCGAGACGGAATCTATTTAGGAATAAGGTACATATTCAAGATTTAATAAGAAAATATCATGCATTCCAGGCTCGGCTGCATGGAGACATCAAAATATGTAGGGATGTGCTTATGAACTGAGTTCGCTGACAAATAAAATAGGTAGGTACAGTTATGACAAATTGTATTTGATTGTTGCTAAGGAAACTTTTGTTGAATGAGGGTGCCAGCAGCTGTTACAAACCATACAGGGGCTCTTGGGCACAGAGTTTAGGGTCCTTGTAGATGGCTTAGCAACCTGATGTCAAGATGATTTTTCTTTGATTTTTTTGCAAAGTTTTGTGTCAACTTGCCTGTAGGTTGTGGAAGTAGGTAGCTTGACACCAAGATTAGTTCAACTCATTCATATTGTTGTGAAAAGTTGTGAAATCTGAAGTTGGTAGCAATTTGTTTCCACTACTAACCGGTACTAATTAATGAAAGAAGGATGACTTCATCACAAAATTAAAGGAAACTTCTGCTTGGCAAACTTTTACTGAGCAACCCTGGCTATCTGGGAGCTTTGTTAATGATGCGTTGAACTTACGAAACCAATGTGTTTTTTTCATTGGATGAAAAATACCTACATAGGTACACTGTATTTGGAATTTCGCCAAATAAAGCCTTCGGCGAAACACACATTTCAGGTAGTAAGGATATGAAGAAATGTAGTGATATCCCACTTTTTCGATACTCTCACTCATCTTTTATGTGTTCGATAATTCAATGTTTATAGTTTTAGTTAGCAGGTTTGCGGTATAACTAAAAAAGTCTTTTGCTAGCGTGAAAATAGATTTCCTTCATTAATTACCAAGTTTGCCTTGACCTTTCAGGTCAATCGCTTTATATATTTGTGAGATTTATTCTAATGCTTTAATTTTCTAAGCATGATTTCAACGTTACAATTCATAGCAAAACATCGAACTGATCTTGTGCTGAATACTTTACATATTTCTGTACATTTCTCTTTATTTTCAAAGTATAAACCTTAACTGGAAGAGTAGCCAGCGAACAATGTTCGTATTCTCATTTATCTGGTAAGTTTCTGTAACCCAATCTGCGCGGCGGCACGCACGTGAGTTTACATTACTGCCACTGTGGACCTATTGTGTCCGCTGAGAATCGTACAAAACACTATAGACATGCGCATAAACACGAGCGCAACTCAGAATATTATTGGCCTCTTTCTTCAACTCTCGGGAAGTCATAAAGAATAGAAAAAAACTGTCCAATAATTCAGTAGATGCAACTTCCCAAATTGCCATCCTTTAATGATGGTAAAAATCTGTTCATCTGTAGAGTTGAGCAATATTGTCAACTGGATTGAATTTCTTAAGTACCTAACTTGTGAGAAGCAGGACATCGAGATACCAAATAAGTGCATAATCAGCACTAAATGTATTTTTTTCTCATGAGACAAGCGGTATTTATCTACAAACGATATGCAATATTTAATGCAATGCAATATTTAATAAACACATCTAACAATCGCCTGTTAGTTCTATAAAAAACTAAAACAATAGGTACCGTACTCTGATAAGGCAAAGACGAATCACTAATATGAAAATAATATCAAGCGACATAATTAATTATTGTAGGTAGGTTGGCGAGTTTCAGCGTGATCTGTTTCGAATTTGTAAAATTTTGCAAAATAATGACGAGTCCGGGTAAATAAAACTACGGTACCTAAAATTTGTTCAATGAGAGATCCAGATCGAATATAAAATTTGCGTTACTGTTCCCGTAAAAGTTTTTGAGGAGATGCTTAAATTCGTAGTAGTTTTTTTTATTACGAAGAAATCAGCTTCTGACAGGATTAAATTTTGAATCTTATCCCAAATTCTGAAGCAGATTTTAAATTAAACAATACGACATACAATTAGATGAAACCTGCTGTCAATACAGCACTACACCACCAATAGTTCAATACACATTGATAGTAGCAATATCATTATCCGGTATTTGAATAATAAGGATTTTATTGGCACGTGGCATCAGTTCAGTTCGCTTATCTTACATCTCATGTGTACTATCATAGTGGTATTAAACAATCTGGTCTGTCACACAAGCTGTCCACTTGTGCTAACAACTGTGCGAGCTGTGACAAACTATGCAGTGCACGTCAGAACAACATGATTAGCCCGTGTTTACATGACACGGCAGAAACAGGTCAACTCGGGAACTTGCTATTCGGACGAAATTTAAGTAATGCATTAATTAGGATTTAAATATATTCAAAATTAAGATAGGATTCTTACTGTAGGTGGGATATGTTAGCTTTGGCTGGTTAGTGACAAAACTAGCAATCTGATTAAAATGGAGTAGGTACAATTGTATCGTTGACGGTCAGCAAAGA
This sequence comes from Thalpophila matura, assembly GCA_948465475.1. Classification (NCBI taxonomy): domain Eukaryota; kingdom Metazoa; phylum Arthropoda; class Insecta; order Lepidoptera; family Noctuidae; genus Thalpophila; species Thalpophila matura. Next base: position 12,348,421 of record OX419185.1, read on the forward strand.
AAGGTGGATCTCCCCTACGGGATTACTCAATAGAGTAGGTAAAAAAAAGGAAAAATGAAGTCATAAGACTCAATAAAAATAAGAAGCCGGTGCACTTTGGAAACAGTTATTTATCCTTAAATAATCTTCAAAAGCGGAATTAGAAATAACTTGTAAACGTGGTTTATAGTTACTTTGTACGATCAAAAGGAACGAATGATCAAGCTTGCACGGAGCGAATCGGTCTGGAACTCTGGAAGGGAATTTACTGTGTGTGACTATGTTAAGTTGTTGTGTGTTATGTTAAAGTACTTGTAAATAAACAATTTAGCACAATTCCTTTACAAATATCTTGTCATGGGTAATAGATAATACTAGTACCGCACACATATTCGTAGGGCCAAAGTTTGTACTTAAAAGATAAGACTTATCATAATTATTTACATTAATTTCGATCCATTGCGGAGAATAATAAATTGTGATAAGTAAGTAGGTATGTAACTCATAAAGGCAAAATAAAACAATTTTCTTATCATTAAAAATTTTTAAACTACCTGTTTGTTGTACTTTGAAAAAATAATACTTAATAACATATATTTTAGAAAAATATAGTTAGTACCTACTCGGTCGACAGTGAAGTGGTAAGATTCAAGCCAAGAGTGGCTAGAGGTACAGAGTGCAGTACTGCATAGGTAGATAGATACTATATTCATGCATTTGTTCCAGGAGCCAGTCAGCAATAGCTGCTTGTGATGTTAAACTAACTTCTAGTCAGTTTCGATACAATATAAGTAGTGGTAACCTCATGAAGTCATGAGTATGGTCAATATGTAACCAATTTTGTCTTTTTTTCTTCTGCTTTTCCGAGGTTCTCATCATGGGGGAGACGATAGCAAGCACTTTATTAGATCAATAAAATTATATCCACATAACATGTTTAGACGTAGGTACCTAATCGTTATGTCAGTGATAATGATAGGTAATAGATTTGTCTCGTGATCTGACCATTGTGAAGAACTGGTTCCGGATATACCTAATCGGTACCGTAGCTAATAATTATGTAAAGTATATATTTAAGAGCAAGTGTATGATGGCTATCAAGTTGTGTCATGAAGTATTGGCCGTTAGCAAGGTGAGAACATCCAGAGGGAGATTAGTATGCACGACTTTAATGTCCATAATATGTTTTTAATACTTCTTAGTTCTTCGTCTTGTTAAACGCATTCTGTAATTAGTGTAATTAGAAAGACTAAACACTTCAGTTTTCTTAAAAAGACAACCGAAGAGGAACTAGACCATCAGAAACTTATAATCAAAGTTCATACAATTCAATATGCTGATTAAAGTTTGGCAGCAGTAAATTACAATTTATTCAGTAATCGTCAGTTTTTTTTTGTTTCTTGAGTTTGCTTGGAAAAGACTTCAACGCACGAATTTATTGCAAGGTATTAAAATATAGGTTTTTAGTTTCGATTTTTTTTTGTAATGCTAATGAACTGTACTCGTTTTGTAGTAAGAATCAAATGATTCAAGTTCATAAAGCAATACATTTTAATTATAACGGCATAATCATTAAGTACCTACTAACAGGTGGTCGTGATTAATCAATAGTACTAATTGTCCAAATGTGCCGTTTCTTGGTAAACAACCATAATTTAGAATTATAAGCTTCGCATGCGGATATTGACCTAATCAGCTAACCGCATTAAGCCGTAACTCTTTGTAGCACAGCATTCGTGCGTAATAAATTAAGTAATTAGGCAAGTGGTGAATTAATTAATTTTAAATATTGGTACACAAAGATTGATTGTTATGGAAAGGTTTTTGTAATTCAATGTTAAAACAATAAAATAGAATGTGAACGCCGGCCATGCGACCTTAGTACGGTAATCTGCGTTCATGGCGCGATCTCCTCTCGTCGCATAAATCAGCTGTGCGAGGTTCCTACGTAAATAAATTAAAACAACGCGTACTCACCGTAAACAGACGGCCGTATTGAAAATAAACCGATCACCTCCAATGTGGTCACAAAAACAAACATAAACAACACAAAACCAAAACTGTCAGCTTTCAAAGTATCGGGTACATGAACGTTTCGTTAACACCACTTGATTCACTTTGCGTCGCACGAGTAAAGTTTCGCGGTGAGAGCGGCGCGGTGCGTGCGATGCGCTCGGAGGGCTCGAGTCGAATGGTGCTGGTTGGGTTGGGCGCGCCAACCCGCTCGCCGCTGCCGCCACCTCGTGCGCTTCTTGTGGCCGCCTCCGCGCGCTGCACGCTTGTCGGTTACGTGCACTCAGTATGCGTTCGTGCCAATATGCATTATAATCGGTGATCTGTCCACATCCTGCGGATCCTGCTCTCAACAATAAAGCACGAGGACGATACTGTCACTTTTATTTAATTCGGCAGGAAGATGGGTATTTTAGGCCCAGAATGCAAATTCAATTAGCGATATAGCCATCAATTGCTTATTGGAAAGCTCTTTTTATATATTTATGGTCTGTTTAGCAAGTGTTTATTTTATATCATTTTATAACATCCACATTTTACATTATTTTGGAATAGTCCTAGGTTAGATATTATTACTTATGCATGGACGTTGTGGTGAGTTTTTTAGACAGGGTTGCATCGCCAAAACTGAACTTACCTATTATGCACAAACACGCAAATGGAAAACTATTTACATATAGGTACATCTCAGAAAGATCCGCTGCGTAGATAGAAAATAATAGCACTAAAATCTCAAGAATATTCTAAAAAGGGCAATATCAACAGTAAAACTACATGAACATATTGAACATTCATTTGTATGTGGCAAGTACAATTCATTTATTTGCATAATAAAAAAATAATAAAAACTAGCTTTTGCCCGCGACTTCTTCCGGATGGACTTCCTCATTCCGTGGGAATAAAAAAAATCGACTTTATTTCTTAGCATTAGCAATTTAGGTCCAAGGGTTTGGGGTTTTCGGTTGAGCGTTGATGAGTCATTTAGTGAGCGAGACAGGACTCTTGTTTTTATACTAAATTGTATTGATAACATAATTAATACCTTTCCGATGTCTACTAAGGATTCTGTAGGTGGATTAAAAGATTTGTAGGTACCTTTTTTATCTTGAGGATTCTCATGGGTACCTTTTGCCCAGCTCTCCTTTATAAAGACGGTTAATAAACGAATGTCAAAGTTAATAAAAAAAAAAAAAATCCTTCAAAAATAAGTATAGGAGGGATAGGGTTAGGTTAGGGTTTCACGTAGTAGATATACCTACGTATTTGTAATAGAAATTATAGGACTACTTTCAAAATAGGTACAGAAAAATCTCAACAATGTAAAAATACAAATACATTTAAGCTGATTTGATTGAGTTTCACTAAAAACAATTAGCACTTATCATATTTCAAACCCTCTGTCAGCTTCAAACAATTAACAGAGATGCTAGGTACCACAGGCTGTGGATGCTACGATGTTTTTAATTAATATGTTTAGGGCTAATTTTAGAGAGGAGTCGTGAAAGCGGGCCTTTTAATGGCCAAGTTCACCGACAAGATAACAGTCCGCTATATTGAAAACCCTTTAACATTATCTTTTCTATGTAAAAAGGCATGTTAAATGTTTTCAATTTATCGAACTGTTATTTTGTCGTTGAACTTGGGCCTAAATCTATACCGGTACTATCTGTACTAATATTATAAAGAGGAAACATTTTTTTGTTTGTACCGAATAGGCTCCGAAACTACTGGACCGGTTTTAAAAATTCTTTCACTAATAGAAAGCTACATTATCACTGAGTAACATAGGCTACTTTTTATCCTGGTCGGAGGTTGAAAAATGCACAGTTCCTGTGGGACACGCAGACGAAGTCGCGGGCGAAGTGCTAGTGTTCATATAAACTTAAAACAAATTGGCTGTAAGCAAGAAGCTTATAGGATACCATCCTCTTGGCTGTAAGGTTAAGCAAGGGATGTATTGAAGGAGGCTCAAGGTCACTTGAAATCACGTTTTATTCCAATATGATTGCATTTATTTTATATTTGTGTAAATAGTCTCTCGCAGGAAGCTTCTAAGGAACTTCAGTTAAATAAATGAAGACCTCCAGCGCCACATGCTGAGCGAAAACAATGGGCAACCACGAAAAGATTAAACTGACTGACTCTAGGTGGACCGCACTACAGCGGAGCGGAGCGACGCGGCACGACACCGACGCGGCTATCAGACGTTCGTCAACCTCTTCAAAATCAAGATGGCCTGAAGTGACATGGATCTGATAATCATTTCAAATAATATACGAAATTGACTTACCCATTACCTACTCTTAATTGCCTTGGCGATTACTTTACAAATGTTGTTTTTTTAGTACTATTCATGGTAATGTTCATTTTGGACGTTATCTAGCTCTGGATATTGACTTACAAATAGAATAAACTTTTCCTCGTCTTATGCCATTTTGATAAACAAACTCTTGCATCGCGCGAAAAACATGTTATGGCTGGAATGCTGGGCAGTGTCGCGCCACTACTATATTCCACTACCCGCAAGGGAACTGCGGAACGCGGTCCCGTGCATCATATTTCGACAGTTGGTCAAACTTACCACGGTAATAACATTACCGTGACTTTACCGCGTAGTGCTGCGCCGCGCAGTTCCGCTGCGCAGTACGTTTTATCGTATACGATTTTATCTACTTCTACTAATATTATAAATGCGAAAGTTTGTGAGGCTGGATGGATGTATGGATGTAGGTAGGGATGTTTGTTCCTCTTTCACGCAAAAATGGATTGAACGGATTTTGATGAAACTTTACAGTAATATAGCTTATACATCAGAATAATACATAGACTACTTTTTATCCCGAAAAACGCGGGCGAAGCCGTTGGCGGAAGCTGCTGAAAAATAAACTTATAACACCCCTTTGTTTAGGTCGGGGGTTAAAAATACAATAGGTAGGTACGCTAACTATTTTTGCCTGTGACTACATTGGGAGTAAAAGTAGCCTATATATAGCATTCTGGGATAATGTAGCTTTCTATCAGTGGAAGAATTTTCAGAATCGGATCAGTAGTTCCGGGGATTACCTCATACATACAAACTTTACCTCTTTACAAATTATAGTAGTATAGATATGGGAAGACTAAATCGGGGTTTGAACTCAGAACGAACATTTAACAGTCCGATCGTAAGATCACTGGGCTGCATAATTCATTGGGAACGTAGGTAGATGCATTAGCCGAAATGAAATCAGTTTGTGTTGTGTATGATCGTGTAGGCTATGCGCCGAACTATCCTAAATTGTTTATTGGGACTTCCTCAATTGCTAAAGTCCGTCGCCCGACAAATTATGATCTTAGCAGGTGATTCACGCTTACTGCTACAACATTCTAGTATCAAATAGCGAGAATTGCAAATATTATTGTCTAATACTGATAGTATATTAATAGTTAATAGAACTGAAGGCGTTTAATTCGTTCTTAATGGCTGCTATTAATAATAATAATAATTAAATCACCACGGGTGCAGCAGTGATAGCCTAGTGGTTTAATCATGTGCCTCCCACGGCGAATGGTTCGAGTTCGATCTCGAGGCACGCACCGCTGACTTTTCGAAGTCATGTGCGTATTAGAAATTAATTATCATTTGCTTTAACGGTGAAGGAAAACATCGTGAGGAAACAGGCATGTCCTAGAAACAAAAAAATTGAAGACATATTGTGACGTCCACCAACCCGCACTGGGCCCTCGTGGTGGACTACGGCCCACCAGTGCCGAAGGATCACTACAATACGATTCCTACTGGCTTCCCTTTGAAAAATAGCACAGGCGGTATTGCCTACTTTTATTAATTAGCTTTTCGTGGCCAGGTAAGCATTTGTAACTCCGGCTTATCTCTTACAAAATCTAACCCTTCGCCACTGCGGCCCACTCCCTCTCACAGAGAGGAGGCCTGTGTCCCAGCAGTGTGAACATTATTGGCCGATTATGCTATGCTAATTTGGGTTAAAGATTCTTTATTTTATGCTATGCTTATGCACGGGTGCAGACTGCAGACAGAATTATTAACTTCATTTGTTTGCTAGATCTCCGCCAATTATGTATTTTATTCAGCTGTTCCATTTTGATTAGAGCAATATTGTCGATGCAAATGTTGCAAATGATGCAACAAATTGTTGGAATCTCAGTGTAAAAAATAATAATACTAATAATAATTAGTAGTATTGTAACGTTAGGTACGTTACAATACTACAAATTTTTAAAGTAACATATACCTACATACTTAAATGCGCGGATTTTTAATTATTTGGGAATGCTTAAGAATCTCAACTGTTTAAAATAAATCTTTGACTTTATTTTTCCTTTTAAGGCGTTAACACACTTTTAATATTTTAACTTCTAAGTACTTACATCGTTAGATATCGTAAGTTCTGTACAATACAATCGATGTGTATTAAAACTTTTAATGGTCTGTGTCGTACCGGATGCATCTCCTACGGAACTCTGTTTGTGTTTGTATATCTACTGCATATCATTGTGAATATTGAGACAGTTAAAAACTTTGAAGTATAGACTACTTAGTAGTTAACTAAAAAAAATGGACTTTATAAATTACCTTTTTGGATCCGTTAATTAAAAGCATTTCGGCAGATAATAACGAAAGCTTGATTGAAAAACTCGAAGTGAACCCGTGTATATTTCTAAATGTCGTTGTATGTACATAGAACAATGAACTTAATCATTTCAAACAAAATAATTGGTTAATAATTCAAACAAATTTTAACATAATAATCAAAACTTAATAGGTAATGTTATTAAATATTAAGACATTCCAAAAACAACTGACAGGCGGTTCCTCTGCTGTACCATGCACAGACAGCCACACATTTTTTTTTTTAATAGTTTGGCTATGATTTTTATTTTACCATAAATTAAGATAATAAGAACCAAGAACCTTCTAAAATTACGGAAATTGCCCAGTTATATCGCTGTTATCAGACATCCAGCAAACAAAGATGAGTAAGTTGAAAAAATAAAAGAAAAACCTACCTACAGGCATTGCCCATTGTGCCTTAATGAGCGTTGCTAATGTTTGTATATTTGTAGCTTTTCATTCACTTTTTCCGTTTTATTTAAGGGCAATAAACCGTCGTCACTAATCACGTGTTTATAAGCGACTAAGTAGTTTGGCACGTGGCAGCGCACGTCGCTACCGCGCGTGCACTGGATATTGTGCGCGTACGCATATCCTTGCAGCTTTGTCAGACCGACTTTACTAGTTACCCGAATAGTGGATTTAATTATAAATCTTAGGATTTACTAACATGAACTTGTAAATCTATGAATTGATTGATGGCTTTTAACGCTACCACAGACAGCGAATTAGGTATAGTCGGTCCGACAAAATTCAGCGAAAATAGAAATTTTGCGTTGCGTTGCGTAGAAAATTTTATTTCTGACTTAGTACTTCAATATCTCTCTGACTAGGAATTGCCTATCCTAAATGCAGATATAGAAAGAAACAAAATGCATTTATTTACATTGACATGACGCACAAAAATAATAAACAAAAGATACGAGAAAAAAACTGCAAGAAAACTATGCGCATCCGCACAAAATGGCATCGCTCAGCATAATGCTGTGATTCTTGTGGGGCAGAGCCACAGCGCTGGTTTTCAACGACATACGTAGCATATAATATTATAGTAATAATTATAGCTTGGTCTGTGTTCCTCATACGTACAAGTAATAACATCAAGTGCATAGTTTTTATGTGTCTGCTAAAAGCTAGTGCAGTTGTTGAGTTGAGTAGTTACAGACAATTAATAAACATCAATCACAACGTAGTCCACTTCTTCAGCTTCAATCAGAGAATAACTTTTCAAATCGGTGTCGATTGAGAGCGGATGAATCAGCGTTCATAGTCGGTACATTCGACTGTACGAGACATGTAAACAGTCTGCGAAAACTCTGCCCGTCACTACATAATACATAATCTATGTTTAATGTAAAACAAAAACTGTGAACATTTGTTTTTCCGTACAGGTTTACACCTGCGCCGCGGGATCATTATTTCTTGCGATACAGACATCGCGTTGCTATCAGAAATGCTTCTGTGATTAATGGTCATCAATGAAGAATGACGTGTGATTTTAAGACTTTCAGTTTCGTTTGTCTGATTTGAAAACATGTTCAGGCTCGATATCAACTGAATCACAAGCGGCAGCGGCAGTTGGTCGAACTGTCGATCAGGAGTGTTCTAACCGCATGTAAGTGATGTTTCGCACCTAAGAGAGAATACATGTCATACACGATCACTTACCTCTATGTCCGTTTCTTAACCTTAGCATAATTTGATCATTGGTTTAGTATTTATTATAGACGTTGTCGCAGTGTTTATTTTTTTACAGCATTTTCTCACCAACATCGCCACGTAAACTGGTGACGTTGGAAATGTTAGGGAAATAGTAAGTAGCATTTCTTATACATAATACCAAATAGCGTATCGAAAACTTCAAACTGGATCTCAAGATTTTTTGGTTTTTATATAACTTTTACGTTTTTTATTAATATTAATTTGCTTTTTACCCGACTACGGCAATGGAAGGGTTATGTTTTTAGCTACAAGGCTTAGAAAAGACTACCTATATCTCAGACTTTCCTTCTGACAGTTCATGGAGAGAGGGGCTATCGCAAGCGTCCCGTGGAATATATCTATGGTTATGGTTAAGTTGGGATACACATACATAGCGGATTCAGTGCGGGGCAGGGGGTAGGGCTAGGGGACTGAAGCCCTTCCCCAAATTTAAAGTTTTCACTGATATTTCAGATTAGATTAGTGCTTTAGTAATTTGCTTTCTCACTCTTAGCCCTTCAAAATTAATTATAATGTTTGGATGCACTCTCTGCCCCCCAAAACTGATTTCTGGATCCACCACTAGGTACTAGTAATAACTAGTTACGTGTAAGTGTTTATTTCCGAAATGAATGAATCGGCTTATCGTGAAACTGCTTACCTACTGTTTCTAAACAAATCATTTTCACATTTCTTTATGAGTGTTTAGTATAACAGTAATAACACCGGAATTCTCGTAGGTAATGCATTATTATCACGCTTAGCACACGAGTTAAACCTTACAGTTGTCGCGTGACCAATGTTTGCTAAACACACAAGTTTTAACCCTTTATGTGCTGCTTTAAGCCGACGAACAGGAAAAGTTGGAGATATGTGGACTCGAAGAAGTGTTCCGTGCTTGCTGGTTATGAATTAGTTACCATGAGATTTGAAATCACGGTTTGTTTTAATATTTTTATTAAGTCATGGATATATTAATTTTATGATGACACGTTGAGAAAGTAAGGGCAACGATAGGCAACAATACGTTCGGGCACGCCGCAATAGCGGCGGTAAGGCCCGTGATGAGGGAGTGGCTCGGGAGACGGCATGGCGCCCTTAGCTTCCGGCTTACACAGGTGCTTTCTGGACACGGGTGCTTCGGAAAGTACCTGTGCCGTATAGGCCGGGAGCCGACGCCCGGTTGTCACCATTGCGGTGACTGCCCCGAGGACACAGCGCAGCACACGTTGGAGGAGTGCCCAGCGTGGGCAGTGCAGCGGCGTGACGTCGTCGCGGCAGTCAGTGCTGCGGGTGGCCTCTCGCTCCCGGCCGTGGTTGAGGCCATGGTCGGCAGCGAGAGCGCTTGCAACGCCGTCGCCTCCTTCTGCGAGGATAGACGCCAAGGAGGCGGCGGAAAGGGAGAGGGAGGCGGTGTCCTCTCTCCCCATCCGTAGCAGACGCACCGGGCGCCGTAGGGCGGCCAACGATCTCCGGCCACCATAGGGTGCGGCCTGCGGGCGGCGGACTTGGGGCGTCCGTCGCCCGACCAGAAACAGGCCCGAGACGGTGGCGCGACGTGTTCCGCGCGCGCCTCTCAAGAGGAATTGTGGCCGTACATGACGGCCGCATAGGGTGACGGGGCCCGCCTTTTTCATTTGGCGGGCCAATACCTGCCGGGGGTGTGGACGAATGCGTGAGTGATTCCCGTGCCCCCGGCGTAAGGTAGTTGGAGGAACACCGGGGTGGTTTTAGTCAGTAAGAGTCTGACAGACCCCTCCGCCCTCCCCAGGGTGGGGGACATCAAAGAGGATTTCCACTTCAAAAAAAAAAAAAAAAAGGCAACAATACGTTGATAACGTCTTTCAGAGTTTATAGTTCACCAAATATCACCTATAATATAAAAAAAAAACACTTCGACTTTAAACCTTATGTAATTTTTAAAGACGTTATCCAATACGACGAGGTGGGCGATTTTTTTTCATATCTCAATTTATTTTATGTAGGTACATAACTACCATTACTATGGAGTGCAGCCCCAAAAAATATTTTTTCGTAACTTCATTAGACGGATAGGTATGGACGGACAGATAGACATACAGTTAAACACGTAGATATTATTTAAAAGGGTTACTTGCTCGACTACTTTGCCCTAAAAAGATGAGGAGTTTATATATATATATACAGGGTGGCGATTAGGTTATCACATTAAATGAAACCATGTATCCTAAATGGCGTTCTTAGTACATACACAATAAAAAAAATTGCCGGTTGCCGCTTTTACAAGTCAGTAAATGTACCAACTTGTATTAACAGTTGTACTATTACTGGTATATTTACTGACTTGTAAAAGCGGCAACCGGCAATTTTTTTTATTGTGTATGTACTAAGAACGCCATTTAGGATACATGGTTTCATTTAATGTGATAACCTAATCGCCACCCTGTATAGTTATGGCAGTGTGTCTAAATGGGCTGTCAATTATAATAATGCATAAATGAAGTAAGAAACCGCATAAGTATGAAGGGGGTTTGTATAAGTGTTGTATAAAGTCGTCATCGGATTTCGAAGGGTTAATAAACGTGATGCGAGCGTGACTAAAGCGCGTGCTAGCATCTTATTCTTTACGACTGTGTTTTCTTTCAAAATTCTATAAACTGTTTATGATTTCAAATCCCCTATTTCGGTTCCAGCAAGATGTTTGATCTTAAGATGTAAACACACTCAAAGTCATTAGCGATACGTCATAATAAAGGGATGTTGTGACGAATCTGTAATGGTTGGTGTGCAGTAAAACATGTATGTAGCTTTGTAGTTTCAAGAATTTAAATTATGATAATAACTGTACCTAAGTGCAAGTAGGTGCCTATTATGAATGTCACATCTTTATGCACGATTATACCTAATTGTTTTATTGTTGTACTGGACGGCTAGAGTACTTCAACAGCATTTTAATTAAATAATAGGTAGGTCTAGGTATACACACGGTACACGGTATATATTTTTACAAGGGGCACGAGGGACTCGTTGCTAAATGTCAAGTATTATTTGCATAAAATCTGAGAAGAATACAACTTTCTATTGAAATGTCGTTGTAAATGTCTTGAGCAGGTAGGGCCGTAAGGCCGCGCGGCTCTACGCAGGTACGCAGGCACAGCTGGTCTCAGCACGTGACACCAGGGCCGCGTGACCACTTCAGATGCACTTCAGGATGTGCCCCAAGCCCCAAGGCACGAAACTGACCTGTTTAAGTGCTTGGGAAAGTTCTGTTCCAATAATCAAGTGGATTGAGGGCCGATTCGAGATATAAAATAACACTCTGTTATTAAACTGAATTTTCATTTGATACGTCCGATAGATTGTGAAATATAATTATATCATTGCTGACTTTCTTTCAAATGTTTAATCAAAATCTACTACGTACTTTTAATAACTGATCAATTTTGTTCATTTTTGAGTTTACCTACCATCGAAAGTATGATTATGAAAGAACTAGCTTCCGCCCGCGGCTTTGCCCGCGTTTTTGGGATAAAAAGTAGCCTATGTGTTATTCTGATGTATAAGCTATATTACTGTAAAGTTTCATCAAAACCCGTTCAGTAGTTTTTGCGTGAAAGAGTAACAAACATCCATACATCCATCCATACATCCATCCATACATCCATCCATACATCAATCCATACATCAATCCATACATACATCCATCCATACATCCATCCGTACATCCATCCATACATCTATACATCCTCACAAACTTTCACGTTTATAATATTAGTTGGATAAGTATAAATCAATTTAATGTAGTACAAGTATGTAGGGATTAAAACAAAATATCACATTGCAACGAATAATTCATTTCAAAACCTAACCGTAATTAATATGTCCAATTAAATTACGTGCCGTACCGCTAAAATAAAGTTTACTAAAAGATTAGGGCTCCTGCGATAATCGTATTACACTTCGTTAATATGGGAGGGCAATAAATCAACACGACTATATGAACTGGGTCACGGCCCATGAGATCCTTAGCTTACCTGTTGCTACAGTTTGGCTACATACGTAATAGATAGGGACGCTCTACGGACGCCGCGCCGGACTAAAGTTTGATAGCGCAGATTCTAAGTTTAGTTTGTATGATTAATACATCGATCGGTGTGCTTAGTATTATACTAGCCTCCGTCCGCGGCTTCGCCCGCGTTTTTCAGGATAAAAAGTAGGCTATGTGCTATTCCAGACTACGGTATAGTCTATCTCTGTGTGATCTGTGTCCATCCAGATCCGTTCAGCCGTTCTGGAGTGATTGAGTAACAAAGATCCATTCACCCATCCAAACTTTCGCATTTATAATATTAGTATAGATTGAATATTTTGTTAGCATGATATTGTGAGTTGTGACAGATTTTGTGTTTGTTGTGGTTTTCCATTAGGAAATTTTCAGTAGCAACCAGAAGTAAGGATTAGTGCCCGATTAATGCTAGGCTCGTTCCCTGTATACTAATATACCTGCTTAACTTTTCATGATACATTATAGTCTTTATATTATGTTATTTATTTATGTTAAAAAAATGTGTAGAGAGTGTTTCAAATAAGAAATCCCTTCGACGCTATGTTGGCTGCCCTGAATGTCAATATGTTACAACTTTTTTAACGGTGTTAGAAATTTTCTTTCAGTAGGTACCAACTCTCATTCACCACTTTTTAACCGACTTCAAAAAAGGAGGTTCTGTATTCGTCCCGTATGTATGTATGTATGTAAGTATGTATGTAAGTATGTGTGTAAGTATGTATGTAAGTATGTATGTATGTATGTATGTATGTTTTTAGTGTACTAGGCATTACTATATAACACATAAATCTACAAAAAACATGAGACGTTAAGACCTATACAGAAGTGACAGACAGGGCAGTCAACATAGAGACATAGGGTATCCATAAGTGAAACGCTCTATACATCCCGTGCACTTTAACTTGACGTGTGATGTGGTTGGTTTTCAGCACAAAATTGCAGCACTACCAACCGCGTCACGTGTGAAATAATAAAGTGTGTACCTATAATGAAATAGTAAACTCGTAAGTTTCTTCTCTAATTCAGATGAGATCCTACTCAATTTATAAGTATTTATAGTGTGTGGAACAGATCGATTGCAGGGTTAGTTCGCGGACTGACCACATTACGACAAGATGACGTGTCTGTATCCAATCGCAAGTGACGCTTGTGACGCATCTCCCACGAGGTCCATATCGTTGTAGCGTCATGGAGTTGCTCAACCAGCGAAGATAAGAAATACAGCGAGCGCCTAAGGTGACTTTTTAATCACCATCCAATTTTTTTCTAGGCATTAGAAATTAATCAAAGACACAATTTTTGTAAAAAAATTGGTAGGTAATTTAAAAAAAAAAAAGATTTTCCCCGAAAATTTCCGAATGCTGGGTTACTAAGTCGTACGTAAAATAAGCTTTTGTCTTGTCTAAGTATAGTTTTCATGTTTGACTTAGTAACCATGAAAATTCGAAAAATTTCGGGAAAAATATTTTCTTGAAAAATGTTGGATGGTAATTAAAAAGTCATTGTCTCTTTGAAGATCTTTAATTGTTTATATTATATTTCATAATGTTTTACAATGCGTGTGTCACTTATTGACGTGTCTTTGGTAAAAACCTGTAATTTAAGGTCACGAAGAAAGTAGAAGTACAAATTTATACCTACATTCGAAAAACTTAGAAAAAATTAGTATTAGTATTTAAAAAATTAGTCACCTGCTATTTATGTTTAGAACACTAGGTAATAATAATAATTGAAAATTAATTCTTACAGCGAAAGCACTTCCTGTGTCTTCAATGAGTCAGAATCTACTGCGCGACATAATAATAGCCTATTATTAATTAGTTTTACCGGGAGAAGCTTGCAAATGTCAGGAGCGACTTATAACCAGGAGTCGGGGAAGTGAAGATTATAAATATTCATGACAGGTGATGCTTAGGCATATAATTCACTTAAATTGAAACCAACAAGAAAGTGAAAAAAAAAGTTAGAACTGTCTTCACCGCGCCAAACAGTTTTGGAAGTCGATGCCTTTGATTTTTTATTTGATTCGGTACCGACTTCCGAAACTGTTTCACTCAACATTATTGTGATCTTTTCCGAAGGCGGTTTTTTTTAGTTTTTATTTTTTGAGTGGCATAAACACACGTTATTACAGCAATAGAAACCGAACCTACTTACCCTACTACTTTTTGCTGTGAATGAATACAATATGAATAAATCGTCAACATTGGCAAAGTGACCTAAATACCGTTTATTGGAGTTACTTAAAAACCATTTACTTAACCAAAGTTAATAAGATTTGTGTGGGACTACCGGAGAAGCTTTTTCTGTAAAAAAAAAACAAACAGTTAAAATCGGTTTATAATAGGCGAATCGCATAACAGGTTAAAAAAACAGACGAATTGTGTACCTCCTCCTATTTGAAGTCGGTTAAAAACGTACACACCACACAATTTCAATATCACTATCTACTATCAATAGTTTACGTAACCCGTAAAAAATATAAACAAGTTGACTTGTTTGATGGTACTTCTCACCCGTACGCTATAACAAATTAGCATAACTTTATTATAATGTCAGCCAATGGCCAGGTATTTTTTAAATGTTTATTTTCTCCATCAATAAGTTCTCCGAGGCTGAGTCACCGGTGTGGTGGTGTGTTGCAGACATTTCTTTCGCATAATATTGTATTGGGGCCCCTACTATTGCGGTCGGTAAGAAATATCATAGAAACTAGTGTATAATTATTTATTAATATATTTTGTTGGGACAGGATTGCCAGACTTTTCTGTACTATGTTTTGGTACGACGGCGAGTGCAGTCTGGTGTTTAATGGTCTATAGAAATTTTGTGATTGCATCACTCCATTCTTTCCAATATGGCATTCTGAGTCAAAAACGTGTCGTTTTATCGCTACATTAATTGATACATTTTGCAAGTGACATGGTGATTAGAAAATTATGGTCCTGTCCTTAATATATAAATGATAAGATAAAGGTTTAGTGTTCCTTCTTTTTATACTGCAGCCTAGCTTGCATGGCTACTGGTAACAGTCAGATCTACAACGGACAGGACATCACCCAGGTGAATCTATGCTGCATTTGCTAGTGTGTTCGCTTATGTGTTCCTGGCCGCACCTCCCATTTCGCTAAATAAGCTGTAGAAAACACCTTTTTCTCACTGACTCACGACCGTCTAACCGCAATCCGGAGTAAAAAACGCGTTTTATCCAAAACAGATAGCTATGTATATTCAAAGTCTGAATCCTGACTCATGATCTTCGAGCGTGAACCGAGTGAATCGTCTTTATTAATGTCCGTGAATGCTTATTGTTCTGTGCTTCTGTAGACATTTTTTAGAAACTCTACGTAGATAATTTAAAAATGAGAGCGAATTATGACCGTTACATAATTTTTCCATTGTTGTATTAAAAATTATACGTAGGCCATGATAAATTTCGTAATAGGAGTTGTTTTGGGTTATTTTTACCCGACTGCGGAAGGAGGGTAATGTGTTTATCAGTCTATGTATGTATGTATGTATGTATGTATGTTTGTTTCTATGTGGCGTTCTAGAGACCAAATGCGTAGGCCGATTTTGATAATTCTTACGTCAATCGATTTGTCTTAACCTTGCGAGTGTCACTAAAGACATAACAGTAATCAAAATTCACCACAGCGACAATCAGACGCCACATTGTCAAAATGAAAAAAAAAAAGTTGATGAACTATGTCAAGTGAGGTGTCGTTGAATAGGTATTTTAAAATCATCTTTAGGTTCCTTTTATCATTTTTCATTTTAAATAATAGTTTTTTACCATTTTGGTACGGAACCCTAAAAACTAAAAAGTGAAAAATAAAAATAGTAAATTAAAAAAACCCGACTGCCAAAAAACAACTAAAAAGTTCAAAACAAGTGCACTTTTCAAGCAGTCTGATGCAGTTGGTGGCATAAAATCTAAGATTTAACACAAATAATTGCCACCAACTGCATCAGACTGCTTGAAAAGCGCACTTGTTTTGAACTTTTTAGTTGTTTTTTGGCAGTCGGGTTTTTTTACATAAAATTAATATTAGGTTCCTACTGATGCATTTTTATTGCAATAACTGCTTATTTAAATGTAGCGACCGATCTCTAAGCAGTAAATCTGTAGAATAAAATAAAAAAATCATATTTTTGTATATTCGCATAAATTAATTAGAAGTGAGGTTATTCAAACGAATAAATTCTGATGGTCCGAAAAAATGCCGAAGTAGAACATTGTGTGAAAATATACTCGTAGATCAACCATAAACCTTTTGTATTTTTATTAAAAACATGATTTATATGGTGAATTAATCGAGATTTATGTAACAGCAATGCTCTACTGACCTAAATGTGCTAATGAGGTCGTCAGACCATCGGTAGGTACTATGTGCATTTAACGGAATTTTGAAATAATAATAATAATGGTTCCATAGTGCATACAGGGATAATCGCCAGCTGTGTCACCATTACATTTTATATTTAAGTTTGTTGTAAAGGCGTGCGTGGGGCCGAAGCCAACACGTAGAGGACGTGTTGGCTTCGGCCCCACGCACGCCTTCGAAAGGTCCGGGGCCATCTAGTCCCGTGTAAGAAAATGGTTCCATTAACCCATCAAATACTGTCGTGGCATTTCAACATGGCAGCAGTTTAGGCAGAATGGCTGGCGTGCTGAGCGCTTGATCTACTTATGAGGAGAAACGAAGCGGGCAAGATGAGTTTTTGGTTCAATGGACGCTGTTACCTATTTCAATTCTACCTCCTTCATCAATAGTACTAACTTTTAGAGTAGTAGTTATAGTGTGTTGACTGTTTGTAACTACATACTATAATAGATTCTGCCAAAGTAACGCCTTTACAATCATTGCGGTATCTAGCTAAAACAGGCTGTGTAAACTGTAGGTAACCTCATTGAAACTAGGACTTTTGGCAGATACTATCAATACTGGGTGACAGGTTAAACGAAGGTCATATATTCATTTATTCAGAAGGGGGGAGGAGGAAGGTATTCAGTAGGTACTCGATACTAGTAGACCATGAAATCACAAAAAAAAGTATCTGTTGCATTTTTTCGAGTGATATGGATATTTTTGTATGAAACAGTTGATTAATTTATAGGATGGTTATTTCAAGGTTAGTCCCGTAGTTAATCAAACTATTATCGAATACGGAATTCGATTCGAACGATTCATCGATTCAAAATCGATTGTAAACCCTATGGCCAAGAAACTCATATTGGTATTCTTGTTGTTCAAGGTCAACCTCTCAACTTTTCTGTGACTCTGGTAATTCATGGTCAAGGTGATTAATCTCTTCTACTGATAGTAACCAAAGCTCAGACACTATTAGGTGATTAATGCTGGCTTAATAAGGCATGCGTCAGCCTTGTTGACTCATATCAAAGAAATTGTATCGGCATCTAAACAGGTTACTGCGGCTGTATGTTCGCTACTTCCGGCGCAGGCTTTTCCACTTTGTATAGTGCTCCTATTAACACAGGGCTCACTATTAATTAAAGGGCTGCCTTAGCATGGAAAATTAGAATGAAAAAATATGTTCTTACAACGAGCATACAGCTCGTATTTGACATGTTTTTGCCCGGTTTTTGAATGAGCAAGCGAAGTTCTCCAAATCTATTAAAACAATCCGATGTTTGAATGTATTGTGTATTTATAATCTTTGTTCGACAATAACTCGAGTATCGTTGATTGCTACTTCGTGATATTTAATAGGCAAATTAATGAGACAAAAAGAATTTTAATGTTCGAACATGAGAAAAATCGATCTAGGGGTTACCGAGATATAGCATTAAATCGCGAGTTCACAATTCGGGGCTCGGAACCACTACATAGTTTATAATACTAAGTTAAAAATGTGGCCTGTTTTTTCTTGATAACCTCGTCTATCTCTATACCTACTTTTCTTTACTTTTACCTTTTACAGCCTGTTCTGGCAGAAGCTAGTCATAAGAATATGAATAATCGGGGTTGTAAATCAGTTTGAGCTCAGCATCATAATGCGAATGCCTTTAAACGGTTTATCATAATATTAGGTTGATGCACGAACTTTAACTTTTTGAAACAATGTGTAAGTATAGGTAGGTACCTAAATAGATTTGAATATGGGTACCTACTCGTAGATGATATTCATTTTGTATGGAAGCATGGGTGATTTTTCTTTACAATTAGATTTTAGTACCTAATAAGTACGAGTAGGTACCTAGTGGATTTAAGTAACTTAAGATAGAATTTTTGTACTATAGATATAGGTAGTCTTGGATTTAATTGCTAGGCCAGGCAAAAAGATATTGGGTTTCTGTTGAAAACAACGAGTTTGATGCATTAAATACTGGCAAGCATGATAGTATGGTAGATTGCCTTTAAAAAAAAGTTCTACGTCTAGATTTTAGCAATTAAGATATATTATGCCACCACTGCAAACAAAAATTGTAAATTTTCCAAAGAAAATGTAACTCTATTTTACTAAAGTTAGAAAATAAAACATTTACCAATATCACCTCATTAAAATTCAACTAGAACTAAATTACTGAGATGACCAATTCCAATTAATGTTAGTCCGTTCTTGTATAATGTTGACCGACGAGAATTCCACGGCGCATTCCAGAGCAGTGGAAGTGTTCGGATCCATCACTTCCGCTCATACAGGTATAGAATGCATAATCTACGTGCATCTAGCGCTACAACTCCACATTTATTTGGACCAACATTCCAGTACACGCTGGCTGATCCGACGGTTATATCAGTTCCTGTGGTTGTAAAGATCAGGGCCAATGTTACAAACTATTTTGTAATATAGGTAAACAATTGTTACGTCATCAAAAGCCGGTATTACATCGTCAGTAGACTGAAGGCACGTATTATGAAGCGCGAGATTATATAACCGCTAGTTCCTTGACCTAGAGTCTAGTGACCAGTTTTCCTTTTATGTCACGTAGGGATGTATGGATTTCTTATTAATATTTTGACAATATTTCAATTGGGTATACCATTATTTTATTTTTTATTAAGAGCAATTATATTCTATTCAGAGCGATAGGTCTTACGACAGGAGTCTAAATGGCAATAATAATTTCGTCTCATCATCGTACTTTATTAGCAAGACAGTTCTCTGAAATAGATAATGATGTCATAGAAATTAAACACTAATTTATTTCTATCTAAATTGAGCCATATACATATATTTCGAAGTCTATTATTCGTAACGCCGTAAGTTTAGCACACTATTTTACTTCAAATTCAAAAGTGTTTCTAATGCTCCACTGTAATGATTTTGGCAAATATTTCATAGGGATTATTGTTTCTTTGGTCATTTTTATAGCAAAGATGTACAGGTACACATCACAGAACAAGATCATAGAGAGAAGAAAAAAACTTTTTTAACAAAAAATAACCGACTTAATAATAATTTTGGTTTCGGAAGTCGGTGGCTTTGGTTTTTGTTTGCTTTTTTTTGCCACCGACTTTTTGCCACCGACGAAACCAAAATTATTATTTTCTTTGTAGTGGATTTTTGAAGTCGGTTATTTTTTGTTAAAAAAGTTTTTTATTTTTCCCTTGTTAGTTCTTTATCCCGTGTTAGAATACTTTCACGAATTCGTTCAACAGTAAATCTTCTACGGAGTGTGTACATTTATGCATATAACTTTGTACATAGGAATGATTACATAATGTATTGTATACTAAAACCTTCCTGAAAGTATGTAGATTACGTTAGTGACATACATACGGGACGAATACAGAACCTCCTTTTTTGAAGTCGGTTAAAAATGCGCTTGAATTCATTCGACACACGCAAACATTTTAACTCTCCTACGGAATATTTGTTAGAGCACGCCGCAAGTATCCCTCATTTGTCAGATTTTAAATCTCGCCAATATGATATGGCGGTTTACGGCAGCAGCATAATTTGCTGCTTCCGACGTTGGCGTGCGGCTGCTCCGAACCATTTTGAACACGAAATGGCCATATTCCGGTGTTGATTTATACAGGAAACGAGGTGTTACGAGTGATCAATGGATTTTGCATTATGCAAATCAAGCGGATGAATTGACGGGAGCTGTGATCGAACTTCCGCCGATTAACAGTAGTAAAATTGATGGATTTATCCAATTATCATGAACTGATTTAATATTCAACTTATATCATTCGCGTAATATGCTCGGTCAGTTTATATTTTTGTTGTTTTGATCGCCATGGTTATAAGTCGATGGTAATTTGGAAGCTTAAATTGGCCATAATATTGGGTTTTTGCAAAGTTGTATGGTAATGTGAATGTTTTTCACACGGAACAACCGGATATTGTGTGTTAATGTAATTTACCTTTATTAACATTAAATAACTTTTTTAAAGTGATTATGTAAATGTAGGTAAGGAGCAGACAAGTTAGAAAATCAAGATCCTTTAATAGTAGTTAGATTTGTTTGGCGTTGTTGATTAAACGGGCTTGTGCATTACCGAGTAGGAAGTAGTGTTGGATGTAAGTAATCGTCAGGATCTGGGTCGCGCGAGATGGCCCGTGTAAGCGCGGGAGTGGCGACGCCTTCCTGGCGCCCGCGCATACAACGTGTTACTGCGTATCAGTGATACCTACCGACGCAGTGCAGGAATAAAAATACCTAAGGCCGTACCACAAAAAAGATATACATGCGTTAAACGCGAATGCTACCAAAAATAATATTATGCACTTGTTTTAGCACTAACTTGTCTAAAACAAGTGTGTATTATTTTTGGTCTATAGAATTCGCGTTTAACGCGTGTCTATCTTTTTTGTGGTAAGGGTGCTAATGTTTAAATTAGGAAAGCTTAATTTCTCCTGATATAGATACCTAATGCTTTATGTTTATTATTTATTTCCAAGAAATAAGTAGTAATTATGTGAGTGAAATAACAAATAATCAACTAGGTAAAACAGTGGTGAACGGAACAGCTTCAATAGGACCATAATACCTATACAGAGTGAATTTTTCAACTGGACGTGGATGACCAGATCCGAAACTGTAAGAAATAGCGAAAAACAGTCAAAGGAGTCTCGGGGCTAAGTTTGATAAAAAATGAAACTACATCATTAGATTTTTGAAATTTGAATTTTCCTTGCCGAGAATTGAACCCGTTAATTTTGAAAAAGAACACACTCTGTATTAATATACCATACGGTAGTGTTGGTAATAAGGATCTATTTCTTATAGTTTCGCATCCTGTATCATCATCACGACTGTTTTCCTCGAAGGGTTAATCAGAGGTGTATTGTAGTACATCTACATTTCGTGATGTGTAAAAGGGGGTGAGCCTATTGTCATTAATGGGGCAATCATTCAAAGTCTGGGTTGCTAGTGAGAACTTCGTAATGGAAAAACCCAATAAGTAACACTTTGCTCGATCCGGGGATTGAACCTCGATCAGGGGAGGACCTCACGTTGAGCAGTCGTGCTTGCAGGACACAACAGGACAAGGTCTGTTGAAAATATTTTCGAATATTCTTGTTAATTCATTAGTGTATTTTAAATATTAAATAACATGTTCTACACCTGTTAAAAAAATTAAAAAGATTTAAAAATATAAAAAATCTTCGATTTTTTAATACTCAGAAAATCTAAGATTTTTACAATGTTTTGTATTTTTTTTATATTTTCGATAATTCTGATTCTTCAATCAATCGAAGTGTGTTATCAAATCATAAGAACCACAACAACAAAATGTAAATGTTTTACACAAATCTCCGAAAACAGAAGAAAATTGATTTACAGTTAAGCGCCATAAAGTTATTATTTACATCTGGATGTGTGTAATTTATCTTCTTTAATTTATAAATAATGGTTCCAGTACAGCATGACGAACGATGACTTATTCCAACATTATGTCTGTGTAATATTCTATTAACGGTACTCCGCGTCAGTACAGATATAATAACTTATCCCAATTTATGGGCCTGGTGTCTATTTGCATAGATGGTACGTTTGTGATTCGGTGTGCAGCTGAGATCCAATTGACCAGATAGGGCGAATTGTTGGCGAGGATAATTACGGTGCAGGAATTAAACCCGTATCGTGTAGTGATATCTGAACACGTTTTATTGGTCAGGAATATGTACAATGCGTAGATACGGGTTATTTGCTTGTTAGAATAGAGAGTTTAATGGGTGCTTTTTGATTGTGCAGTACTGTTATATGAAAATTGATCGACTTATTTACTTTTCTAGTTCAAACGTACTAAATCTATTTTTTTCAGGTTTCAGTCAGCGCAGTAATTATTACAAATTGGCTGCATATACCTGCACGAAAGTAAGCTAAATTGGGTGTGAAAACTGAATGAGTTTTCCGTGGGCCAGCAAGTTTAAGCTGAAGGCCAATCTTAGCACTATGACTGACAGTAGACTGAACTGATGGGCAGGTCACCTGGAAAGAATGAGTGACACCCGAGCTGTTAAAATTATGTCGAAATGGACTCCGCAACAAAAAAGACCGAGAGGAAGACCCAGGAAGCGTTGGAAGGATTGTGTCGAGGAAGATCTGAGGAGTATAGGCAGGAAAACATCTTGGCAAAGGGAGGCCAGAGACAGACCGAAATGGAAGAAAATCATTGAGGAGGCCAAGACCCACAAAGGGTTGTAGCGCCAAAGGAAGTAAGTAAGACTGAACTGAGATTAGATTTTGATTGGACTAAAAAAGGTACTTTTAATCCAGTTTTGTCGTATATTAAAACATCAAAATATATTTTTTTTGTTATTTAGGTGCCAGTTCAGAATGTTCGCTTATTGTAAAGTCCGCTTTGGTTTTGATCAACATTTGGTTAATTTTTGATTTCATTGCGATATAACTTGACGTTTGTCTTGTTATTAAATATTAAGACATTCCAAAAATAATTGACGTTTGTCGTTGTTTGTTAGAAGAATAACATTTTATAACATTTGGTGGTGGATTTGCCCATCTGGAACGTTAATAATAACACAAACACTGTTATTGTGGTAGAGATTCACACCCGTGGGCACTTGTTTTTAAAGATGAATAAACTTTAAAGCCAGGCAACATTTTAGTAATTCAGAACAGATTCACAAACAGGGATGAAAATAATGATTCAAAAAGAGGCTCCCCTGTTAACTAATTATCCTTTTTCGCTTTACTTTATTACACACTAGCACTTCGCCCGCGACTTCGTCCGCGTGTCCCACAGGAACTGTGCATTTTTTCGGGATAAAAAGTAGCCTATGTTACTCAATGATAATGTAGCTTTCTACTAGTGAAAGAATTTTTAAAATCGGTCCAGTAGTTTCGGAGCCTATTCGGTACAAACAAACAAACAAAAAAATCTTTCCTCTTTATAATATTAGTATAGATGTTAACATCAATGCTACTACTAGGTATCTTTAGCTAATACCTACTCCTATTCTCCATTCAGCATTGGGAGGTAGTAAAATATATGGACATTTCATACCGAAATCATGGACGAAATTAGGCGTTCCGTCACAAGATCGCTTGAAGGAATTTCGCCAAATATCCATTAAATCATCGTATATTCACAGTAATAGGCCAATAAATATAATAAAAGCCTTTAATAAACCATGTATCATACATTCACACATAGATACAAATCTAAAAATAATGTTTAATCTAATAAATTGCTACGACGCGACGTACCGTAGAAAGTTTTACAACCATTGCCTGGGGGGTCATATTTTGGAATTATTCTGAGTGATTCTGCGTACTCATTAGTGAAATTGGTCAGTGCGTCCATCTGAATCGTATCTATAGGCAAGTGGTATTGACGTGGACGGCTTCAGTAAGTGGTTCTACTCAGCACAGCAGGCAGTCACTTGATTTGACGTCAAGTGTTATGAATTTTATCGTATTATTAATTATGATTAGGTTTTGAAGGTAGAAGAGTACTTTGAGGTGGACCTCCGGTAACAAAAGCAAAGTGTGTATGTATTCTTGATAAAAACCTACGAGCGCCCTTGCTGAAGACATTCAACCACATTTTGATTTAATTAGAGGCTATTCACATGGAACGCATTTACGGTACCGAGATCACGGTCAATTCTTATTATTGAAATTAATCAAAAATGCACAACGGTTCGACCTTCGACGGCCAACAAATGTGTGGCGTGTGATGAGGCAATGCGCGTCAAATCGCCGGCATTCCGGATCGTTCGCGCACCGTTACGGTACCCGGACACTGCGCTTGCGCAACGGAACGCATTCGTTTGTCGGTTATGTAACGCCTGTTGCATCGTCTGCTCACACCTCACACTATAGGATGGGGAATTTGGAAGGTCACGGAGAGGAAGTGTTTCAAAAATCCGGGTTGTAACGATAATATTTTCGATCATTTAGGTTTCAGTCGTTTGCGTATTTAAAAGACTAGCCATAAAATAAATGCTGCGAATATCCCTAATGATTTTTACTATGTTGAGCGTTAGATAGACTTTGTATGTTAAGTAACTTAAAAAAAATATTTTTATTGCTTTACAAAGCAATAAAGATATTTTTTTTAAGTTACTACATAGATATGTAATTTTAGCTTGTTTCGTCAAAAAATAAAAACAATTGTAGATACTGTGTTTCTAAAATGTCACAGTACCAAAACTAATAATTTGTTCTTAATCTTGGCACAGCTTGTATCCTTTCCTACCCATTTCAGAATTAACTAAAATAAGGTTGTAAAATAGTAATCCTAGTAAGAAATGGTGGTGTGTGTATCGATCGTGTACATTGCGTGCAGAAGAGGTGCGCACGCGCCGGCCTCGCACGGCCTTGACAATGTCGTCGCTGGCGCCGCGACCGCAGCACCAATGAACAATCTTTCATTTTGTTACAAATAAAAAACCAATTGCGGCTACGCATTTATAAACGCAATTTATTCTGTGATGATAATACAGGGTGGCAGGTTAAACAATGGAAACATTTAAAGGGGTCATTGTACTCATCACTATGAACAACTTTTACTATGGGACCAACCCTGTAGGTAATCGCGAAAGAAAAATCAGCTGTTCCCATACATTTTGTTGAGTTATGTGAACATAAATGTATGGAACAGCTGATTTTTTATTCGCGATTTCAGGATTGGTCTCATAGTAAAAGTTTTTCATAATTATGAGTACAATGACCCCTTAAAATATTTCCACTGTCTAACCTGCCACCCTGTATAATTAGAGTCCATGAATAGGCTGCTTTCAAGTGAGAAACTAGACGGGGAAATTGGAAACAAACACGCGAGTGAGTAAAAATGTAAACAATAATAAACAACAATGTGAGTGACGTAAATTAAAATATCAAAGTTATGATCTTATGATGGACTAGCCGTGCCCGCAACTTCATTGGTGTGGGAGTTGAAATTCCTGTTTTATTTAAAAAAAAAATCATTGAAATCTGTTGAGCCGTTTCGGAGCTTATTTGAGACAAACTTTCAGATAGACAGACGGACAAAAAATCTAAAAACATCTATGATTAAAATAATGAAAATAATTTAATATGTTTTGGGTAGACAGTAGGTACTTATCTACTTCATCAATTTATTTCATACAGTATTTTACTACAATAGTTAAATATTCGTAGATAGAATTGATGTCTTATATGTATGTTCTAGTCTAACGTAAAAAAATTGCACTACTTACCTGCATTATATAAAGGCAAAATTACAGATTTCAAAGTCAAGGTTCAAGGCCGTTGACGCTTACCAGTACCTTGATTTCATCATTCACGTTTAACTGAGGAGTGTCTTTTCAAAAGGGGATATTTACATTTTTATTTTTTATTAAACTGAGTATGCAGTCTTGTTCTTAGTGCTAAAATACACACTTTCATCACTTGAATCTTAATCAAAACGGGATATTCTCCGAGTAAAGCAGCTTCAAATATGAGTGTACATTTCATTTCGTGTCAAAAGAGGATATTATGATTTTTATGAACTCTGTAGCTTTAAATTAACAAGTCATATTTTTGGCAAAATGTGTAGTTAGAACACTGTAATGAAATAGTTTCATAACAGAAATAATGCTTTTCGGTAGGTCTGTAAATATTTCCCATATAAGTTTTTCCCATTTTGTGAAAAATAAGATAGAATGTAGGTATCCCCTTTTGAAAAGACACTCCTCTTACTATGCTATAATTTAACTTTAGAAATGTCTTAATTGGTGGATGTGAAATGTGGGCGTGGTGAGTCTATAAAGAATTCAAGAATCGTTTGAGCATTTTTCGAATTTGATTGGCTGTTTCAGAAAGAATTATAGCTGTTGTGATATTTAATAACCAAATTCTGATATGTATATTTGTATGGTACAGTCAGCGACATAAGTTGCTGATCATTTCGGAATTTTAATTATTCAATATACCTAATTATTGTTTTAATACCTATTTATTGTTTTAAATTATCACAATATTAATTTAAACTTTGAACTGATGTTTATTGACTTCTAGACTCACTATAATTTGTGCTATATCGGTTTAACTACTAATTTATGGTTTATAAGTTATAAAACATTAAAGACCGTGGTATGGTTCTATAGGGAAACTAGTTTCAGCGATTAATTTCCATGTTTATTAATTCTCCATTAATGTGTCCAGCGGTATGATTATCAGTTCATTGCTCTCCATTAATGTATAAGCAGTAAAAGTATACTTTCCCTTAATAAAAAAAGTAAATGATGACTGTGATGAGAAAGTTCCATTTATTTATTGCAGATAAGTTATTGAATTCAGAGAAGGTCTATACAACATAAAGCAAAATAAAATTAACGCACACAATCAAACACCCCAATTTGAATTATATAGTGTATGTGTATTTGTTATGTTATGTTATGTTATTTGTATATAAGTGTCATAATCAGAATACTTAATATCTACAATTTATTTTACCTTTATGTGCGGAGACATTCTTTATATAATAAGAAATTAGTTATATGTACATACTCACTGTAGGCGATTAGTGTGGTCCACGGAAGAAAAGAACCTCAGCTCCGTCATGTGGTAACATTAAAAATCTAAGCACGCACACAGTCACACACATTAGGTCTACTACCTTACTGTAATTTATTTAGTTTTAGTTATTTTTAGGATAAAAAATTACCTGTATCAAAAATGATCAAAATCGATTCAGTAGGTAGCCGATTCTGAAAAAACTACTTTCAGGCTGTGCGTTTTTTATATTACATATTGTATTTAGACAAATACGTGGGTTATACCTATATATTATATCCACCTAGGATGTAGTAGGTACACCCAACATTATCTTCCTCCTGCCCTGCCTTATCTTACATTATTACCTACATGCCAAAGTTATAAATTGCCATTTTTCCTAATTCCTAAAGCTTTTCACAGTACCTACCTTATTAGATAACCCATTTTATGCAACTTTTCATGTTCGTCAGGTGTCAGTTGGTATTTATTTATTTTCGTAGATCTTATGTAGCTTAACAGCGAGAAATACTCGTATGTAGTTATTTTCGTACCTTGTTATATAACAAGGTTTTGACACAAACAATATACCTATATATTTCGTGTCAGCTTGGCGCCAAACAATTAGCGGTGTCAAGGCAAACCTGCTCACGATCATATGGTTGTCGTGGTTGTCATCACTCATTGTTATCTTGTTATAAATAGGTATCGATTGTCAATTGTTATGATCATGTATTTGGTCGGATTATAACTCTGTGGGTCCTCACCCTTATTTGCTGATATAGAAGATCCGTAATGAGGTACATTTTTTTATAAGAAGAGGACTTGTTTGTTTTAAGATAATATACCTACTCACTATTTACACTTTAGCGGCTATGCCTTTTGAACATGTTTTATCCATTGATAGTCGTATAATTTTATAATATAATTATGTGGATATTAGGTATACCTACCATACCGTAGACCTACCTACTTCAATCTATATTCTTGTCTTATATTATGGTCTTGAATCATACGTAGGTACCTCTTCATCAATGTCCAAACTTATTAAATCCTCAATTAACGTCCAAACTACGTTTAAATCCAATAACTTATATGTCAATATGTTTAAAATGTGAGCTGAGATTAAAACCACTCGTCCTTCTCTGTCAATATTGAAAAGTAAATATTGTAGAGTATATTGTTAACATGCACATAATAACATTTTGTTTAAGCATAACTACAAGCTGAGATCAAACAAACAAACCCAAGAAACGATACATTAAATGAAATAAGAACTGGAATAAAAAACGAGTCTGGATGTATTTCAATAAATTTTACATGTGTTTATATACTTTAATTCGCGTCTGATTGTTTTATTGGAGATGCGCCAAAAAGCCCCTATACTACTCTACTATAATATCCATTTATCGGTACTCCTTGTACATTTGTACGTAATCTTACGTATGGAAAGTTTGTAGTATTTGGATACTGTTTAGTTCAGACTTCAGAGATTTACAACCTTTGTTTTATCAGGTCGCGTACATAATGGAATGCAGTTCGCTGCAATACGTTGATTTCTTTTTGTGAATCGTCCTGTACCTACTGCAAAAATAAGATATCCTTGAAAGCACGAGTTTTTTTTTGGTTTGTAACTCATTTTTGTTGTTTTCAGTGAGTGGTGTCGCTCCATCGTATCGCTTTATCCTGCTGTTGTTTTTGACAAGTTGTGGCTGTAGTACTATTTATGTTCCACCCGGGTCGCACAAAAACACATAAATATTATTTGTGTACCCACGTAGGTTGAGCGTCAATGGTTTCGTTCAACTGTACACCTATCGGGACTGAAGAGAGATAAAGAAAAACAAACCGCGCAATTCGTTTAACTCATTAGTTCTGCACTATTGGCTATCTGATACGTAAATGTTATTTTCAGGCATGGAAAACTCATTTCTAAAGTCGTCAATTTATAATTATTGTGTGAAAATTCAATTTATTTCCTGCTGGAACAAATTAAACGTTTTACGTATTACACATTCGTTGGACGACATTTTTTTTCTAGAACGGTTGACCAGATTAATTAGAACACTACTGGGACCGGGACATTTTACAGAGAAACTTAAGAAACTTACCAGGAAAATAGAAGCTTCTAACACTGTTACATATCTATGCAAGAAGAATTTTAGGAAGTAAAAAGACTAAAGCAAAAACGGGTTTCACAAACCAAAAAAAAATTTAACTGAGGTTAATCAAAAGCTCAAAGTGGAAATACCGAATCTTTGTCAGTTCAGAGTGCTTTTTTTCAAAGGGACACTGCAGATAGCTTTTGGCGTTTTCTGCTTCAGAAATTACAGGTTGGGCTGTGGACAAAGTATAACTGCATTTTTTTGGTTACATTTTCATCGCAGATATAATGCTGAAACACATAACCGCGTTGCGGCGCCAATTCCAGCGTTATGACGTCATACTTGTGACAATGATTTAGTTATTCTGTATATATTTTGATAACCCGCTTAATAGCTCTTCAAATGATGATACACTCATTCTAAAGTAGGCGAAAAAAATTTTTCGTATCGTTAATTCAAATTCAAATTCAAATTCAAATTCAAATTCATTTATTTGTGAACACAGGGTTAAAGAGATGTTACAATAAATTTTGGTTCCATACCATGTTCCGCCAGAAGGCATACAAAAATAATTAGATGCATTACATATCAATAACAATAACATTATGTCTAATTAAATAATACATGCAATAATAAGGCAATAATAACAGATGCAATTAATAATTAAATCATCAATTAAATAGAACAGTTCATTATAATCTTAACTAATTATTACATAAAGATGAGTCATTCAAAAAGTCATAAACCGAGTAATAACATTTTTCATACAATAGGGCCTTTAATTTCCTTCTAAATAAATGTATATTAAGACTGTGAAATGTCTTTGGAAGTTTATTATAAATCTTGGGTGCCAAACAAAATATACTTTTTCCCATAAGAGCTGTAGCACATGGTCGAATACATAATTTATTATTACGCCTATTGCGAATGACAACATCAGACAGTTTGGGAAATAGATGGGGGTTGAGCTTAACAAACAACGCTATTTCAAAAATATAGAGTGACGGAAGTGTTAGAGTTTTATATTCTGAGAAGCAAGGTTTACAGCTTTCCGTCGATTGAAGACCAAACATGGCTCTAATACATCTCTTTTGAGACTTGAAAGCCATGTCTTTGTCAGTAGAGTTGCCCCAGAAGATAATTCCGTATCTTAGAACGGACGCAACTGTACCATGATAGGCAGTGAGTAAAGCTTGTATGTTCACTACTGGTGCAAGTTTATAGAGTGCATAGGCGGAACTACTGACTCTTTTGCAGAGGTGTTCAATTTGGGTCTTCCAGTTTAACTGCTTATCAATGGTTAGACCAAGAAATCTTGCTTCATTGGTTTCCGAGATTTTATCTTTTTGATAAGTAATATTAAATTTAGAAAGAGTTGACCTTTGGGTAAATTGCATTATTTGTGTTTTCTTTAAATTAAGCTTTAAATTATTGTTGGTTAGCCATGATATTAAAGAAGATAAAGTACTGTTTATGTCAGTTTCGTAAGAATCAGGGTTATCACAAGGTATCGTTACCGTACAATCATCAGCAAATAGTGTTACTGGATATTTTAAGGTTTTAGGAAGGTCGTTAATATATATTATGAATAGCAACGGTCCCAAAACACTTCCTTGTGGCACCCCATATGATATTTTACGTTCTTTAGAGAGGTACATAGTTTCCCTTTTTGTTTTAATATCAATTTTTTTAATAGCGGTTAACTGTTTTCTGTTTTCAAGATAAGAGTTTAGTAGTTTTAAAGCGTTACCTCTGATTCCATAAGATTCCAATTTATTACTTAAAATTTCATGGTCAACATAATCAAATGCCTGTGTCATATCGCAGTACATAGCACTGATCGGTATTTTTTTATCAATATTACACATAACTGTATTTAAAAAATCATATATAGCCATATTTATAGTGTTATTTTTTCGGAAACCTTTTTGTTCTGTACATAATAAATTATTTTTTTCTAAGTAAGAATAAATTGTATTAAATATATACTTTTCTAGAATTTTTGTGAATATTGACAAAAGTGCAATCGGTTAATGCTTTGTATTTTCGAGAAAAGTACCTACTCGCCATTGATGTATCCAGTATCTTCTTACTAACAAATAAGCTATAAGTTTATAAGTCTATCCACAGTCAAACATCACGAGGAACTGGTTACCCTACCATACGACAGTAAAACGCTCTTTTTCGCGAAGCCGCAACTAAGTTCACCGACAAGTTAACAGTCTGATAAATTGAAAACGTCGTTTAACATGACTTTGGCCTTTAGGAAAGTTTTGTTTAGAAAAGTCTTGTTAAACGGCCGTTTTCAATTTACCGGACTGTTATCTTATCGGTGGACTTGGCCTTTAGAAGAACGCCGCCGGTCGGACTAAGAACTAAAATTCCTGGTAAATCAGTAACCCTAGTCGTTGTCGCTGATGACCATTATATCGTATCTGTCACATCGAGTTCTAAATATTAAACTAAAAAATTACTATACTCTACTCATTGTACAATTGTACATTGACCCACTATAGGGCAAAAACCTCAAATAGAGAAAGAGCAAGTATTAATCACTGTAGGATCATAGCCATAGGTAATTGATGAGGACTCCTCAAAGGTGGTACCTCAGATCATAGAATGTTTCTATGATCTGAGGGTGGTACAATTGACGTTAACTCAGGATATTACTATTAATAATCAATTTATTTGCTTCACCAGACTTCTTTTAATATAGCGTGTTACGCATCCTTGCAGGAAGAGCGCAGAAATGGAAGTTTTACAATATTTGACATTGTATGTTGGTTGGGGTTGCCAACAATTGCCACGCTGTTGAGTGCGAGTTGGCGATTTTAAACGTTTCAAGTTTTCTTACGATGTTTTCCTGTACCGTCAATTAGTGATCTAAGTATTATATTAGAAACTACAAAAAAAAAAACGTGAATCTACATCCCTGCCTGCCACTAGAATTATAGTCGTAACGCATATTCGTAAGTGATTATAGTACTGTATGAATCACGTTTGTAACGTTTTGAAGATAGTCTTGTTTAGAGACAAGTGTTAGCGGTGATGCTAAACAGTTCACACACCGACAGACAGACAGTGTTGAACAAGATTCACAAGTTTATATAAATATTGATTAGTTCCAGGAGTAGCTGCAGGTAATGAAATGTATGAATAATAAATAAAGTTTATTAATCAAACACTACATTGCAGTAGTGACATGATAAAAGATTATTCTAGCGCAAAAATACATTTGTTCTAGGTAGGGCTGCTATCCGTCCGGGGTTCCCCGGATTTGTCCTAGTTTAGAGGGCGTCCGGGGAGCGTCCGGTAGGGGTTTCAAAAAGTGTCCGAGGGAAAACCGGAAACTCTGTGTGAGGGAAATTCTGATTGATGAAATTTTTTTCTCTTTAGTAGCTCAAACATGTAGGTTTTACTGCCTGAAATCAGTGAGCAAAATGCGATTTTGCTCACTGAGTGAGACAATAGTATATTATGCAATTAGTGAATAAAGGACGGATTTAAAGCGAGGGCCATAGATGAATCACGAGCTAGTGAAGGATTCTAACGATTGAATCACGACCGTAGGGAGTGATTCATGATGATTGAATCACGAGCGTAGCGAGTGATTCAAGTGTTAGAATCCTGAGTGACGCGAGCGATTCATGGTCCTCGATATAAATCCGTTTTATTCAAGAGTTGCATACTATACTTTATACCATGACTACGAGAAAAAGAAAGATTTAAGTGAAAATATACATATAATGAAGAAAAAGTAAAGTTAAATTGGCTTTGATGTAAACCAGCCGTGATTTTTTGGGTAGCAAGCTTTCCACCTTTCCACTATATCGGCCGCCCTCTCTTTCACAAACTCAGGTGTTAACACATCTTCATCACTAGAATGCATTTTTAATCGATTAGAACAACACTAAACTTTGTGTTCGTACAACTTACAGTATTCAAAATAGCGCCAATTTACTAAGGACAGCAAAGAACACAAAACAGTTTTTATTCTAATGCTAAACTCCTTGTCGAAAATGTCGACCAATCAAATTGAATTTAGAACACATCAATATAGGTCGAATACACAGATTACACTTACACTAGATACGGCAAGCCACGACCAAGCGTGCCCTGCATGTTCGACTGTTCGTACTAAAAAAAGTCTGTTAGCTCAGTGACGCTTAGTGATTGAAACAATTCTGTTTACTCTGAGCACGTCACTAAATGGCTGGGGTGAAGTTATCGTAGGTATAAAAAAGATGACACGTTCGGTTTTCATACAATCTAATAACGTGCCTCATCTAGCATAGGTTCTTTAAATCTGTGGTCGAATACATTGGTGTGTTCCATTTTCAAACATCAAAACAGTGAGTAAAAGTGCTTTTTATTCACTGTTTTCAGTGAATAAAATAAGCTTTTTAGAGGGGGAATGGTATAAAGTAACTTTTTAACTATTTTTTTTTCAGAAAGCCGCGAATATCTTATTCAGCTTTGGGTTAATCATACAATTCGAAACATTTACACTATCTGTTTCCCGCCATTAGAAAGAGAGAGAGACAAAGACCAGCCCTTTCGAAGTTCCGATTTTGAATTCGACCTCAAAGACGTTCGGAATTTCGTACTAACTAAAAAAAAATTGCAAAAAGATAATTGTGCCTTTTAATGTAAATTTTGGAATTTTTTACTTACTTTTTTTGTATTTAAACGAAAATAAGTATTTACTGAAAATAAAACTGATATTTAACCTGTAAGTATTTATTTTTAGTTTCAATAATATTACGTAATATATTTCGAATAATAAAATATTATGGGTGCTATAAAATTTCCGAACACGCCTTAATTTAAATAAAAGAGCGAGAATAAAATATCGCGGCTGGCGTAAAGAGTTGAATAAGTTAAAAAATATGTTCCATTTTATTGAATTGGTACCTCTACCTACAATGTTAATTATTTTGATTCACAATAAATAGTACTTTCAATCTGAATAGATTGAAAAAACTATTTATTATTTTATCTCCTAAAGTGTTCTCGCTGCTGAAGTGAAAAGTTATGTGTGTTACACGAGAGCAAAGTTTTTTGCATCTCGTGCCTTTGAATCCCTCGCTACATATGTTCCATTTTATTGAATTGGTACCTCTACCTACAATGTTAATTATTTTGATTCACAATAAATAGTACTTTCAATCTGAATAGATTGAAAAAACGATTATTATTTTATCTCCTAAAGTTTTCTCGCTGCTGAAGTGAAAAGTTATGTGTGTTACACGAGAGCAAAGTTTTTTGCATCTCGTGCCTTTGAATCCCTCGCTACCCTCAGGATTCAAAATCAGCACTCGCAGCCAAAAATGACTTTGCTCTCTTGTTGCACAAATAACTATTTCGGGGGCGCCCGGGATAACTCATTTTTTTTAAAGTTTTTGTCCGGCGTCAGCGATTTAGGTGATGGCAGCCCTAGTTCTAGGTGCGAAAACGCAATACGATACAACGAAAATACACCAACCAAATATTTTATTAAGGCTTTTTATGAGATAGAATCACGTTACCATCAATATCGGTAGCTATAAGGAAAAGTGTGAGTTAATTCTGTGTAGCATTACCCCTCATATAGGACGAAGTGTTAGAAGTGTACGTCGATGGATGGCTGAGGCCAGTGTTGCCAACTGGCGCCTTTATCTTGTGGCTAAATATTGTGTAAAAGTTTCTAGATTGTCCGATTTTTTTGCTGGAAGTAGCTAAATGTTTATAAAGTAGGTAAGTAATAAAATTATATACCTAGTATACTAGCTGTTACTATATATATACTATACTAGTATATTAGCTAGTATACTAGTTGCTCGGCTCTTAAGAGTCGAAGCGTGATGTTAAATAGCCTATTCCTCATGAATCTGGCTACCATATACAAAAGTTCTAGAGTTCTAGAGATAGCGCGTTCACAAACAAACAAACTCTTCAGCTTTACAATATAGTCATCTGCCTAGCCTTTTCCTAAATTATATTGGGGTCGGCTTCCAGTCTAACTAGTTTCGGCGCAATATCAATATTTTACGTGGAGCGACTGCCATCTGACCTCCACAACCCAATTAATGGGTAATACCGGTATTCGAATGTTAGACCAGCTGTCAGACTTTTAGGGCTTATGACTACCCGTAACGATTGTCTAGCTTTATAATATGGTACCTATAGATAAGCATGTTTAATTCTGCTGATTTTCATGTTTTTAAAATGAATAATATTTTAGCTAGCTAGCTGATGGGGATGCAGAAGTTGCTAGATCTAGCTATAAAGTAGCTAAGTTGGCATCTCTGTGAGGCCAAGTGACTCAGATGAAGTCGGATAGGAACATGGCAAATCTTTGTGGCATTAAATGTGTCATCGCAATATTTCAGTGGGGCGCTCATAATGACTTGACGTATGGTTTTGATGCATCAATTTGGGTCGGCGGTAGTAGCGATATGCGCCTGCGCACAGTGGGCCGAAGGTCATCGCTCGCTCCCACTGGACAGCGTGTCTGCTACGCGAAATGTTTGCCAGCCATCATGATTAGTGGTAGTAATCGGTATGTATGTATACACTAGCTCATATACTCATGACAACTGTGCCGTTAATTCCCATTTACCTAAAGGTTTTTCAGACTGTAATGTAACTATCTTCTACAAAGGCGTTTGATTAGCTGTTTGAAGACCTCTTACATAGAAAACGTCAAATGGAAACCAATGACCTTCGTAGTTATAGTAACTAGGTCGTTAGTTGCGGTACTCATGTACCGCTTAGGGCCAAAGCAGACTAGCTACTTTTAGCATCGGCATCGGCGATTCTGCGACTGCATCGATGCTGCACTCGCGTTCGATTGCTGCAATTCGCGTTCGATTCTCGAAATCCATTGAGGTATGTCACTAGAGCAGACTCTTTGAACAAATATCATGTTCCAAATGCCGTGTGACACGTGACAAAAAACAATTGTATAGGTGCGATATTTACTACGTGAAGTGCGGCTGTTTTACCGCAGTTGATTGTGACAGCAACGTCTAATACGGTGTCTTCTCTAGTGTGTCTCAATGTCGAAATCACGTGTTTTAGAGATTACTATACGATGCTGTATCGTGTTTTGGCGACTTACTGCGTTCGATTGCTTTATCGAAATGAATGTAGCGTTCATATGTTGCTGCATCGAGTTTCCAAAAAGCGACTCGATCGCCGCGACTGGCTTTGTGTGTGTGAGGATAGGAGTGTTCGGACGCGGTTTCGAGCTTCCGAAACCGACTCAATAGCCGATGCTAAAAGTAGCTAGTCTGCTTTAACCCTGATAGCCTATAAAGTACCTACTCCTGAGGTTTATAGCCGCAGACGCTATAACAGCTTGGTGTGTCTTCCTTTAAGTAATTGAAATGAAAGAAAAAGTTATTTTGTCATGTTAAATTGTGCTGAAAGCTGCTATGATTGGAGGGTTTTAAACGCTTTTTCCGTTAAATAGTTTGCGCTAGATGATGTAGAAAATTGTGCTACGTTTATTTTCTACATCATCTAGCACAATATATTCAATCTACATTTTTATTTAAACTAGAATTGGATTTGACTGAATTATCAAGAATATGAAACACAAAACTGGAACTTTTTCGCAACAAATCGCTCAAAATGTTTTATCAACCGATGTCAATTTTCAGGCTGATGGTTTCATGTCTGGCATTATGAAATACTAGTGTCCTGCCTTTGTTTGCACGGGTGTAACCCACCGATGTGGCGATTTCTGTGCTGTATCTAAGTTAAATATTAACCTAGATATTATACACATAAACCTCTTGAAATTCCCGAAATAGTGGTGAAAACCGCATTAAAATCAATTGTGTAGTTTAAAATAACTATGCGGAAAAACAGACAGACACGGAAAGTGCTTTGTTTTATACTATTTAAAGAAGGTGCCTTGGAGATTTTTTTTGATATACGATATTATCATATTTTATTTATTACAGTTTCCTAGTTTTTCAAAGCCATACTTATGGATCATACAAACAAGTCTAGGAACTGTTTGCCCCAGAAAAGGAATTAAAAGTTTATTTTTCGGTGTTATTAGCGTTAAAACATAGCCTAATAAGTTTGTCATCGTTCGGTAATTGACAGTACATCACTTTACGAAAACTTGAACTTTACCTTATAAATCTGTCATGGACTAGTTAATTTAGCTATGTTAGCTTAAAGGCTGAGGTTGCATTGTTTCCTACCGCATCCGGTATCTGGATACTGTCGGATGTGGTCAGGTTAAATCTGAAGGTTTGTATGTCGAGGACGTCTCGAAATAGTGGGCCTATGTTGAAGCTATCATTAGTTCCTAAGAAAAAAAATGGGTTGACCTATTCCTGAACGACTAGTTGATAAACATCAGTATAAATTAGTTTGAGAAAGTATTATGAATGAAAACTTGTCAATTATTACTTGCTTGTAACAAATTATTGAAGAGCAGGCAATACTTTGAAAAGTAGTAGGTATTATAATTCAAATAAAGTTAGGTTTTACGATATTGAATTATTAAAATTCCGAAATGATTAGCTACTAATGTCGTTGACCTTAGGCACTCTGAACATAATTATCCTCGTCATGGTTAAAGTTGCCGGCATGAGTCGTGAGCACAAACGTCACCTGCGCAAATTAGTTTATTTTTAGATCTCTTTGGCGGAATGAAGAAGGTGCCGAGGCTGCACCTGATTGGTTCGTCAGTCGATGCTCGTCGTCTATTGGACTATTTTCTATTGTGTATTGTCCTATTGTCTATTGGGCCGAAAGTGTACATGCGCGATCTGTGCGTATAATGCACGCCGCTACCTATAACATTTGATAACCTACAGGAACCTGGCATAAGCCTACAATACACGAGGCATTTGTTTTTCCCGAACATTATCATTATATCGTCAGAGAAATGATCATGTGCGTCAGACAGCAGCGTGTTCCCGCGCACACGATGAACGATTAGGAATTTTATTTTATTACCTAGTTGTTTAGCTTTGGCAAAGTGCCTGGCGAATTAATTCAATATCAACAAAGATACTCTAAGCCTCGGTAAGTTCAACCTGTGGTGTTTTGTTGAGTAGTTTGTAGTGTCTGTACTCATCACGTGTTGAATCATGACGATGAATACGAAACACTCATGAAACTAGTCCGGCGTTTGTTTGCTAGTTTGTCGGTTTCCTATTGTACACACCTACACAGCACACCGTATACGTAGCGGTCGGCGGAAATGGAAAATTGAATTTAAATACACTGAATTTGAGATATTGTTGAGATTTGCCTCTGCAAGCAACCTTCATGAATTGGTGTGTGTGTGTTGTCCTATGTTCATACATACGAGTAGTATCTATGTATATAAAATAGTATGACGAAATTGATATGTTTCACAAACATTAGAACTTCTTTTTTGAAAGGCCTTTCGTGTGGAATGCGATGGATGAGACTTTTTATTTAATGTAAAACGGCGGGCTTCGGGAATAATACCAGGGAGAGAAGGATTCTTACCTCACTAAAAGCACCCTGGCGAGCACTTGGAGAGGGACTCCGGGTCTTGTGATGGCTGAGACGGACACCCAGCATTGTGATAGAAGGTTGAGGTTGAAGATTGAGGTTAAAGGTCTCTTATAAAATATTTTGAAAGGGCAAAAGAAAGTAAGTACCTACTTAGTAACTTTTTTCAACTTGACACATATTCGTTCAGTCATCCGCATTTATAATATTATGCAGGCACTGAAAGTATGAGGGCTGCTATTGAAAACATCAACAATAGCTTCTTTACCTACACTATTCTATAGATCATGTCTAGATAATATTATGTGACGAGAGATAGTAGAGTTATTGTCGAGAAACACTTTGAAATCGACAGCCGTGTGACAGTCACTGTTCTGAACACTGTTTTGATGGAGGTATACCTATCTAATAATAACGAAGATGTAATCATTATTGACATCTCGTTCTCTTAATTTTAGTTTGTTTACCAGTTTCCTTTGTTTTTGGCACTTTGTTCACCATACCGTTCCACCACATTGTGGCTTCTGCCAAGATTTGAAGGTTGCTAATGATAGCTCATAGGGCATGGTGTCTTCTAAAATTGCTAGTTCGTGGAAAGGTTACCTACCAGAAGATTTCGAGCATAGGTATTGGCACAAGCTCTTCTGTGGAAGAACTCGTGTTACGAAATACCTACTAAAACTTTTTATGCTGCAGCATT
This sequence comes from Thalpophila matura, assembly GCA_948465475.1. Lineage (NCBI taxonomy): Eukaryota > Metazoa > Arthropoda > Insecta > Lepidoptera > Noctuidae > Thalpophila > Thalpophila matura. Next base: position 12,387,994 of record OX419185.1, read on the forward strand.
TCTATGTTTCGATTTAAAGACTGCCGATAAAATTACTGGCATATGAAAATTTCGATCTACATGTAAGTATAGGCCATATACTAGTTACGACATTAATTTCCTTCCTTGATGAAGGTAACAGAAGCAAATACTTAATCTAGAAGAACGTTGAAAAAAATCTACAACAGGCTAAAATAACAGCCAAGGGTCGCATGACAACCAACCTGCGGGTGTCCGACATGACACCTCCACTTAACCTTTCGCTGACCATCAACCAATATGACATTATTTCGTTACACGTATACAATATTGCTCAACTTCCCTCGTGACACACGTCGTACAATATTTCGCCCAAACATATCCGTATAGTTTCACATTCCATTACACGATAAGGATAAACGCCTATAAACAAACAGATACAAATATTCAGCGAATGTTAAATTATACACGATCCAAATCGTTGGCATGAGCGGCGCATTAATATTGCGTTTTGAATTCAACTCTCGATACAAATATGTTCGTAAAGGTAAACGATCCTTTGTATTGTGAACACCTTTGCTATTAAAATGTTAGGCTTCATTTGTTTCCCTTTCCTTGGACAGTTGCTCAGAAGACAAAAAATACCTAAAGAGCGTTTCACATAAGAAGTTCCTTCGACACTATGTTGGCTGCCTTGAAAGTCAATAGGTCCCTACCTATTGACTTTCAAGGCAGCCAACATAGTGCATAGTATTATAATATATGTAATATAAAAAAAATCCAGCACCGTTAAAAACGTTGCAAGAAACATAAGGGTATGTTTCTTGCAAAGTTTTTAACGGTGCTGGATTTTTTTTTAGTACCAATTCTCGTTCATCAGTTTTTAGTATCCTTTTTTTGTTTTTTTTTTTTTTTTTTTCGATGTGGAAATCCTCCTGGATGTCCCCCGCCCTGGGGAGGGCGAGGGGGGTCTGTCAGACTCTTATTGACTAAAACCACCCCGGTGTTCCTCCAATTACCTTACGCCGGGGGTGCGGGAGTCGCTTGCGCATTCCTGGTTTAGTAGATCGGTCGTATAAATCTAGTTAGGTTGTGATGTGTGCATCGGACGCGGTTTTACATCAGGTCAGATAAAAGGAAGACAATTAATTTTCCCATTTCAACTTCGCTTTGATATCAGTGTTACCTCGACTGTTTGGATAGGTACGCCAGTGGTAAAGTAAACAACATTTAGATGGGCGAAAGACCTTTGACTGATTTTGAAATGTTGTGTTATATTTTAAGCATTTCTTTGTTATTTATGTATTATTTATATTTTTTATTAAATTCTAATAAAATAATAGTGGCAGAAAATATTGTTCCCAAAAACTATTGTCAAACTCAAAAACCTTTCTCAAATTGAACTACTTTGGCAGTAAAGTTGAGTAAAGCCAAGTTAACTGGCTGTTTATTTTTGTGGTATGATAAAGTCGTGTTTTCGTTATTATTATTCGTTTATTTATTTTATGTACACATTAATTACATTTTTAAATATTTCATAAAAAAAAATATAAAAAACAAAACATTTAAAAATATAAAAAATAGTGCTCCACCGGCGTCGGGAACAGGGTCCAAGGTTATACTTATTATTATTATTTATTATAATGGTCGTTATACCTAATATAGTTTACATCGTCACCTTGCAAAGTCGGGGGCGTGGTGGACCATCTCGGCACTTTGTGCGCAAAATATTTTGCACAAAGCGCAATTCATGAGAGATCGCGATTTTTTTTTATTTCAAAAAGTCAATGGATACTAATTGTCCAATAGGCGGATTGCTTTTGTGTCAAAGTTGTTTGTTGTCGCTGGGTTACAACGATGAGCACAACAATATTGGTTACTATGTTACGGAGTTAACGTTATCCTAATGCAACACATTTTCATTATTCCAGATTTAAAATCTAGGATTTAGATAAAACACTTGCTAATTAATTACTGGTATTTTATCTAAATCCTGTGAATTAATTATCAGTTCTGCGCATGAAAATAAAAGTGGGGTGAAGCGATAAAAAGTTTCCCATCCGATAGACAGGAAAAAAATATCTATGGCTTTAATGAATTGCTTTACTTTCAAAATATAGAGACCATTTAATTGGAAACATGTTGTAAAAAGCTGGTAACTTATATTAAAATCAAATTAGTTTATGTTAGAAGTCGCAAACATGCACCCAGCACTGCAAACAGGATTTTATGTTCCTAACAATCTAAACAATTATTAAACATCATTTTGTACAACTATTATTGGGAATAAGCGAACATTTTAATAAGAATAATAAGATTATGTACCTACTAAATATTAATACTACTTACCTATTATTATTTATTGGAAGTTACTATTCTAAAAATAATATTTCGTTGAATTCGCCAGAAAAAGCCACTTTCTTAGTGAAACCGTATTACGTTACCCATTACAGGAAAACCCCATCTAGGGCAAATACCTATAATGTTATATCGTTAGCAATGTCAATGATCCCAATATTCTATAGAGTTCCCGACATTTGCTCAATATGCGGCCATTTATATTTGTTTGCAAAAATATTTGGCCGTTGCTAATCAACTATAATATCTTTTGAATTTATCATAAAATAACTTTTTCGTAATTTGATGTATTACGTACATAAGGAAAATTAAATCTTACCCGAGAAAAATAATGTCATGTATTATGTATCCGTACAAGTCTCCGGACATGTGCGAGGTCCGGCGACGTCGCCTGACGTCTCTGACGACAACAAGTCGTGTCGTCGTGGGTATTGCTGGGTTTCTGCCCGGGCTAAAAAACCGTTTCTGTGATAATGATGGCAAGTATTTCTGAAGCACACAAAACGCAACGTAGAATTTGCGTTTTGCCAAGCATTTCTGATGTTGATTCGGATCTCTTTGCAACGATTTCAGTGCAGTTTTCATTGTTTCGGAAATTCCATGCCATGCACCGTCGATAAATATGAAAAGTTCCATAGATCATACATAGCGCATAGCTGACCTCTCGTAATTTGCGCCCGGCTCGCCTAAACAACAATACGAGCAAGGTGAAGCAACCTGCGGAAAGGGCAAACTACGCAGATATAAAACGTGAACATCCCTGCAATCCGTATTCCGACTCCGGCGCCGGTATAGACAATATCGACACGAACCATCTCACTCACTATGACGAAACTGGTAAGGAATTGTTTTATAAGGCTTTTAATATGGGCTCGTTCTACGTGACCTTAGTATTGTTTTGCCGCTTCACCTTTAAGGAGTCCTGATAAGGTGGATCCTTTTGGTGCTTATCAGATGACAGCGGCATGCTAAAACTATCCTAAACTATACAGGCACTGTTGATAATGACGTGCTCTAAGTTTTTTTGGATCTGAGTTCTGATTACGAAGCATAGGTACCCAAATTTTGGAATAAAGTAATGCTTTGAAGTTGTGCCTCTGTTGTGATATTTTACATTTTAGTTTAAAATTTAAAATGCTAAAAATATCGTAGATATATGTCGGGGATTTCCAAATACGAATTATAGGTATCGTATACACTTCCGTGTATCTTTTTATTCGATTTTATGATATAGGTACCTACTTACAGTTTACGAGTACTAAGTGCTTACCAACTTAGTTCCAACAAGTCATACCTAAATTATTATCAAATATACATGCAATCTTTCATTATGTAGAATTAATTTTACATCGCATCTTTTCGAAAGATAATGCTCATTTATAAATTGTCTTCTATTAAGGATGGTGATGACGTTCTAATACAAAATGCTTTTGATATTCCAATTTTAGCTATGACGAATTGGGGTGATTAATTAAATTGCTATTACTTATTCCTTCAGCAAACTTAACACAAGATATTAATATATATGTTTCCTAGTGTCACCTCGAATTGGGGCCACTTGGGAATAGGACATTAATTTATTGTTCAATTTAGCCCTAATTCAGCCAATGCTTGCTTTGGTGGACGTACTTACGGCATGCGTTTTTTCAAATGACAAAAGCAGGCAAAATTTAATCTACTTACCAGTACCTAAGCTGTTGTGTCATCAGCATCACTCATTTCTACGCAAATACTCTCCGATTCTAGTGTAAACCGAAATCAAATTGAAAATAGAATTTGTAGATCAGACATAATGATAGCACAGTATGTATAAAGAATGGATTTATAGACTGTGATGATAGTTTGACACTTTATCCGCTAAACTTGAAAGCCAGTAGTTTATTGTTGTTATACTAATTTTATTGAATGATTTTTCAGCTGTTCATGTGCATAGCGGTGGTGGGGTGCGCAAGCGCCGCTCGGCTAGATCACCTAGTGCCTTCAGGCTACGCCGGTGGGCGCGCAGGTTACGATGCCACGCCCTTCCACTTTGAAAATGTTAACAACGGCGATGGGAACTATCGCTTCAGGTAATGTCAAGTTTGAATTTATTGCTTAAATGTTTATGTTTATCTGTGGTCCAAAAGGTGCTGCTTATTGTATTAGTGTTAGTTTTGTGGCCTATTTTGTAAAAAAATCGTCTGCTTATTGTATTGTTGGTTTTGTAGCCTATTTTATCAAAAACTTCGTCAAGTCCTGAAGGGCCAAGTTTTTTTGTTGCTTCAATATTGGGATTATTTACTAAGCAGCTATAGCCTGAATTTAATTAGGTACACTTTCGATCATCGATTAACCATCGACTGGACTAGATACATAGGAACGGTATTACGCCTCTTCTCCCAAAAAAAATTGGCAGAGATGTATTACAGCCACTTTTAGCTACTTGTAAGGTTCCTAATAGGGGGCGAGCCAATTGCTATTTAGCATAATACCCCTATCAAAACCCATTGTTTAATATTCGACTGATAATAGTCACAGGCTGAAGAATTTTCTTACATAAATTTCTTTTACATTTATGGCCGATTTACTTTACACCAATTAGAATCCAGCGTTGGATTGCAAATGAAATATTCTAATGTAATCTAAACCGACACTGGAATCCACTGAATTTAGTGAGAGATCTAGTCCAGCATTACTGAAATAGTATATAATAGACGGCCAATCCAGTACCATTCCAGTGCTGGCAGTAACGTTTTACTTGATACTTTCCCCTTAAGATCACGGTCTATAGTATTACAGTTGCATAAGCATAGCATAATCGGCCTATAATGTTCCCACTGCTGGGACACAGGCCTCCTCTGTGAGAGGGAGTGGGCCGTAGTCCACCACGCGGGCCCAGTGCGGGTTGGTGGACGTCACATGTCTTCGAATTTTTGGTTCTAGGACATCCTTCCTCACGATGTTTTCCTTTACCGTTAAAGCAAGTGATAATTAATTTCTAATACGCACATGACTTCGAAAAGTCAGCGGTGCGTGCCTCGGGATCGAACTCGAACCATTCGCCGTGGGAGGCACATGGTTAATCCACTAGGCTATCACTCACATCTAGGTTTACAGTTGAATAGTTTTTATTAAATCAGGATAATGTAGAAGATTGTTATTAAATGCATAAGAGATTTCAAAAACAATTGACACAGGCGGGATTTGAACCCGCGACCTCTGCCGAACCGTGGCTTCGCTCTAACCACAGCTGCCGTGTCCTGCCTGCATCAATTGAAATTTAAAATTTCTTTCAATACGTGTGTTGTGCCTCCTTGGATAGATGACATCATCAAGTCCAGTGCAGTGTTGGAATGATTAATTGGTTTACTGGACTGAAATAATGTAAACCGGTCATTATGGGAAAACGCTCTTATGAGAAAACGATAAGCTCCAAACGTAGTTAGCTATACACAGCTTACATTGTGCGTTTATGGCAATAGCTGACTGCTATGCTTCTCGATAATGGCAGATACAGATAGCATTCCTAGGTGTCGTGGGAAACTCTTAACTTATATGTTGTCATTAAAATTCTAGCGCACCGCGTGTGACTGAGGTTTTTGCGAGAAGCAAATGTAAACTTATAGAATAAAGCATCCTTAAATACCTATGTATAAATTACAAGCACTTTGCCGGCGAGTTCGTTTTGGGTGACCCATAGGAACTGTGCATTTTTTCGGGATAAAAAGTTTCTTATATGACTTGAGGATAACATAGCTTCCTATTAGTGAAAGAATTTTCAAAATCGAATCCGTAGTTCCGGAGATTACCTCATACATACAAACTGTACCTCTTTATAATTTAAGTATAGATTAATTCAGGCCAATATTATGCTTCCATTGGGATTTTAACTAAAAGGCGCGCTTGATACAACGGTTAATCGTTTCCCAGGATAAGAAAAACTATGACTCAAAACAGCAATGTCCCCTGTAAATATTCACTATACAGAATACCGCAGCCAAATAACGCTATACTTCGGTAGTGTTAATTTTCTGTGGTGAGTAAGGTAGCCAGACCTCCTGAGGATGCGCTGTGTTGACAGCGGGAGACTTGCTTGTCTCTTTGTCCCCTAAGCTGTCGGTACAGTGAATCCTCATTTTAAAGAGCCGGCAAAGCACATATGATACTCAGCGTTGCAAGCGTTTCATAGGATATGGTAACCGCTTACCATCAGGCGGGTCATAAACCGGTGCTTCATCGTTATACACAAAAAATACAATGTAAACAAAATGTACCTACCAAATGCCGATATTTGAAATATTAAACCACAATATACTTCACTAACTAAGTACTACCAATAACGATTAATAAAATTTCTGTAAACATCCATATTCATTTACAATTTCTCTCATTTCAGCTACGACACTCCTGAAGGCACATCAGCTCACGAGAGCGGTTCACCGCGCGCTCAGGGTCCCGAAGGCCTCGCAGTGACAGCCGAGGGAGGTTTCTCATTCCGAACCCCCGACGGGCAGCAGGTCTCTCTTACCTACACCGCTGACGAGAACGGCTTCCACCCCACCGGTTCGCACATCCCCACGCCGCCACCGATCCCAGAAGCTATCCTCCGCTCCATTGAGTACAACAGGCAACATCCTTCATCGTGAGTTTCTTATAGTATTCATTATGAGGACTCGCTTTAACAGTTGGATGCAGGTCTAATTGAACTCATGATAATGCCATCATCTAGGTATCTACATAATAAGGGCTCTTTTAATTTAGACGTTTGGTGTCGGACTGCTGCCGTGCGGGTGTCGTACTGCGCACGGACGGTTGTTTTTTTCCATACAGTTGACGCGTCGAGAGCGCCGTTCGGCTGTCGTGCAGCAACCATGCAGGCGTCCCACGACAACCGGACGGCGCTTTCGACGTGTCAAGCATTAGATTATGAGATTTATGGGTCGGCAATGCGTATGTGATGCTCCTGGTGTTGTAAGCGTTTTCTAGGCTACGGTAACCGCTTACCATCAAGCGGGCTGAAAGCCTTTTTGCCACCAATGTGGTATAAAAAAAGTTTAATAATAAAAAGCCTTTTAGGGAACTCAAAATAGTAGCTCCTGAAAATATAAAACATTACCAAAGTATGTAAACACTTATTAGTTTCAGTGATTAACAAGTTTTAATTTTATTTTCAGTGAGGGCGGATCCTACAATGGCGGACGCAACAGCTACTCCTACTGAAATTGTATTATGAAAAATGTTACCCGTACCATAAGAATAACGACGAATGTCTCACTATTCTTATCTCGTACCTCATTCTCGTGGACTGTGATATCGAAATAACGTACAATTATTACAATGTTGCTATTTATTGAACGGTGTATTTTATGTAACTGTTAATTTAATATACCAGATGTATTTTTTAATAAAGAAAGTGATGCTCTGATATTACATATTTATTTTATAAAAGCAAATAACTGCTTGTAGTAAAACATAATATTAACTTTCCAGTTCATGTCATGTTTTTCCAGCACAGGCGCACGGTAAATAAATATTCACTCATATAAATGGAAGTTTGTCGTAATGCAAAAATAACATTAAATATTTTTAATGTCGATATTTTGTAGCCTGTAGAAAACACACATAGGTAAGTAATACGTTAATTTAATTATAGGATGATATTGAAGAAATAATCCACACATAAAGTTCAAGAAATCTTCAGTCAGACGACACAGGAACCGCTTAATATGCTGGAGTGATGAGGTCCTGAATTATAGCGAGTATTTATGAAAGCCACGATTTTCATATCAAAACGAGAAAATATTGGATTTGGGAAAGAATTAGTATAATCAGTTCGTTGGTTTATCATAAGCTTTTAGTCTGCCCCTTAGATAGTCATATAAAGGATCTTAAGTGATTAAAGTTGTAGTCAATGATAAGACGACAGAGTTTGATAACGTAGGTACACGATCATCATATCAGCTGAATGACGTCCTGCCTAATGGAGTTTGAGGAGCATCGCCACGATGACCTGTCCTGCGCATGCCGCATCCAACAGTAGTAAGGCCATTTTAGGCCATACAAAATCCTTGAGCACACCGTTTGAGGCCCTTGGGCACACAGAGTTTGTGACCCTTGTAGAAAGCTTAGCAACGTGGTGTCAAGAGGTTTTCTCGCTAACATTTTGGCTGCAATTTGTTTCATTTTTTTTTTTAATTTACTTTAAAGGAAACTTTTGTCTATCTGGGTGTTTTGTTAGTGAATTAGGATACCAATGTGTTTTTTTAAATCGATTTATTGGATGAGAAATACATAGCCACTGGGTTTCTACATTTCGGAGCCCATCAGGTCAGAGGCCCTGGGCTCGTACCTCACGTGGCCTTATGGTAAGGACGGAACTGAGCAGTACGCATAAATTTATGGCAGTAGGCATTTACGCAGAATTAATCTTACAGAAAATAAACATATTTTTTGTACGATCTTTGGTAACCAATGATATTAAGTATAGGTACGCATATTGATTGGACTACCCTCAATGATATAATGGAAAATTCACGTTTTGAATTTTTTCACCGCTACACCAATATTTTGTTAAACAAGTTAACCACTTCAATGATACCTACTTACTTTACTTTCACGCTTATTTATATTATTCTAAACAAACAAAAGTTAAAGGAGCGCAAATTATTTTATCAACATTTTAATATTTTTAATGTATATGATAATCATATTTTTATTAATGTTTATATACGACATCTACGGCGCCATCTAAAGAAACATAAAATCCTAAATAAAATGAATTATTCAATGATATATGAATGCGGAATATTGTTATAAAATATTTTTATAAGTATTTAGGGGCTCTTATCAAAATGCTTTCCCCGTTCTTTGTTTATCAATAATTATAATTAAAAATGTTATAGTCACAGATTTAATACCGATGTAAAGTTTGTTTATTTTTGAATACTATAGGTACCTAGGTGAGAAATTTACAATCTGTGTCTTCAAGTTGCACATGAATCGGTTTCTTCTAGGCAAGCGTGCTCCATCGTAGACCGCATCATCTCTCAGGCGAGATAGCGGTAAAACGCAAGAAATAAAAAAAAATTGAGACAGCAAGGCTTATGTACTTACCTACTATTAAATTTTTTATATGATTTTATCGGAAAGTTATGTTTCATAAGCATTATAATAGGTACTAATACCAATCCCACATTATGTGGCTCGAGAATTTCGCTTCGTTTTTTAATTCGCTTGAAATCGTTTTTGAATTTGGTAAACTGAAAACGTCTGAATTTGAAAAAAAAAAAATTAATTAGCGTTTGACATAAAAGAAAATCGATTGTTTGTGGTATTTTTATGTTATTGGGAAACAATTAATAGGCAAGAGGCTCACATAAAGCTGTTCCCAATAACCGATCTATTGGCTCCTTCTCCTACGAGATCGATTTTTGACATTACTTCTATATAGCTTATGTCAAATATTGATCCCTAGTAGGGGAAAGAGCCGTTAGATCGGTTATTGGGAACGGCCATTAACCGCTCACTGCCAGCTACCAGAGGTATAGTAGGAGCATTGTCCAGCCTAGAGACAAAGTTGAAATCTATACTAATATTATAAATGCGAAAGTTTGGATGGATCAGATGAATGGATGTTTATTACTCAATCACGCCAAAACGACTGGATGGAGGGGCACAGAAATAGATTATAGGCACATAAGCGAGCTTCGCTCGGCGTTTTTCGAGCTTTTTATTTTTGTGAAAACTGGTTTTCGCCGGTTGGAGCCGTTTCTGAAAAACCAATTATATACTTACATAAAATATATTACAATAATTGTTCGCTGAAAGTAATATGAGATAACAAGATAACAAAGAAATACACAAAGTTTAATTGAATAATTCATTTTACGTTCCCGATATAGGCTTGTTTGGTCAAGATAATGTTTGTTATATTTTTTCAATCTGTAATATTTTAGCGGTAAATACTGTGTGTATATGTAATTGTAACAAAATACAGAAACGTTAAAGTTCTATTTTTTTATACGGTTCTGTACAAATAGTCCGAATGGATACCGTTATCAACACTATACACCATACCTACCTATTTTACTAGCCACGGGACTTCATAACAATTATTTTTAGATCGCTACATACAGAAAATGCGTTTTCCATTTATTTGTTTTAGTCAGTTGCAGAAAAGGTCATTAAGTTTTAAAGGAGACTTTAACTATACAATTTTTATGGTTAGTCTCCTTTAAAACTTAATGACCTTTTCTGCAACCGACTGTTAGTATATACCTTATATAGGCTTATAAGGGCAAAATATTAGCAAAACAAAAGTTTATATATATCCTATTTTAACACGACTCTATGAACATTACAACAAAGTTTCTTGACTTAAAAATCTCAATAAAGCACATACACGACCGACATTTGGCGGTGCTGTACCTGGGAATCTTGGGATGCATGGAATACTGATGGAATATCGATCGACCCTGCTACCAGGGCAGGGCCGGCCCGTCCATATAGGCAACCTAGACAACGGCTTAGGGTGCTCGAATTTGGGGGGCGGCATAGCGAGGGTACGCGACGGGCGAGTTACGGCGAGCTGACTTGCGCTTCTGCGTAGAACGCCAGCTCTAGAATGCTACTACTACTCTAGACGACTACTAGTCACCCGCGTAGAGTGTACCCACATACCAGTACCTATTACAGTGTACCTACACACAATCAGTGGGTATTCCCCGGCTAGTATTACCATTTATGTTTTATTTTGTTATAATTTTTTTGTTTGTAGGGGCGCCGTTCTGTTATTCACCTAGGGCGCCGAATTTTCTCGGGCCGGCGCTGCACCAGGGCCGTGCTTATTTAAAGTTACAAGTCTTGTGTTATTCTCATGCAATTTGCACTCATTTACAAGAGAAAATGCTTATAATATAATTAGGGCTGACATCACCTACATTTCTGACGCCGGACAAAAACTTTAAAAACCCCGGACATTTGGGTGAAATTGTCAACAAAGTCATGAAAAACTTAATTTTCTCCGTTTTGTTCTTGAATTTGTGACAGTCGTATGTAGTAAATTATTATGTTTACGTGTGGTGTGATTACACACATACATTACCCTGATTAGGGTAGATACTGGCTGTTGATTTAGTCATCCTGCATACATTGAGGGGATAAGTCTACTCGTCATGCTCAATAAATTTTCCCATGAGACCCATATTCAATTCATAAAAAATAACCAATTCATAAAAACTCTTCCTTTCCGAATAGGTGTTTGGTTGTTCTTTTTTACTGATCGGTTAAGGGAAAGTTATTAAGTATTTCGTGAAAAAAATAAAACAGCCTTTTTCCGAATTTTGTTTTTTTTTAACGAATCAGTTATAGGTTTCAGTAGTAAGGAAAAATGTTCAATATGTCGGGTAGAATCAACCCCTTATCAGACTAATGGCAGTTCCCAATAACCTATCTATCGGCTCTTTCCCTAGTAGAGATAATTTTTTGACATTGCTTCTATAGAGCTTAGGTATGTCAAAAATCTATCTCTAGTAAGGTAAAGAGCCGATAGATCGGTTATTGGGAGCGGCAATTAATCAACATCAGTGTCACCGGTGTAAGAGATCCAGATATCTCTGCTATTAGCCACCTGTTTGCTTTTATTTGCAACAATGATCACGTCGTCGGCACAGCAGGAGGTTTCTTTATTGAAATGCCAAATACCTGTGTCAAATACTCTTCACACTGAACACGCCCTGGCTGATGTCGTGCAAGGTCCTTGGATCAATATAAAAACACTGTAACTCTATGCAGATATCATTCAGCGAAAAGCATTCTATCGAACAGCATCTCATAATTCAAACCTAAAAAAATTGAACAATCGTAATGGCTGGCCTTAAGGTAAGTACAGTGCGTACATCAAGTGGTTTTGTAATCCAAATTGCAATAACAAAATATTTTTTGTGCTCGAAATGATCTCTTTCACTATCTGTGGTGCAATAGTTTCTTAATGTTTCGGGTTCGGGGATACCTAAAGCATCTTCAAGCAGGCTCATAAGGGATGGTTATATGAGTGCCTTTGAGTTATGGAGACTAGACGCATCAATTATAGCTAACACATTACGTTTAGACCCTAAAGAAAAACGAATGGCTCAGTTATATCGGGTCGATAGATCAACTTCACCCAGCGGAAGTGGAACCAACCCGGTGTTAGTTAGTGCCTAGTTGTTTCTGAAAAACAATGTTTCGACTGATCCACTTTCGGCAAGCGCAAGTCGTTCAGTAAAGACGGCAGTCTGTTTAATATTCTTCCTTCATTCCCAGATTATTGCAACCCTTGCCTTACTGTCTGCGGTGTCAGCGGGACATTTGGGCCGCTTTCAACCCTCTACTGGATACAGTGCGTTCGGCGCAAATGGATACAATGCGTTTGGTTCAAACGCATACAGCGCTGCTTCGGCGAGGGCATCAGCGTCAGCGTCAGCCTACACCAGCAATTACGGCGCGCATATACCTATATTGAGTTATGAAAACGTAAACAACGGTGATGGAAATTATAGATACAGGTGAGGAGGAAAAGAACACACAGTTAGTATTTTTTCAAAAGTGTACTACAAAGTATACTATTTTTATAATTTTTTTTTGTAACCACAGCTACGAAACTGGAAACGGCATATCAGCTCATGAGAGCGGAGCCCCACGCGCCCCCGGCCCCGAGGGGCCCGCAGTGACCGCCGAGGGAGGGTTCTCGTACCGCGCGCCCGACGGCCAGCAGGTCTCGCTCACCTACACCGCTGACGAGAACGGCTTCCACCCCGTCGGCTCGCACATCCCCACTCCACCACCGATCCCAGAAGCCATCCTCCGCTCCATCCAGTTGAACAGGCAACATCCTTCATCGTGAGTAGCGCCTTTGCTTCTATTACATCGTCATTGGGCAAGCACCTGTAGGCGAATAAGATATTGCTTAAAGCAGCCTTTTCCAGCCCACTAATGGTTTAAAAATCTTCAAATTTCCAGACATCGACTTTTTACAAAACTATCGATGTCAAAGATTGTGACTTCAATAACCATTTTTTTTCTTCTCCACTTATAGTCTACGGCAACTAGTCCATTTGGTAAATGAATTCAAAAGACCTTTGAACCTAGCTTTAAGACAAATTTGATGCAATGAGTTGCTGTTATAGTGGTGTCGTTACCGCCAGAGGCCTAGATTACCCCGTAAGGCATGTATGATGGGCAAAAATAACAAGTACATCATACCTTCCCAGTCGTGCAATAACATTGTCAGCCTTTCGCTCAGATATTGAAGTATTATGTCTTTAGCATACCACCTCCTTTTATCAGATTATAAATTCCTATGAAATTCTACAGTACATTTTCTCATTTATTTTGTATATTACTTTCAGGGGCGACGGTTCGTACAACGGTCGCGGTCGCTACAACAACGGGTACAACTACTAAGTGACACTAACAACTAACAACTGACGCCGTCAAGATTGTGGGCTCTTTCAATTAGACGATTGGTCGACTCCTGCCGTGCGATAGTCGTGCGGCAGCAGTGCGGGTGTCGCACTGCGCACCGCCGATTGTTTTTTCAATACATTTTACACATGGAGAGAGCCGTCCGACTGTCGTGCGACAGCCGTTTGGGCGTCGCAAACCGACATCAATAGTCTAAATTGAAAGAGCCCTATTACGGAATGAGCAGCGAACTACGACTATTAAGATTTTCCCGAGCATCACTACTTATTTTTGTTTTTGTATTTAATGTTAATTGTTACGAGCTTTAAATAAAGTTTTAACTATAAACAAAAGTTTTAACTTTTAATTTGTTCCCACATAACATTACGCCTGTATTCGCCTAAGGTTTAAACAGAGATGGGTTTATAGGAGTGTACTGTGTACCTACCTAGGTACAGTACACCCAAATTTTACCAATTATCTTTAAGTCCCATTTAATAGGAGACGAGCCTATTGCTATTTACCCGGCACATATTTTTTTCCGGGATATTTTATTCAACAATATAACAATACAACGTAACATACAACGTAACGTACAATATATATTTATATACGTTTTCGAAGTTTACATCAAATAATTCTTAGCAACGTTGTATGTGATTCTCCGTAAACAATTTTCAGAGCAATGAATTGCAAGAACATGCTGAAGATAGTAGTTAGCTGCTGTTAGTGGCTTCATTACGCTCTATAGCGTTCTATAGCAACTATGTTTCAGAAGTCAAAGCTACAAAGTGTAGCCCGAGAAAACAACATACATTGCATTCTATAATATTTCGAAATAAAATAAATAAACTCGGAAGAAAGTAGAATCTAGATTCAAATAAAATAATGTACCTAGGTAGGTAATTGTGCTTGCTATCTCGTACCGAAACAAAAATAATGTATTCGTAACAAAGTAGGTACTATAAAGAGTGTTTTTGTAACTTTAACAATAAATTAACTACCTACCCTAGTATTCCTAATATATAGGTACTGTGGTAATGTGAATAAGGTTCGTTGTTGATTGTAGGGATTTCGTAGCAAATTACACACGTCTTTACTGGATGATGATTTAATTTGAACTGAACTAACGAGTAGGACAGAGACATATATATTTGACTCCAACAGGTACTGTTGAGTTGTTCTATTTCTTGGCAGCATTGCCACGATCTATGGCAATACTTAATCTTTGGCTAGTATTTAATTGAAGTTATCATTTTAACGTAGGTACTTAGCTATGTAAAAGTAAGCAGAAGCTAAAATAACTGTAGTAAAGGTATGATAGTTACAAACAATTCCAACACAACCAACAGTGGGCTTCTGATATCGTATTTAAGAGGGTAGTATCAGTACTTTTTTCATCAGCTTGGTCTGCCCAAGTTTTACCTGGAAAATCGTCATACGCTTTGCATTAAACGATATGACGGATATTCCCAGCTAAAGAATGTCATGCCCAGTTCTATGGTCGAACGGTTTATGTTTCATAAAAGGTTGTGTATTATGTTTAGTTATTATCGACAAAAACTTTTTCCTAAATTCAAACTTTCAGTTTATACCAAACCAATTGTTACTAACCACCAACAATTAATAGTGATAATAAGAATATTTTCACACGAAAACTCAGAAGTGGCATTTACGTTTTGTATGCTGGATTAGCAGTGGATGTTTAATGTGACTTTGGAAACAACTTTGCAGCCTTTTAAATTTTATAATTATGGAGAAAGCAGAAGCAAATCAAAATTTTTAAAAGCTATTTATTCTGGATGTACATCCAGAATATTTTGTTTTGTGTTTGTTACTTTAACACTAATTAACAATTTTTTTATTATTACGCGTTTTTTTATTATTTTATTCTGGATGTAAATCCAGAATTCTTAATCACATAGGTACCTATGTGATTAAAAATTCTACAATTAATATTAATTTCTATTATTTTCCTATTATTTCCCTAGTGAATTTCTACTTTGTTTTTATTTAAACAATTTAAATCAATAAATGATGTTGTATAACTATTACAACATCATTTATTGATTTAAATTGTTACTTACAAGTAGGTACTTTTTTAGACTTAAAAATATTATAAGCAAACTTATTGCGATTTAAGCGATTCTTTTTGTTTTACAAAACTTTATTGAATTTCGTTATTAGTATAAATAATAAATTAAAATACATTTTTGACTCAAAAAATTAAAATCATAAATGATAAATGATATTTATTTTGTAAATAGCTTTTACACGTCAAAACAATTTTTTATGCTAGATGAGTTCGGTGTTTCCTATATGACTACCTTTGAGAAGAAACACCGAAACAAACTCTGATGTCTCTTTTAAAGTCCAGACAATTAAGATAAATTGTGTAAGAACCATGCAGGTTAGTCTGAAATGGCCTTTAGAGGAAAGAGCCATAATACAGATTTGAGTGGACCTGACCTGACTGTGCACGCATGTGCCGGGTATCGTGGTAGCTCAACCCAGACTTAGGGAGCTCAACGACCCGACGAACATTACCATCAGAAAGGACATTTGGGTAGGCAAAGTACTCAAACTGTCAGACTAAACTTGAGATCTATAACAGTAACATAATAACCCACATAGTACTCACATTTACAATAATTATAATCAATATATTACATCATTATTATCACATTCAATGTCATTTTGTATATAAATTATTTCAAAAGGAAACATTCAATGTCAAAGTGTATATAGAAAAAATTGTAAAATCAAATAAAAGAGCAATAATTTAGTGGTTATGTCAATAGTAGTATTGGCCCTTGTATGTATTGGAACAGCTCAATCCCAAGCCTTTTTGTCCTTCATATAATCTTTAACACTATAAAAAGCTTTATGATAAAGTTTTCGCTTTATTAATGATTTGAATTTATTAAGGCTTAATTTTTGAATATGGCTATTGATTTTATTGTAAAAGCGTATACTTTGGCATTTAAATGTGCCACTTATTTTCTGGAGCCTCGCGGCAGGAACAACAAGTCTATGTTTGTTTCTCGTATTAATATTATGAATATCACTAAATTTTGTGAAGAGATTAATATTTTGATGTGCATACAATAGATTTTCAAAAATGTACTGAGATTGAACAGTCATTATATTAATATCTTTAAATTTCTCTCTGAGTGAATGTCTTAACTTATAAATTGATCGAATAGCTCTTTTTTGCAAAATGAAAACAGTCTGTATGTCGGCGGCATGTCCCCACAACAGAATACCGTACGACATGACACTATGAAAATAACTGAAGTATACTAAACGGGCAGTCTCAAGATCAGTTAAATGGCGAATTTTTCTAACGGCGTATGCTGCAGAGCTAAGCTTTTTCGACAACTTATCTTATCTATCTTATCTATGTGTGGTCCCCACTGAAGCTTAGCATCCAATGTTATACATAAACATGAATCGTGAATTCGTGACTGAACTAAGTCTGCCTGCAGCCATTATTTTATTGGTTCGGTCTTATCCTTAATTTAATAGGATCACAATGAAAATAAACTTTGGTCCATTCTTAAAACTTTTATTTAAAGTCCATAAAAACAAGTAACATTTAATACTGTAATAAATAGTGACGCTTAGAAAAACGATAAGCTCTTGTAAGTGCTGGTTCGGTCCGTAGTTGCGTACTCATAGCGGCGGTCAGTCGTTGTTCCTTAGTAGTTGTACCCACGGTTGTGATGGTGGTTGTACGCGCCCTCGCCACTGAAAATATTAAACAAAACGTTATAAATCATGTACAGGTGAAAATAATAATATTACCATACAAAATGTTATAAATCTGTACAAGTCTGCAAAAAGTGTAGAGTTGTCCCCATTAACCACACGATTGGTTAACAGCGGGCGTTAGGTTCCATTTAGGGATGGGATGTTTTGAATGAGAAGTGTATTGTTTTTTTAAATCTACTTCTTTAGGTTCCACAAAAAATATTGTAGCTGTTGAAGTTATTATGACACATATTGCGTTAGATTTCAGTATAAACTTACGATGAAGGATGTTGTCTGTTGAACTCAATGGAGCGGAGGATGGCTTCTGGGATCGGTGGTGGCGTGGGGATGTGCGAGCCGACGGGGTGGAAGCCGTTCTCGTCAGCGGTGTAGGTGAGCGAGACCTGCTGGCCGTCGGGCGCGCGGTACGAGTACCCTCCCTCGGCGGTCACTGCGAGCCCCTCGGGGCCGGGGGCGCGTGGGGCTCCGCTCTCATGGGCTGATATGCCATTGCCAGTTTCGTAGCTGTGGTCATAATAAATCGTTAGCAGATTATTCAGATTGATAGAATATTTGGTTTCGTTGTCGTCGTTTATATTCATATGGGCTTGTGAAACTTGGTTAGGAAGTCCAGTGATATAGAAAAGACGGACAGGTTATCCTCACCTGTATCTGTAAGTCCCATCTCCGTTGTTCACGTTCTCGTATCTCAGTATCGGGATTTGTGGTCCGTAGCCGCCAGCGCCGGTGTAGGCCGACGCCGAACCAGGGGCGTATGCGTTCGCGCCGAACGCGTTGTATCCGGTGGAGGGTTGGAAGTGCCCCAGATGACCCGCTGACACCGCCGACAGTAGGGCAAGGGTTGACACGATCTGAGGATTGAAAACAAATATTTGAAAATTAAGTCTTTGTTTTTCTTTGAATGAGAACTTGTAGTTTTATAAATTAGATTTAATTAAGTAAAATTCGAAAGAAAGCTTAATTAATTTCTTAATAATAGTTTTCACCAATTAAACTTAATGTATAGAAATGAAAAAGTCAAAATTAAAACAACTTGATCTACTTACTTTTAATCCAGCCATTTCTTTTGTTCTACCTATTATTTTTCGATGAGATGCTATTCCGTAGAATGCTATTCACTGAATGATATCTGCATGGACTTACAGTGTTTTTATATTGATGTTACCCTTCCAAGAACCTTGCACGATATCAGTCAGGGCGTATTCAGATTTGTGAAGAGTTTGATACATTTGGCATTCCGATGAGGCCACCCCCCGCCGCTGCGATGATTGTACCAACACCAAATTCAGACAATGATTTTATTTGACGTTTATGTCGGTCTCAAGGATGGGTCGGTTACACATGTAATTTAGAACTCTGTGGCGAGAGAACAAGGTCAAAGTTCGTCTGGCTGGACTAGGCGGATGGACGCTGGGTATTTCACCTGTAATGTATCTATTAAAGTAGGGATGCTAGATTATTTTTGAGTATAAATAGAGACATCGTCAATAGAACCTCGGAGTTATCTGTTTTGAAATCGGTGATCAGACCAGTATAAAAACAATATAAGTACGGTATCGAGTGTTTGCATCATAGTTGCTCGAATAAAAAAGTGACCTATTCGATTAGTTATTAGATTAAAATCTACATAAATCTTTTATCTGTGCCCGCGACTCTGTCCGCATGTAAGTTGGAAAATAACACAATGTCGTTATTTTCTTCATACAAACTATCCCAACCTTTAGGGTTGAATTTCAGAAAATCCCGCAAGGAATATTATCCCTTAATTTAAAATCTCTAGGTCCACCGGTTTATTATAGGCTGTGTGTTGTCTATCAGTTGATCACGATTCACGGTACTGTTTTTAGGTATTATACCTAGATGTTTTATAGATCTATACTAATACTACATAGTTCTAGGTATAAAGCTGAAGAGTTTGATTGTTTGTTTGTTTGAACGTGTCTTTTTGTGTATGATTGTCAGATTCATGAGAAATAGTATAGGCTATTTAACATCATGCTACGACCCTTAGGAGCCGAGCAACGGGGTGAAACCGCAGGGCACAGCTATAGAAGATAGAATAAAAATAGAAGTTTATCAAATCTGACCAGCGCACTGTTCCCTGTCCTCATCGCAGGTTTGACCCTCGCACTGAACAAATATTTCAGCCCCGGATCTTCAATTATTTCGAGGCGGGACAAAAACTGAAAAATGCCGCCCTCGCCCCCGCCCGACAATATTTTTACCTTCATCATCATCATTTTAGCCATAACACCCCACTGATGCTGATGGACATAAGTCTCCCCCAACGCCACAACGACCGGTCTAGCGCTGCTCTTTGCGATTACTACGCTTGGTAGACGAATACACTACTCAGTGTATTCGTCTACCAAGCTTGAATTTGCCGCCCGGGGTATGGGCCCCGGCTAGCCCCCCCCTAGATCCGGGGCTGAAATATTTATATTGCCAACGAATATTTTTCTGGATGTTTGTGCATGAAACGTATGTATCTACAAACAGAACCGGCGACGATATAGGAGAAATTGAATCATAAAAAAGTAAATGCAATCTGCTGGCCTAGTTTATTTATAACTCGTAGATAGGGTTGCCTATTCTTTTAAACAAATATAGTATATTGTTAAGGACCTAAGTATATTACCTGTAAAAATATAATGGCGATGGCGAAAACATAAAAAAACTAGTATGTTTTAAATTGATGGTTTGTTTTTAAAGGAATATTTTTTTACTGCTTTGAGTATTTCTTTTAGTTCCGTTTTATGCTTCAGTGTTTTGATACGAATACTGTTGCTTAATTTTTTGCCCAACTAAATATAGTACTTTCACCCAGTATATTTTTTTATTGAAAATATAGTAGTTGGGCTTGTAATGTCTCGCCATCGAACCTAGATCCACGCGAGACACAATGTCATTTTTATTGTGTCTGGAATTACGGCATACGAAAGGATACAATATTATGAAGTAGGGTTGGCAACCCTACTCTTAGATGTCTGCCGTAGATATCTGCTACTTAGTGCTAAGTATTAACATTGACGCCACTTAATGGCTGTAGCCGGTTTTATTCTACTTGAGGCACAAAAAAGTGCGCATCTCACGTCAGCGCCGATCTAATAAGCTGAAGCTTGCAGTTGCAATCGGCTTTGCTTAATCACAAACATCGAACGACTATGCAGAAAACTAATCTTAGACACAAATTACCTTAGATCCCTCGTCCAAATTACAACTAAACGTACGTCTAAAGTGTATCTTACAAAATAACAGACTACTGAAGATTAGTTCACTGATACTGTATAATCAGATTACATAATGAGCCGCAATCAACAATGGCTGATGTTCTCGCGGGCGCCATATTCCGCTGGATCGCAGCATTTCACAAGATAAAAACATTTTAATGTACAGTCTACGGGTTTGATCGTTCTGGACCATTTAGGAATGTTTCTACTGGCAGTGAGAGATTTACAAAATATTCACTTATTCCGAGATCTATTCAATTACTTTTTTTCTCTTTAAAAGGTTCTTTAGTTGAGAGAGTGTCTTTTTCCTGTAGAAAACAAATCACTTTACATTACAACTACATTCACATTTTAAACTTTCATCAATTAATTTAATGTATAAACATCTAGCTTTATCTGACAAAGGAAATGCTAGTGTATTATTACATAATGCTATATTTAATGAGATATTTTCGAAAAGTAACCTTCGAACAAACTCCATCAAAAGATGTTGCACATCTTCGAATATTCAACTACTTAATTTACGCTACATGTACGCATCAGCGTGAAGTAGTAATTTGTGTAAAGAAAAAATTGTTTAATGAGTACGTAATTACAATGTATGATAACAATATTGCAATAAAAACATAAAATGAAGGTGAATACTATGTTTTTTACTTGCAGAGTACTGTACCTACTTATCGGGTTAGGTAGATGTATAATTAATGTATATGATTTGTTGTTGTATTCTCAGGAATTAGACGGCATGGTTGTCGTCGTGGCTGAGCGATTAACTGCTGTTCAGCGTGTCGCGGATTCAATTCTCGGACGGAACAAAGATTTGTTCCGGGTCTGAGTGGTGTTTGTAAACGCCACTCAGATACTGTACTCAGATACACGCGTACCCACGATAGGTACTGGAAAAGTCTTAGTGTGGGTAACTTTTTTTTAATTACCAACAGTTCAAGTGCTTATTTGGACACAAAGTAATTTTTCTTTTAGATAGAATATAACACACGAAAAATTAGGTTAAATTTCTGTTTTAGGTAATCCTTAAATTCATTGAAATCCGTTGAGCCGTTTTGGAGCCTACTCAATATAACTTTCAGACGAACAAAATTCTAAAAACGTTTTTTTTTATGATTAGGCATCGTATAAATAGCAGTCTTCACTTAAATTTATTTTGAAAGCGCAGACAGACATTTTAATTTTATTTATCAGTACAGATAAATCCCACTAATATTATAAATGCGAAAGTTTGTGTGTGTGTGTGTGTGTATGTTTGTTACTTCTTCACGCTGAAACGGCTGGACGGATTTGGATGAAATTTGACAAAGAGGTAGTCTGGGACCTGGAATAACACATAGGCTACTTTTTATCACGGAAAACGCGAGCGAAGCCGCGGGCGGAAGCTAGTAACCCTATAAACGCGGACTGCTAACCATGAAGGACGTTTTAATCACTACTGTGGAATTTGCCATAATCATTATGAATTTAATGTTCTACAATTACCTACTCCTAGCAGTTATAGCTAAATCAGTTACTTCATTAAAACGTTTCTGTCTTAAATATCTATAATGATATTGTTTCTTTCAAAAAACAAATAACACATACATACAACTTGCTAGGCATATGAACTGGTGATAGCTGTTGACAGTCACTTCTGCCTACCCTCTTGTTATCATTCTCTGACGACACCCCCGATGATAAAAAGGTTCTTACGTCCGCATCACCCTCGGAATGTGATACTATTGTAATCTAATAATGCTTTGAAGGTAAAAAGTTCAACTAAAAACTTTTGTCCGTTTCGTCCTATTTTAGGTAAACTAAACTTTCTTACCCAAAATTAAACAAACTTTCACGAGTCTAAACTTCGACAAGTTTATACAAACTATAATTATTGCAGATCGAATTTCATTACACTAGCTTCCGCCCGCGGCTTGCCCGCGTTTTTTGGGATAAACAGTAGCCTATATGTAATTCTGATAAACTGTATTAGGTACCTACTGTAAAGTTTCATCAAAATCCGTTTAGTAGCTTTCGCGTGAAAGAGTAACAAACATCCATACATACATCCATCCATCCTCACAAACTTTCACATTTATAATATTAGAAGAAGTAGGAAAGTAGGGATATATTATGTACATGATGAATACCTGAAGTATTATAACATTTATTACCCAAACTTTCCGCATAAAAGCAGATACTACGCTTATAGTTTCTACTAGTGTAGAACTACTACATAGTTCCAAGAGTAAGTGAAATGTTTTGAAAACACAATTTACTAGTGACGTCAAGTTCACACCTAGTAGTTTACAGAAAAATAATCCTAAAATAGTTCTGGAACAGAACCTGAACTGTTTCAAATACTTACCTAGTTATTGTGTCGGCGATAGAATTCCATTAAAATTTCTAACAAATCGTAAATTGCCAATTCACTTTTTGACAGTAGGTTAAGTGTTCGTTGCACCTACTACAATGATTGTTCTGAAAATCTGAACACTGGGTCTAGGTACGTTTTTGCATAATAGATGTCGTGTTGTTCACTTTAAACATCGTACATAATACTTAGATAATTTAAAACGAATTTTCCGATTCACACCTCGACACCGTTCGAATTCGAACTGGTGTTTAAAACGATACTAATCTCAACAGTCAGTAGTCATTTATTTGTACTGGCAGGTTATATACAGTACAGGTCCAAACAAAACATTATATTATTTTTATTATGTTACTTTTCAATTATTACTTTGATACAATACTATACTACTATTAAATAATATCTAATAATATGCTCTTTTAGGAGCATGATGCACGCCTCTATTTCACGAAGGGTTAGGCAGAAGTGTAGGTATAGTAGGTAGGTACACCCTCAGATCATAGAAACAAGGAGATATGGCATCATAGCAAATTAGTACGGGAACAACTGATGCCACTTTTAGTACATTTATCGACACAATTACGCGCATAATTAAGCGCTCCTAGTGAATAAAAAGATCTCCCGCGCACACACCCTCAATCTAACACTGTTGATCGTCACTCAACACTAGCACTAAACTAAAACACTGTATTTATACTATCAATCGTGTTCGGTTCGTCGCCAGCGCGTATGTTTTTAGTATGACCAATTTGGTCAAAATCAGGCATCAAGCTCGATAGCGCCTTGGCACATCTCCCTTGTTTCTATGATCTGAGGGTACACCCCATATTTCGCCAGTTTGTAATAGACGACGATGAGCCTATTGCCATTAAACAAGCACGAATCCAGACTCCGGGCTGTTACTAAGAATTTCCTAATGAAGTACCCAATAGCACTTTGCCCGAGCCGGGGATCGAACCTAAGATCGCCCAGGAGCCGCGTTTGCGACCATTAAGTAACGAGGCAGTAAGACGGTTATCATAAAAAAAGATTATTATGGTTCGCTGGTTTATACTAATTAAGGGGATACCTCGAAAATGTGCACCGACGACTGAGCGAGTAAAAAAATCCACTACAAAGAAAATAATAATTTTGGTTTCGGAAGTCGGTGGCTTTGGTTTTTGTTTACTTTTTTTTGCCACCGACTTCCGAAACCAAAATTATTATTTTCTTTGTAGTGGATTTTTGAAGTCGGTTATTTTTTGTTAAAAAAGTTTTTTATTTTTCCCTTTTTAGTTCTTTATCCCGTGTTAGATTACTTTCACGAATTCGTTCAACAGTAAATCTTCTACGGAGTATGTACATTTATGCCTATAACTTTGTACATAGGAATGATTACATAATGTATTATATACTAAAACCTACATACAAACATACATACATACATACATACATACATACATACATACATACATACATACATACATACTTACATACATACATACGGGACGAATACAGAACCTCCTTTTTTGAAGTCGGTTAAAAACCGGCCAAGTGGGAGTCGGACTCGCGCACAAAGGGTTCCGTACCATTATCTATACAACATTAGACACTATATTATAACCTTTATTAAGATCGAGAAAAAACAGCAAGAAAATCACGTTTGTTATATGGGAGCCCCCCTCAAATATTTATTTTATTCTGTTTTTAGTATTTTTTGTTGAGCGGCAACAGAAATACATCATCTGTGAAAATTTCAACTGTCTATCACGGTTCATGAGATACTGCCTGGTGACGGACGGACAGACGGACGGACAGCGGAGTCTTAGTAATAGGGTCCCGTTTTGCCCTTTGGGTACGGAACCCTAAAAATGACAGTGTTGCAATAACTTTCACGTAAGCGCCAAACATGCGCCAAACAACAATTTTGTTTGTTTTGACATATTTTGTTTTGTATGATTAATTGATTATTTACTATTTATTCAGAAATAATTTTATGAGTTAAGTAATTTGTACAAATTATTGCGGATAATCGCGGTATAAATGAAAAATGTAAGTACATTAGACACTACTTAACCTTTTTTCTTGCTATCGAGTAAATTTAAGGGTATCCTGTATTCCTTTTTTCAGATTCTAGGTCATAGCCAATAAATACGGTAAATAATTAAAAGTTGGCTTCATAATGTATGAACTAAAAAAATATGTGGAGTGATAATTTCCCCACATTTCCGAGATATCCCCATAATGCCATACAATAATAAATTACTTGTTGTATCCCAATACATTTTCCAAATTGCATGCATATCCCGAAATATCCATTAGCCCGTAGCCATAATAGGCAGTAACCCAGCATATATCTGAAAATAGTTTGGGTGTTACGAATATAATGACCAGTTTAGGAGTAATAATTATATGTATTTCTTATCTTAGCTTCTAACATTAACTGTGGCATTTATGATATAATTGTGGTGAAATATAACTGTACTAAACTATAGTGCATTAGATTTAAAGCAAGACATTTAAAATAGCACTGGAGTGAGTGGCTTCATGTTCACCTATTCGCTTGCAAACGAACTTTAAATCTTTAAATTTAACGCGTTAATAAAATGGCAGATGACGAGAAATTATTTTGGTGTATATTAGTTGGATTTATTGGTTGTAAATTCATATATTTAGTTATGCTGATAGTTGAGTTCCTTTTTAAATATTTATTCATTGTATATTTTAATTAAAGCAACTGAGGTTAATTGTGTCTTAGATGGTGATAATCATTTAGGTAGGTATAACTAGCGGCACAAATCGCAAACGTAATCTGCGCATTAGCTGGTTTTTAGGTCTTTTTGGTGGAATGAAAAAGACGGGGGGCGCCTAGGCTGCACGCGATTGGTTTGTCAGTCGATGATCGTCGTCTAATTGGACCTTTCTCTATTACGTATTGTCAACTGTCTGTTGTCTATTGGGCCGAAAATATACATGCGCGACCTGTGATCATATTTCACGCCGCACAACCTATACCTACTGTCAGTGACTATAGTAGGTACTGACTGTTAATTAGAAGTAGCTATAATATTATTTTTTATTGTTATGTCTTTCATTAATAATACATATTTCAATTTGCAGTACCTATAAGTTGTTAATTTTTGTTTAATACACTTAAGTCAGGGGTGACACAACAACCCACGCCATATTACCCACGCGTAAAATTTTAACCTGTGACCTTTGCCAACCATTTTACCCCGGGAGTTGCGCTACTATTGTTTGGTTAAAACATTATTTCCTATTTTTTATCCTGCTTATTCATTGGTCAGTGACTAAGACTCCTTCTAGCTAAAAAAACGATAAAGTGTCTGTTGATTGCTAGAGTTGCAATCGGCAACACGATTGCGACTCTAAATAAAATACCGTCAATTTTGAAAAGACTAAAAAGTGATCTAAAATAATGATATTTGAATTTATTATCATCAGCTTGACGAGTTTGGTTGGAAAAAGATTTTGTCATACTGCTAACATTCAAAAAAAGCTTATTAAAACAATGACTTTTTCCAATAAAAGTATTTATAAATGTTATGATCACGCTTTTTATCAACTTTAGTTTGATTAAACCAAAATTTAAATCAGTAAAAATATGCGATAGAAATAAAAATGTGATAAAAAGGAATAAGACAGAAAAAACAATAAAAAAAAATCACATAAACATACGTTTATTCATACACCATGCCTATTTACATTGACAGACTACAATTAGTTACTAAATAAATAAACAGTGCGAGTTTCGTCGTGGTATCACAGTCCTCCCGGTTAAGCAGTCATTTTCGTTGGATCGATGTCCCATTAGCAAAATTGCTTTGAAATCGCAAGCGAACGCACTGTGATTGCGGTCGGTCTGGCTACCCTTCTAAAGGCGACCTTTAACATTGCTTGTGCGTCTTTTCACATCTTCCTTTGAGTATTTTCAATACTAACCCTGGTCTTTATACACTAGTGATTCTACATTTGTAAGTAATCTCTTTGAATAACCTTTCATGCCTTAAGCAACGATGGCAATTCTCTTCACGTAGTCCTATAATTATCATTGTCTTTTTCCCAGCTAATTGCGATCGGTGTCCAGTACAAGAAGTTGCCGTTGAGTGTAAGGATTCTACTCAGAACTGAAACCATCTCCTGTCCTCAACACAGTTCCTAAATACCATTCTATTCCGACGCTTCAACAGCACTGTTTCCCTTAAGTACTACGGTTTATGGTACGGTTCGCTGCGTTTGCTTGCGAGTTCTAAGTGTTTAGCTAAGTGAGTATGGAGTGAGATCAATAGTGGTAGCCGTTTCCATTACCGCCTGAACCGGATCCACCTGTCCCGGAACCGCCGCCGCCGCCGCCGCCATTGTAGGAACCCTCGCTGCAATAGAAAAAAAATACAATTAGTCTGTGCTCTAGCTGTGTAGTTACGTGCATTTCTATATGGAGTCCACTCAAAGCCCCTGACTAAGTTTAAAAAGTCCGATGCTCGTTTCTTTGTACCCGTCAGAGCCGTAGCTCTTATTAGATAAGTTCGACTACTAAAGAATATAAGACTCTCTTTGTTAAATAGCTTACTGATATAAAAAAGCGTCTTCATTTACGACAGAGAAATTGCGCCATTTAAGGCTGGTTTCACAGTCACGCTGACTACCAGCGGGCGGCCAGCGCGGCTCGTAAGCCATACGAACGTAAGCGTTTTGTACACGTTTCATTATGAAAACGTGCAAAATACATAGTATCTTGTGCTCCGTGCCGCGCGCTTATCACCCGCGTCGGCGTAAGCGCGACTATGAAATCACCCTTACAGTCGGTTGCAGAAAGTTTATTAAATTTTAAAGGAGACTTTAACCATACAATTTCTATCGTTAAAGTCTCCTTTAAAACTTAATGACCTTCACGAAACTTCATTATTTAATAATTTGCCCTAAAAAGAAGTGGAAGAAGAAGAAGTTACCATTTTTCTATCACGTGGACCCAATAAGCTACTATAATATAATACTATATATAATACTATATATAATATAATACTACTACTCCTTACACGTGGAGCCCTAATACTTATAACATAATGCATTTGCTATACAAGCCATAATATTAGAACTTGATTAACTTACGATGAGGGGTTGCGCTTGTTGAACTCAATGGAGCGCAGGATTTCTTCGGGGATGGGCGGCGGGGTGGGTAGGTGCGGCCCCACGGGGTGGAAGCCGTTCTCGTCAGCGGTGTAGGTGAGCGAGATCTGCTGGCCGTCGGGGGTCTTGAACGAAAACCCGCCCTCGGCTGTCACCGCGGGACCTTCGGGGCCCTGGGCGCGAGGTGCCCCACTCTCGTGAGCTGATATGCCGTTGCCGGTTTCGTAACTGCAAAGAAGAGTGGTTGTGTCTATGTATTTTTAGCATCAACTTAGATTCTCACAAAAGAGGCTTTCTTGGAAGGGCGTTGAGAACTGTGGCTTCGAGTGGTAACATCATTTATGATCCTTTGTTATCAGCCGGAATATAGATTTAATAACTTTCTAAGTTGAATAATCTAACATTAGCACACTAAAACTAAAATAAATAATCATACTCGAAATGATAAGTCCCATCGCCATTGTTCACGTTCTCAAACTTTGTGATTGGTATTTGATTGCCAGATCCTCCAGATCCTCCAAAGCCGCCCCCCGCGCCCCCACCAGCTCCGCCAGAACCGCCGAAGCCGCCGCCCGCTCCCCCGCCGGATCCGCCGAAGGGTCCACCCCCTCCGCCGCCACCTGCACCACTACCGGCGCTTCCGCCGAAACCTCCGGCAGGCCGTGGGGGTAGGTACTGAGGCTCTAAGCGACCACACGATCCAATTGCTATCAGTGCCAAAGAGAAGATCAACTGAAAAAAAAATGTTTTATTACGCTGTTTTTCCGAAAGTTGGCAAAGAAGTGTGTAACATCCACATTTTCCGGGCTGCTATTGAAAATTTCCTGACAAAAAATCCCAATAACATTGGCCGACCTGGAAATCGAACCCGAGATCTTACACTCACAGCAGTCAAACGAGTTATTTGAATAAAAACCCAGTGCAAGTAAATTATAAGGGCGCAAAAAATATAAAGTTTTCTATGACACTTATTTCGGCGCCAATATCTGAAATAGTTATAATGCTACATATAGGTATACCTATATTACAGCTATTATTAGCTTCTGATATAAAAATCTATAGAAAATAGCTTGAGCGAAAATTACACGGAAAAGTAGTACTAGAACCATTTTAGGCGCTATCCATTAGTTAACCATATAATTGTTAGGTTTCAAGAAAAACAATATCAATTGGATTTAGCCAGGAACAAATCCGGGGTAGGTTACATTTATCCGGGATGAAAAAACCTTTAAGAACGCAGCAGGAGAGCCGTATCTTCATGGACTTACCAGTGAAGTAGTCATGTCGCTAATTATTTTGTACTAGTGGATAGGCGCTCTTTGCTGTTCAGCTGTTTGCTGAATACTGTTTGCGAGGATGTGCCTCGTTTTATATTGCTCCGATTTGCCCTTTCTCGGTTGCTTCACCTTGTGCGTGCTCCGCCGATATCGCGAGTGCATCCGCGCCTCGTTGCCCCACGCCTCAAGCTCACAAACTTTTAGTTAACCTGGAATTCCCTTTTGCGGATGTATTCCTACAACAAAAGCCAAAGCCAATTTCCCCTAAAGTAGTTCACGGAAATCAAATTGTTTCTCCATGTGTTTAAATGGATCATTATTATGTGCTAACTCGTTGCAGCACCCACTCCTTCGCACTTGCGAAAGTTTACAACTTCATGATTAAGTTGCGTTAGCTATTTCCATTAAAATTTTCTTAATGACGCGTATTGGACTAACACGTTTATGATGTGTGAACCTACTAATAAGTTTGATCTACTGTATGCTAACCAGAGCGTCTAACATGCGCGCCGCGACAAAATTTTGTCGACGCTTTTATCGCGACAAAATTTGTCGCGGCGCGCATGTTAGCCCGGCTAGGAAAAATGTATTATGACACGATTTGTGACCGAAGGTAAACGCTTGTAAAGCATTAACATAAATTGATGCGAGAAAATCCATAATAGTCTAACATTTCTGTTTTTTGCATATAAATAGTTGTACCTATATTGGAGTGCTTAGATCTAGTTTCTAGTTAAACTTGACTGCGATGCAAACAAACATTTGTTACATTCCTTTAGATGAACTTAACTTTTGCAATAAGGACTGCAAACGGCAAAGTTAACGCCTTATCTGAACTCTATAAAAGTTGTTTGATGAATCCAGTATCTTCTTACATTCAACTTCATTATGATGTCTATTATTTTCTTTAAAAGATTTTCTTTTCATACTTACAATTCAAAGTTCTTGGTATACCTACTAAAATAAATAAGACTCATTAAGTTTGTATCTTGTTTACTTTTTAAAAAAATTTCGCTGTCGTTAAACACTACCTATCGGTCACCGAGACGTATGACCGCAGTGACGGACTACGGGCAATACCAGCTGCCCTCCTCTTTCAGTAATTTTCAGGAGGACCCTGGTGCTGTAGAAAACTACGAGAGGCCGAGAGACACTTGAGATAAAATGGCTTAAATTGTTACCCCCTTATTTTTTATAAGCTTTGCTGTTATCTCAATAATAATCTAAAACCTAATCACGCTTGGCATGTCGAGCGAACTTTAACACAGCTCATACCTTGATTCCCATTTCCCAATAAATGAAAGTATTCATTGTTAGTTTTGCCGATGGGAACTTTCAATTTCAAACTAGTGGGTGGTAAAACGTTGGTTTTGTGTAAATGTCACATAGCATTGAAGTTCGAGTCCGTGACCGTTGTGCGCGGGCGCTCCTCTCGCGTCAACGACTATTACTTGAAAATGATCTTGTTCCGATCCTGCCGCTCGGTGGAGTCGGTAGCATCTTGCGAAATAATAGCCTTTTTAGTATAGGTACAACGTGAAATAATGGACCACGATTATTTTTATTGGTTTGTTTTGGTGCGTTTTTATTAATATCAATAGACCAGGGTCGATAATTTTTGAAACCAAAAAAAATTACAGTAGGATGAAACCCATTAGAAAAAGAGGGGAATATGATCAAAATGAAAGGAAAAATAAATTACGGTCGATCCGAGTTCGGGAAGTGGGAGGGGGTGAGTTTTTAAGGGTAAAAAATGGTTTTCCTTGATTTCCGGCAAAACTACAAGTCCTATGGAAAAAAGCTAAATGGCAAAGTTGTAGGTAATAAAAAGATCTACAACTTTTGTATTTGCAATTTTTTCACATAACCTCAAAATTTAGGTGAAAAATTCAAAAAACCAAGTTTTTGGTTTTTTATTTATATCTTTTTCAAAAAAAAAAATTTTTCTACGAAATTTGGTGAAAACTTACCTTATTATGTCCCAAATACACTGCAATTTATTTGATTTAAAATATTTATTTTTTCGCCTTATTTTAACTTAATATCAAAAAAGCACCCTAATTTTCAATCGAAAATTCTGACGTCAAAATATCAGCTTTTTTCAAAAAGTTTGGGGGCTTTTTGTTCGTTGAAAAATCTACTTTCTGATGGTGTAAAAAAAAATATACATTACTAATTTCCTATAGTAATGTATATTTTTTTTACACCATCAGAAAGTAGATTTTTCAACGAACAAAAAGCCTATATTCATCAACTTTTAAAATAAAATAGTAATATTTTCTTTCATAAATAGTATGTTTAACGTAACATAACCTAAAAAATTAAAATTGAATGATATTTTAGTACAAGAATAAAAAATAGTAAATTCGTTTATTTTATACAAAGAAATTTAGTTATACTCATGATAAAACTTTGAAGGCATTATTAATTTGATTTTGTCTTTTCAGATTATCAGTATGGATGAATCTGTTTGTATAATCTGCAATAAGTTAGATGACAAGCAAGTGTATGAAATAAAAAAAGCAGCTTTGAGTCGTTTAGTGGCGTCTAGCAAGAAGATAATCGACAATAAATACAATTTTTTTTTTAATTTTTTTGCATTTTCTGAGAACATTTCCTATAGTAATGTACTTATATTTTTTTTTACACCATCAGAAAGTAGATTTTTCAACGAACAAAAAGCCCCCAAACTTTTTGAAAAAGGCTGATATTTTGACGTCAGAATTTTCGATTGAAAATCAGGGTTTTGATATTAAGTTAAAATAAGGTAAGTTTTCACCAAATTTAGTAGAATTTTTTTTTTTTAAAAAGATATAAATAAAAAACCAAAAACTTGGTTTTTTGAATTTTTCACCAAAATTTTGAGGTTATGTGAAAAAATTGCAAATACAAAAGTTGTAGATCTTTTTATTACCTACAATTTTGCCATTTAACTTTTTTCCATAGGACTTGTAGTTTTGCCGGAAATCAAGGAAAACCATTTTTTACCCTTAAAAATTCACCCCCTCCCACTTCCCGAACTCGGATCGACCGTAATTTATTTTTCCTTTCATTTTGATCATATTCCCTTCCTTTTCTAATGGGTTTCATCCTACTGTAATTTTTTTTCTTTTTTTACCATTTTTGAAGGCTTCGGCCCTGGTCTACAATATTAGTAGGCAAATACAAATATAGATTTCTGACGGTGTTATATTTAAATTGAAATAATTATATTTTTGAAATTATACAAGTAAAGATTTTCTAATTATGTCATGAACTGTAACCAAACACGTTGGACATTTATGAAATTTGAAATAACCATAATAATTTGTACCATGTGTTTCAGGGTACCTAAATAAAGATATTCTGTTCTATTAGTTTATCGGTGTTCATTATTTTTACGCTCTATTCCGAATTCGTTTTCAAAAATGTATTCAAAATCAGTTTCATTATACATATTTAATCTTGTTAGGGGCATGGAATCTGTATCACAGAAAGTTCCACGACAGAACCATTTAGAATTGCATTGGTATAATAAGGATAAGACACATACCTAGACATTTATATTTTAGGTAAGTGTAGGTACCTCAGATCATAGAAACAAGGGAGATGTGCCAAGGCGCTATCAAGCTTGATGCCTGATCTTGAGCAAATTGCTCATATTAAAAACGTACGCGCTGGCGACGAACCGAACACGATCGATGGTATAAATACAGTGTTTTAGTTTAGTGCTAGTGTTGAGTGACGATTAACAGTGTTAGATTGAGGGTGTGCGGAATGTTCAATGCGTGGGAGATCTTTATATTCACAAGGGGCGCTTGTAATTGTGTTGAAAAATGTACTAAAAGTGGCGACAGTTGTTCCCGTACTAATTTGCTATGATGGCATATCTCCTTGTTTCTATGATCTGAGGTAGGTACCCATAGCTCATGACGTCATGACACTGCTGCAAAAATAAACAAATAGAGGTATACTGTACACTGTGCAAAGTTTAATTGATATCATTAATTTTAATGGAATACGTGTAAGATTTAAGTAGCTATACGGTATTATACTTAGATACAGTTAAAAGCTGAGCTATCCTGATTTTAATTAGTAATTGGTTACAAGCTTGTGACGAGACGATTGGTGTAAACGAAGCTAAGGATGATGGATGATGATGAGACTTTGAGCTTATTAATTAACATGACGTACACGAACGACCTATAAAATATCTAGTTAAGTATAAAATTAAATAGAAAATTCTTAAAGTTCATGAATTTTCCATATCATGTGACCTATGCTATAATGCGTTTTTTATTAGATGAGTCAAAACACACGCTGCATACGATAACGTAAATAAAAGCCCCCCGCGAGAGCTAATTCCCACAAAGGATTGACTTTATTGACTGTCAGCATGACTTCTGAGTGGTCTTAGGCAAGTCCTTCTCTCAGTTACTACTGAGAAAAGGATTTCAAGCTGTTGCCCGGAGGCTATTATTGTGGCACGCCCCCTATGACATGAGATTTATAGCACATTCGTAACTGGCGAAAAGTATTAGTAGAGAGCTCTTTGTGCAACAGGTCGTCCGGGGAAGTACTACCTTGTTCCTACTGCTAAGCAGTGTTGCTGTGTTCCAGTTTGAAGGGTATGGGTGCCAGTGTAATTACAGGCGCATGAGACATTTCAACGTTATCTCTAAGGTGTATCCACCTAATAGACAAAATTGAAATGTCTCATATTATGCTACAACAGTATTGCAAATGTCCATATTATAGGCAACAGTGATCACTTACCAACCGCCATGGGCCGTCAGATTGTTTGCCACTCATTCATTAAAAAAGTACGATGTTAGGCTATCTAACTGAGAAAATATTAAACTATTGAAATAATTGTTAATACTTTAAATTATTTCAATAATTTAATATTTTAGCTTAGCTTAGCTTAGCTTTTCTAGCGTACTAAGATCTTGTTCAAAATAGTTTTTGAACAAGATCTTAGTACGCTAGAAAAGCTACATGTTTGTCCCAATGCCCTCAGGTTGTGATTCACCTATTGCGTCACGTACCTGAAAATGGCCATGCCTCTAATATCGGCGAGATAATAAGATCGGCCTCGATCGCCGGCAGTACTTGACATGATCTGTATTATAAGAATCAAACTGTCATTATCGCAAAGTGGAAATACCTATTAAGCTTATAGCTAAGAAGAAATCAGTTTGAAAATGAAAATAACCGGTTTCGGTACCTAACAAAATTTTATTACGTTAAGGCAATAAAATGTAAAACATGTGCATTAAACTGTACCTTTATTATTTCTTGAAGAATCCTCATGAGTCCTCCATTTGGGCAAGTTGTAAATGTGAGTACGAACGACTCAACTTGATCCGAGCGATTTCAACAGATTGGCGCGTGAAAAGGTAAAATGAATCTATTGGGAGTGGACTCGACCGGATCGGCTCTCCGAAGAATCAACACGGTGCAGCGTTGGTCATCGACAGCTCACGGGAACGCTCCAGGATCTTCAGTGATTTTAACACTTGATAGTACGGGACCTGAAAAGAAATCACCCTAATTGCGTATCACAGTTGCTATTTACTACCTATGGCTTTTATTTTGATAGTTCAAGTCGTTGAGCTAGTTATCGGGAATACGGATTTAGGAACATACGGCGCAATTAAAGCCAAAATTAAAACCATGGTGATAGCAACTGACGCAATTAGTGTGCGGGCACTGAAAAGAAATCATGTTCGACTACGACTACAAGTATATGATGATAAATTGTAATCGGCGAAATTGAGAATAGATACATAACATCATTTACCAGTGTAGATAAAAATAATCTCGAACTGTATCTTGACATTATAATCATAGCACAAGTTGCAATACAGGATACAATCTTGTTTTAGTTATACTGAAGAGAGCAAGAACTAAAACTACTCAAATAATAATAAATAAAACAATCGATTAAAGGTCTTGTAGATAAAATCAATGTTAGAACCGATAAAACATAAAATATTGGGTTCATCATTACATCTTATCGCACTTCAATAAATCATGCTCGAGTCTAAGAAATTTCTGCAGTGAACGGGTTGAGTATCGCCCGCGGCATCGAGTATTTGTGCACTTCTGCGATCTTTGAATGTAATGAGTACCAAACTGATGAGAAATATCTATACTAATATCAATCAATGAATCTATATCTACCATTGTGTGCTAAACGTCTAATAATAACGAATGGTATAACATATGGTGACTTGTCCTCTTTCCTCCTCTTAAAAGCACAATTACTATAATTGCCCACCTATGAACCAAGCCTGGTAGTTAAGGCGACCCCAAAGGAATATGTAGTGATCAGGAACTGAGAGGCCCTTATCAACTAGCAAACCTTTGCCAGCAGATGCGTTGATAAATAATTATATAAACTGATTAACTAATAAACAAACCGATATAAGTGGAACCTTAGATGACAATCTAGATTCAATCAACACGGATCATATTAAAAACACAAAGAAAAGACAATATGGTAACCGTAGACTTGCGCCGGTCGGCTCAATCACCCGACGCTCCGGGAATGCAATCAACACACCAGACTACACTCGAATTGGATTTCAAATAATAATTTCTATTGGAGAATTCTAGACATGAACTAGTGGTCTGTAAAAACTGCAATTTTGTGAGAATATAGTGTTTGCAGACGACGTAAAGACGTCTTAGGACGTTAAACATTGTGATCATAATCCGACGTCTTTCGCTGGGAACATTATTGTAATTTCGTTACATTGTATCTCCACTTGCTTTAAGGGTAAAGTCACAATGAAGCTTTGATTGGCAAAAAGACAGAAGCTCCCGATATACAATGGGGTTCTGACTTCCTATTAACATAAATATAATCGGTTGCTTCTGATTACAGATATCAAATGATTTTAATTACTTTTGAGAATAATAACCAAAACCACAATTTTGCAATTATTCAATAAATATGTAAAGAGCTGATGTTTCGAAATGGTTTATCCATTATATTAATTATATCTTTTTAAAGTCGTACGTATGTCGTGGATACTTCAATAAGGTTTCATAAAAGCTCTTGAATAGGTCAAATTACAAAAAAATTACGTAGGTATTCAAGAGCTTTTTAGATTATTTGGTAATCCATCAATACATATAAAAAGAAAAGTCCTGGCTCACTCCCTGGCTAATACATTAACGCCTAGACCAAAGACCTTAGACCTAAACAGCTGAAATTTTGCACAGAGGTTCCCTTTAAGATGTAAACAAGGAATAAGGCCGGATTTTTCGAATTTCTCACAGGATACTTAACTTACTATATAATATATATCTGTCTGCTTGTTGTACACATGCTTTTCAACTAGATCGCATGCGCGTAAAGTCCAATTCCAGTTGAAAAATATTTATTTGCTTGGTTCTATAATTTCAGTAGTTTCCCTGTAATGTTTCAATGAAGAGATAAGCGGCTATTTTTTCAAGTCATCATCCCAATTTTGGATAATTCCCTCCGTGGTCTGACGTCGAGATTTTTGAGGAAAGCGATAACTTAAATCTACAAGGAAATTAAAATTATTCATGTATGTAGTTTTTACGTATTCGACCTAAAAAGTTTTATGAAAAGAAAACTAAATCTATTCGGAAGAAATTGATTTTATTCATCATTTGGTAGAGCTCATAAAAGCGGTCAATTTGATTGTTTCGAGATATTTCAACACTGGGGTTGACCGAAAAAGGTCGGAAACACACATGTGTCTATAGTGAACTGATTTTATGTGTATGACCTCTTGGGGGTTTGTTCCAGAATAGGTTGAGACAATTCGGTCATCCTTTTCGGTTCAGAATTGTAACCTCAAAGGTATTCTAAACATTGTACGCAAATAAAACGAAGCTTTATTGTTTATTCTATCTTGAGAGCGTTACAAAAAAGAGAATAATTTCCTTTTTAATGTTAAGCTAACACCCACAGAGTTAAGTGTGATATCCCAATGTCTTTTCTATGCAAATAGTATTAACTTTCCGCTCTCTTGTGGGCTTTTTGCCGTCCAGCCTAATCTGCCGTCCAAATGAAAAATTAAAAATGTAATACCTCATTTCATGGTAGACCTCATAACAAGAATGAAAATATAAACAACTAAAGTATCTAATGGCTGTAAAGTTGATCACTTGTCTCTAAAGCTAATTTAACTTCGCTCTGCTATATTTTGGAATGAGTAGAAGTAACTAGATGTGCTTAGTTGTATTGTAAATCCTATAGTTTAAACTAAAATTAACCTACTCCAGTTAACACTCATATTCTGAGAAGTTCCTTCATAATTTACTCGACTCAGGGCGCCTTGAGGGCCTCAGAAATACTCTCCAGATTGAATTCTCAGTCGAAAATAATTATTTATTTATCAAAATTTTACATCCACGATCCAATCAATATTTTCCTCCTTCAAACCAAATATGAAATGAAATGTTATACCTATCAGATTGATCATAAACCCAAACTAGTTCAGGTTTTTGATCAAAAATCTGGATTGTTACAGGTTTATGATGAAATTGAGTTTAAAATGTGTCATCTTCCGGTTTTTCATCAAAAACCTGTGACGGAGTCATCCTCTTTCATCATTTAGTGCTGGCAATCTTTCATTACTGGCCACTTCATCCACTCCATTCTTCCAGATTTGAACTTCAAATTTCAAAATTAGAACATCTCATATTTTTATGCATTTATTTGGTCATTCTTTGTCTGGTCTCCAACGACATTACTTGTGGACCGCTGAACCGCTGTACTCTTATATTTTATTATACCTACTACCTATTTATCAAGTGTGCAAAGCTATAAGCAAATAGTCTCTTTTGTAACAGTTATTTTTATACCTCTGTGTAACGTTATAAAGTACAAATATACAACCTACGTCGTCGCAATATACCTCTCAAACCATCCAAGTCGTTTCCTTTCCTATTTATCAAGATTTATGTCTGTGGAGACTCCCTCCGATAGCTAGCCGAGGCTGAGAGGACAGAGGAGGGAGGCACCTCCGCGACAAACCTAGGTTTTTTTTTTAACAAAAATTTAATTTTTTGAAAAACCTCCGTCATATACCTACCGAGAGTCGTATCTAAATGTGAACAATGGCATCAGTCGATAATATCTGATGAATGTTAGAGCATTACAGAACACAATATAAAACTAATCGTTTTTCTTTCTCTGGTCAACTTTCATTTGTCAATTTTTATTATCATGTTTCGTAATAACTGGATAAGTATACTTACTTCCTTCTTGATTCATATTTCGTCGCATTTCTTTCTCAACCTCGTATCTGTAAAATCTTAGTTTTACAGGAACGAAAAAAAATCTGTATTTTATGTCAAAATTGTTTTATATTTCAATAAAATAATTATAAAATACTTTAAATAAGGATCGGATGACTATATTATATGTGTTTCTTGACATAAACAATGAATGATTAATAAGAATTTTAGATAATTTTGCTCGTTCCTGCAAAACTACGATTTGACAGATACGAGGTTGAGAAAGAAATGCGACGATTTGTCATAAGCACTGGATTTTGTAACTGTCTTTAAAAAGGCCCTAAACATGCTGCCCACAGTTGGGCAAAGGTCTCCCATGGTTTTCAAAACTTTTCTGTCAATAGGTACCGAATATAAATTTTCCATTAACAATGACTTTACGATGGAAACTGTTCTAACGAGCAATAACAATTAATTTGTATGCATATAACGTTTAATTACTTATACATGTTTACTTGTGTTTATTTATGGTTATTTCTGCCCTCAAGTGGAAATTAAATAAAAGGACAATGGTTAACTTAATTACTATTCTGATCAAGTTGTATAAATTAATATGGATGTTACCGTACTCATTATCTTTTAATTTTACGGTACATAAGGTTTTAAACGCTATTCATTTGGCTTTTTTATTGGCACAGTGGCCAACTGAGTGTCATAAGCAAAGTCACTCGGTTCTCCATGCGTGATTGCGGTGGACCTTATATTTGTATGAACTGCCGGCCTAGCATGACCACGATAGAAACGGGTTTTGTCTACTAAAGTGACAGATTGTAGAAACATTTCTACCGTTTCATTCATAAAACGTAGAAATGTTTCTACAATCTGTCTACATAGAAATAGACAAAGTGACAGATTGTAGAAACATTTCTACCGTTTCATTCATAAAACGTAGAAATGTTTCTACAATCTGTCACTTTGTCTATTTCTATGTAGACAAAACCCGTTTCTATCGTGGTCATGCTAAGCCGGCTGATATTTATGTTAAGTCTCTATTTATGAGTAACACTTGTGTTTGGAATTATGTTATACATTCATATTTACGGTATTTCATACAAACTTTTATTCCAAAATCTTAGAAATGAATAAACCGATAGTTTAAAGATACGTATAAGATACATAGTTGAACACTTTTTGAAAAAGAGTTTTAAAACTAAAGTAGAGCGTTTTAAATTTTTAATAATAACTGAAAATTCCCTACATTTTTTTTTTAATTAGACATTTAAGTAATGTTTTCAACTTACAAAAAAATGTATCAAGTTTATTAAAATCGGTTAATCCAAGATATTGGACTTTTTGAAATTTTGTATGAAATGCCATTTGGCGTAAACTTACAGCTACGCTCATAATATGCTAATCTGTTGATTAAACGCTTAAGCACACTCATTTCACGAAGTCCCACGCACTAAAACACGGGACTGTAAAAAATTCACGTTTCAGCTTTGTAGACATGTCCCTGTGGAGGTTACGGTCAGGTAGTGGGCGAGAAAACAGACGAGTTAAGACGCTTACAAGAACACAAAGCTCTTGTTTATGTTGCGACGGAAACGGAACTTTTATAAACAATTTTAAACGTTTACGTCTGTTGTTCAATTTATTTTAGGTATCTATACGTCAGGTACAGTCTGCTATTCAGCCAACTTGTAAATAGCAAGGACGCCCCACTTATTGAACCACTACTCAATCTAGTTTATCTAGTAGTTTTTATTCATAAAAGTTAATACATATTATTAGGTACTATTCAAACACGAAATCAATAATTCGATAATGCAATTTCCATAATATAACAACAACAATTTCATAAACATTTGTATAGGTACCTACTGTAAGTACTATTTTCCTTTTTTCTTACAAACTTTTATTGTTTCAGAAATACCAAGGGACGATTGCTTCTTTGTTTGCATCGCTATAACGTTAATGAAATCGGAATAAAAGCAATTCTTACCACTAAAACTCCTTGAACTTTCAACAGTCACGGAATGGGATGTACCTATCTGTTCAAATTAGTATTTAATACAGGCACCTACCAAAAATGTTTCAATACTTCGACATTTTGTGTTGTTGACGCCGATGTTGATGCGGCATTTTATGGTGGCATGGTGCCAAGATTTAATAACATGCAGTCTTGTTATGAGTATCTCCACGTCAGTATGCTAGACAAGCGCGTTCATTAATTTATTATCGTAACGAAGCTCAGTACTCTCGCAACGATGACGTGGTTCTTACCAGACTGACATAATTTGAGCTAAATTGCATCGTTATTTCGCCAGGTCATCAGAGCTCGTTGGTCAGCGCGAAGGTGAAACTATTACTCATTAAAATTACGTTGTTTTTTTCGTCCTGTTGATCTATAAGAGAAGCCCACAGAAAAACAGTGCGAAGCCACCATAGATTTTGTTGTGTTAGTTATGCAACGGACTTCCTCAATTTCGCTGCCTTCTTAATATATCAATACTCCTTTGAATATAATCTGATGTTTGCAGATGATTAAAATGTCACAGTTAGATTGTATACTCTTTGGTCACAGTTACTGAACTGTCAAGTTTGGGTGTCATGTAATTTTAATCGTATAATTGGTAATAAAGAAATTTTTCTCAGTCGTTTACATTTTTATATAAAAGTATATCACAATGCTTATACCGACGTGTTTAATAAAACTCTGTGAGTTGGTAAGTGATTCCAGATCTGAAATTTATATAGTACTAGTAAGTATATCCCAAATTAATCTTTGATTATTTAATCAAAGTCCCAAATAAGTCCCAAATGTAGTGTAATTTCCACGGCAGAAAGAGAAGAGGTAATTTCTCATGCTTACATAAAAAACTCGGCTCATTCTTGTCTATAAAATGCATTGGATTTCAAGTTCACATTATACAAGCAACATAATTAGAAACACAAGTACCCAGGTATTAGCATATTCAAGGTGTAATCAAAGGAACGCTTTGGCTAGTCACCTCGGGGAGTTTATAAATGCAGTCCCTGCGGCATCCAGTGAAGCACTCGCAATTTCATTTTAGTCAGGGGCTAGACTGTACAATAAGTAGGAGATTTTGTAAATAAATGTCACGGAGAACTCTAATGGAACGAACATTCAGCTTGTCGCACTGTCGACTGCTGAACATAGGGTCTCTCTCATCCCAACAATGTTTTCCTTCATTAGTGCGGAAAAAAACAATTTCAGCTTTTGGAAACCCACTAAAATATAATGGTCTGAAACTATCCACCGCGCCGAAGTCAACGAAGTTTCCTATGGCTTCACACACTTATCCCGCCGAAAGAATTAAGCGTATTGATCAATGAAATACAGGTCGGACTTGACTGAATGAACAGAATGCACGGGCCTCTTCGTCCGCATTGTTCACGCTGAATCTGATGGAGTTGTCCGAATTCTTCTAAGATTTTGGGTATCTTCCGAATTTTTTTGGCGATTAGCCTGATTCGGCGTGAAGTGGTGAGCGAGGTTTCTTAGGATTTCATATAAAGAATTCTATAATTCGTTTCGTTCGGCTCGTTTGACGCGGACAAATGTGTGTTCACCATAATACTCTTTCTTTCACTGTTTCAGAACAGGGGCTGTTATGTGACGTATTATTACCATAACTGTTCCGGTGTGAGCTATACAAGACGAATAGCAGCATTCTTTTTTTCGCGACGAAACAATTATAGTTTTAAAACTTCATAGGCCCTGGTCTTAGCTCAGAAGTAGGCCAAATTCGGGCCAGTCTAGTAATACAAGTGTATTTAATATTCCAGATGTTAACAGTGGCATGTCTAACCCTACACCACTACAGCTACGATCTAACAGACGTGCCCACACTTATGCTATGCTCGGGCACATACGTCGGGTATGTGGTCGTCCTCTCCGGGGAGATAGTCGGTGAGAATGTAGTCTCTATGACCCTATGTTTGTTCGTGTAGCTATGATCGAGCTGAGACTGAACATGCCTTGCATATTATTTTGGATATTTCCTCTTTAGGTATATGAAGCTTGCCTGTATCACATTGTTAACTAGCTGTTGTCTGCGACTTCGTCTGCGTGGATAGATTAAAAGTAGCTTATGTGCTTCTCCAGGTCTCAGGATACCTCTTTGTCAAATTTCATCCAAATTCTTCTAGCCGTTTTAGCGTGAAGCAACCACACAAACAGACACAAACTTTGGGTTTATAATATTAGTATGGACCGAAATAGTAATTAGTCTAGTATAACGTCATATTGAAAAGCCACGTTGTTTCTGGTAATAAGTCGTACATTTATTTCTTTCGTAATTCTAGCATTGAAAAGGTCACAAGTTAATTTCACTTCATGGCCAATGAGATTACTTTCATCTAGTTGTAACATTAGTTTCTTCTGTTTTTATTGTAGTCTATAAGTTAACAGTATTCAATGCACATGTGCCGCATTTATACTGGATTAAATTGTCCTATACTTATATTATTTATCTAGCTTTATAACACTTGGTCGTTCGCGAGGTGAATACTTAATAAATAGAATTAAAACACTTCATTAAAACTTTCTTTTAAAGCAAGAAGAGTAAACATTTCCTTATGTATCTAGCATTAGCAATGTTTATAAAATGTTGACCAAAAAACTTGAATGCAGTTCCGTCAGAAACATAAGCTATGATGGAAGTTCAACGCTGCATTAATTAAACTAACAAACAGTTTGCCAAAGCGACGGAAAAAAGTTTAGTTTGTTTATTCATCTGTCGCTCCGCTTACCGCTCCGCATTTAATGTGTCTCAGTCTTAGCAACTTGAACATTCTAGGAGAGATGTTATTCGCGCCGCTGGATCTCGTCCAAGACATGTACTTTGGTATGCTCGGGGTTGCTTTGTTCACCGTGAGCGGAGGCCTCGTATTGTCAGCCCGGATCAAAGACTCCGTGTACCCGAGGACTGGTGATTTCAACGCGGCACTCCTGGCTGCTTCCCTGGCTATCCTGAACGCAGTATTCATGCTTTTTGACCTGAGCCTGGCATACATGGACTCTGAGGAGTACGATGAAGAGGTCAGCGTGTAACGAGGTGAATATCTCGGAATAGGTATTGCTTTTAGAATGTATTCAGTATAAATGCGGCTTATCACGTAATCATGATTGGACGTAGGCGGTATGCATTAGCGAATTAGCTGAACGTTATCTATATTTCTTGAGTATGTTTCAGTCATTTCCCCTACTAGCTTTTAAAAAGATTATTTATTTATTTTGCTCGCTTATATCTCCTTTATTAATTCCAGACAATATCACATATGTTTATGGACTTCCCATTGATATAGTCAGAGAGCGCGTACACCAACACGACCGATTTTGTCCGATTTTGTCGGCCGATGGCGGACGTGTTGGTGTAGGTACGCGCTCTCTATAATTTACAAGTGTTTGATTCAATCGTCCGAGTTCGGCCGTCGCCGTACGAGCAAAGTTCGTACGATGACGGATTTGGTGTATTTGAGCCGTCACAGTCTTTTTAGGACGATACCTACCTTACTTCTAGTTTAGAGTCTATATAGTGCTGCATGCAAACTTATTTTCATACACATTATAATGAACAGTGACCATCCCCTAGTTGCTTTATCCCTAAGGGGGGGCATCACATAGATACTTGAACTGTTGTACCTACACCGAACAGGCGAGGCGGTATCAGCGGCGGCGGACGCCTACGTGGACGCATGGTGGTCGTCGAGCGGCAGTGTGCTGTTCGCAGCCTGCGGCGGCCTCACGCTGCACTCTTGGCGGGATGTGCCCGCCCACACGCGCAAGACGTACGCGCAAGCCGCCGCCATATGCGCCCTCGCGAACGCCTCGTTGCTCCTCATCGATGCGCTCATCGCGATTTGCTCAGCGCACAAGGAGGAAGGCAGCACGCGGACCAAATGTCCCAAGAGTGCTAGTCCGCGCTAAATTGTTAATAAAGTTATGTTTAAGGGTGCTGGTGTGTCTTATTGTGATGATTCAATAATATGAGAGCCTCCACAAGTGATGGTATGGATCTTTAAGCGGTTGTGTCGCAACCTACCTAGGCAGTCAGTAGTGCTACCATGTGACAATTGCAATAGCAGACTTGGGGCCCTGGTGACGATAATATAGCTAATATTCTCGTAAAGCTAATATCGATACGCCAAAAAAGAAAACGAGAGAAAGACTGAAACAGAGTTGCAATTTATAATA
This sequence comes from Thalpophila matura, assembly GCA_948465475.1. Lineage (NCBI taxonomy): Eukaryota > Metazoa > Arthropoda > Insecta > Lepidoptera > Noctuidae > Thalpophila > Thalpophila matura. Next base: position 12,432,922 of record OX419185.1, read on the forward strand.
AAATCATGTGCGAACATAATTTGTTTAGGAATCAATCACGCTAAACGTTTCGTAACGTAACAGTAAAGTTCATCAGCACGAGTCTGAAAAAAAAGGTTTTTTTCCAGGGTTTTTTTATATACTGTGTTTCCCACTTCAGTCATCCTGTCGGGCTTTTTATAATGGGTTACACGTAGAGCTGCCAACCTTTGTTTTAACAAAATAGTATTTTTGATGATACCTGTAAATTAGTACCTATGTTTTAAATTAATATTTTATTCTTTAAATATATATTTTTTGTGAATTTGAAACATGTCAAAGCCATGTTATGCTTCTATTAAGTTATTAAATATATAAGTGATTCTCAAAAATCACACCCGACTCATCTGAAATTTGAGACCCCTTTGTAATACGCTTCTTAGGAGCGTTTGGCGACATCTATCGGAAAACTTATGCAGTATTTCCAACTCAATGCCAATTACTTTGCAGTTATCGGACATCGATGCGATATCACCATTTATACATTACGATTCAGATGAGTCGGGCGAGACCCGGTAGCTCAGTTGGTTCAGAGCACTAGCCACGGTACGGCAGAGGTCGCGGGTTCAAATCCCGCTCGGGTAATGTGATTTTTGAGAATCACTTATTTATTTAATAACTTATTTTATAAAGTAATATTTTTTACTGCTTTAAGCCTTTATTTATTTAGATCCAATTTACGCTTCAATATTTTGAACCGAATAATGTTGCTTGATTTTTATTCAACTAAAATAGTGGTTTCGCTTACCATATTTTTTTTTTGAAAAATATAGTGCTTGGACTTGGACTAATAGTAAGGATACTGTATTAAATAATAGGGTTGGCAACTCTAGCCACACGTGACTACTGACGCACATTGATACTTAGGTAGTGAACGAGGATTTGCCACCTGCTACCACTATCTATTAATGGAAATTCTATCGAAAACGTTTCTATTATCGCCGACTGACATGATCTCATTAGCGATATTTACATCATGTTAAATGGGATGGGTAAGTTCGGTCAGCAGCGAAGGACGGTTAACACTTCAGCCTTTTAAACCTTATCTAAACACGATAATAATTATTTACCTATAAAAAATCAGAACAAAATGTCATATAATTAAAACACTCTTCACTGTTACTTATTGGAATGCTGTTAAGTCATGTATTGATTAGTTTCATGTCAATTTAGAATTTTAAATATTACATTAAAGTAACAGTTGACCGTACCTTAAGGTGGTTCCTTTGCATTGTGGCGGGTTTAAATAAAATGTAGCTTCTTTGTTTTAGCCTTGGCAGGAAATTATGTAATTTTGTAATTCTTTAGAGTTAGACCCCAAAAATTTAACTTTCAGGAATATGCAATAATTAACAGTTTTTACGAAAAAACCCCTGAATTTACAAAAAACTAGGCCAAAACATTAAAAAACTACTTTTTGTTAAAATTTTGCACTACTTTGCGAACTCCCCGTCTCCCATATAAATATTATTTTATTCACAGAGTAGTCTTTATCTTTTAACTGTATCTTATTGTATGTAAATAAAAAGTTAAACAAGTTTAGTAATCTATCTAATAATACGTGAAGAGAAAACTTTCTACCCCTTTTAAAGCATTTGGCATAGTTAAAGTTTCTAAGGAAAAGGAGTCCCGAAATCTAAAGTTTATGAATTACGGTTTAATTTCGACCACTGGGCGACCACTAGCTTAATTAATTAGCAGCACAACAAGTTGAAGTCACCCTGAAGTTACAATAATATTAATATTGTCAATTGAATGAGGAGAAACCATTTTGTATAAACACGGTGGCAGGTTAGACAGTGGAAATATTTAAATGGGTCATTGTACTCATCATTGTGAACAACTTTTTCTATGGGACCAACACTGAAATCGCGAAAAAAAAATTAGCTGTTCCATACATTTATGTTCACGTAATTCAATAAAATGTATGGAACAGCTGATTTTTTTTTTGCCATTTCCGGGTTGGTCCTATAGAATTGTTCATAATGATGAGTACAATGACCCCATTTAAATATTTCCACTGTCTAACCTGCCACCCTGTATTTTTAAGTTCTTGATTGGTCTTTACGTGTGTGGTTACGACGGACTTCCTTACGGAAAAATATAAACATGATGATTTATAGTACACGGAGAAGCGGGTTACTGTTTGCCTTGGCAAAGAGACCTCTAACGAGAATCCGTTGAACTAATACGAACGCAGGCTACAGGCTCGGGTAGCGCATACGTGGTCTACCTATCTGCTGTAGTTCGTAAGCTAATCAAGAGATAGAGCTGTAGGTATATGACAATCTATGATTTTAGCAAAAAAATGTAAAGTTCATCAGAAGAAAAGCTTTTGTTTCTTTTGTTGCATTCATAAATTTTATTATAGGCAGCCGCGGATGCAAGATTTCGTTCAGGATGAAGGCGTTTTTTGTGTGATTTTAGCTATCTGCCAGAAAATTCGTTCTAAACAATTAAAATAAAACTTTAGTTTGATATCCCTAATTTACCGGGAGGGTGGGGGGTTGCATCCATTATCTACCCTATCTACTACTGTGTCCCCCCCCCTGTAACTTCTAAAATAAGAAAAGATAAAAATAAAAAAAATATATGATGTACATTACCTACCATGTAAACTTCCACCGAAAATTCAAAATCATCAAAATTCCTTCAAAAACAAAGTTTGTTATGAGGTCCGGTTTTTTTCACTTGATACGTCGAAAACTGTTACGGAACCCTCGGTGCGCGAGTACGACTCGCACTTGGCCGGTTTTTTTCTAATGCGACTCTACTACTGAAGGTTGGCCGTGAGCTCTGCCAGGCGGAAGAGACCTTCAGCATTTGCGAATCCAATCCACTCTCGAATATATCTTAGGACTTTAGATACTACTTACCTATACAATAAATCTAATCAGAATCATAGGCGTCAAAGCAGAAATCAAATCGCAATGAAATTCAAATATAAGTAACATTATAGGCTGTAGTATAATGCATGTAAGTAAAATTGTTAAAATGCCTCTGGTTAAACAAATCAAAATCAAATTAACATCCGGATAGATCCCACGCGGCTTTTTAACAAATTATTTAAACAACACATTCCAAAAGTGCGGTCATCTAGGAACTTAACATGTCAGACTTAATTAAAGAGGCGTAGTAGGAACAAAAATAGAGATATTGAGTCAGACCTCAGATAATAGAAACAAGGAGATATGCCATCATAGCAAATTAGTACGGGAACAACTGATGCCACTTTTAGTACATTTTTCGACACAATTACGCGCATAATTAAGCGCTCCTTGTGAATAAAAAGATCTCCCATGCATTCAATATTCCGCATACCCTCAATCTAACACTGTTAATCGTCACTCAACACTAGCACTAAACTAATACACTGTATTTATATTATCGATCGTGTTCGGTTCGTCGCCAGCGCGTACTTTTTAATATGAGCAATTTGCTCAAGATCAGGCATCAAGCTCGATAGCGCCTTGGCACATCTCTTTGTTTCTATGATCTGAGAGTCAGACCCATGATAATTGTTCAACAAATAACTCATTTTGTTCTATGCGTGCTCAAGGACGTAATGTTTAGAACATTGCGTAAGATGAAGTAGGTACCTACCTTTTGTTCATAACGAATTAACTAGGATGATTTTTCGTGCATTGATTGATCTGTTGCGCCTGGAGGAGGAACTTTAATTTATTTTTATAGGCAAATAAGGGTTTGATATTAAACTCAATAGAAATTTGATAAAATCTGATAGGATTTGTAACATGCGAATGACTTCCTATGATTCGGTCTTGTATAGCCTGAATAAATTTATGATAACTGGTTTTTGTGATTCTTGCCGACAAATAAAGTTTCGTCTTGAGGTCGATTTAAACCAAACGAACAAAGAGCTAGAGTAGAACAAGAGCATTCTTTCTCGATCTTTTAGTGTACACGAAAGCTCGTTTTCGTCGTTTACACCAAAATATCAACAAGCAAAAATGAGAACCAAGAACTAGAATAAAATTCTTGCACAATAAAACAACAAAAGAAGGCTATACGTCTGTTTACACTAAAATAATTCGATAGAGCGGGGATAAAATGAGCATTCGCTCGTCTGATGTAAATCGGCCCTTAAAGGCAGGTGCTTCTAAATACCTGCTTGCAAGAAGAAAAAAAAAGAAAATCATGCTGTGGCCTTGACTTGTCTTTTACCTAATTTCGTTTTTATGTCTTCTTCTTTCGGAGACTCAACCCCCAAAAACGATTGAAAAGCGCTCTACATACAGTAATTTTTTTAATATTCTTTTCATATTAAATAATAACATACGTAACTTGTCAATCAATGACTAGGTAGATACCTATTACGTGTTTCAACGCAGATAAAAATATTTATTCTGTTAATGATAATAATAATATTTATTCTGTTAATGATATAATTCTGTTAATGATGATAATAATAATGATGATACAGATACGTAACTGTAAGATGAAACAACATGGCCTAAGTGTTCATATATTTTATTAAGAAACAACTCATTATCTACTTTGTTGACAAATAAGTACACGCGATATTGATTCATTAGTCGATGATGTCATCTTTGGGGGACAAGAAGTGAAACTACGATTGTGATGTAGCCATGAAGTTAATGTATTATGATCCTGCTCTTATAAATTCAATATTCTTTTATATTCTACGAACATTTACATAAATTATTTTATATTTTTCTTCTTAATTTTCAACAATGATGACCTCAACAGTTATTTATGCTGTTTTATTAATAACTGATATACTTAGTTATTAGTCATGATACTTAAGATACAATAAATAAAGTCACAGGTATTACATACACTATTTGAAGAAACTGTCAAAACTTAGTTCACAACACTTAAAATCGAAATCATGTTCCAGAACAATTCTAAGCCCTTTCTGGCTGTCTTTTAAGTTTTGAGGAAATCATTATGATATACTCGTATTCATGTCTTTTATTAACCATTTAATTTATCATTAGGTACTTCATGCATGCTTATTCTTGAATGCCATAAAGTTATCTTTCACATAAAATTAGTGTACCCCAAGGTTCAATATTTGGTCACGTTCGTACGTTGCCAGGCCATGTGGTGGATAAGATTTTTATTGGTTTGTTTATTTCATTGTCCTACGTTGATAAACTCGTTGGCCACACCAGTATGAGCTCATCGCATTCAATGTCCCGCCGGGACTCATGGCTGCGCAGTCTCAGTGGCGACTTGGCTTGGCGCGATCGTGTGCTAGTGTAAACAAACCTTATAAACATCGTGTTATTTTGAATATTGAAGTGAATCACGATGGCCATCAGCAGATTGTCTATTATCAAGTTTTTGGAGCTGGTAATTATTTTATTTTATACAAATATTGCTACTCTAACGCCTGTAACAGTAATTTAGGAGCATCTGTGCATTGTAAGGTTAAGTCGGAGAACTTAAACTTGTTTCCGTTTACAAACCCATGAATTCGTAATGCAGCATTGTGTTAACCGCTTGACTCGAATTACGGACACAATAAAAAATCTATTAGGTCTCGCGTAGGTCTACGTTTGACGGTTAACCTTGACGAAAATGTAATACCTACCTACATATTAAGAGTACCAAGTACTACTAAGTCCTTCTATATTTAGAGTTTAGACGAAAGGTCAAAATGGCTTTGTATTTCATAAATTTATTAGGTATTATGTTAACGGCATGTACACATGCGTAAAAGCAGAAAGTAAGTTGTTTTAGATAAGTCAACCATTTATTTAAAAATAATGGTATCGTATTATGCTAGAAACTTTTTTTTTTATAACGATTCACTGTATGAATTATTCACTTTTTGATGATAGGAACGCGAATCTCGTGTAGGTACACTCGTCGATGAATTTACAAAAAATATGAGTCATCTAGTATAGTAGGTACTTATTATAAATTCGTTGGTTGCTCAAAATATTTAAGAATACATAATAACCTACCTTTCTTCCTACATAGCCGCACTAAAGCATTACAGCATGAAAATGGATCTAAAAACTTCTAATAAATAAAATGTTTAATGTTATAAATAACCGCTAACAAAAACAGTGGCGCAACGCTACCTATCAAGATAGATATAAAGGGCGTTGACTCCTTTCACTTTCATCAGCCATAGGTACTTAAATACGGAACCCTAAAAAGGGACGGTAAAGGAGCTGTAGGAGTTATAACGATTACAATTGAGACTAACATGGAACAAGTTAATAGAGTTAATAGACCGTTAAAAGAGTCTTTGTTACTTTTAAACAGTCATTCAAATGCTACAGGGACATCAAGACATTCTAAATAGAAAATAGATAAAGTGGAATTATTTCTTTTTGTCCAACCACACCTTTAATATGATATGGTTATCAGTTTGGAAAATAAACTGACTTTTTATCTTTGATGTTGACCATTTTCATAAATGACGTGTTTTTAAACGTGTTCGTGTCTAGACACGAGTACCTCTAAGTTTTTGTCGTTGTTCTCTGAGTAATTCGACTCAACAATGTAAGAATTACTTATCACTGGATTACATCAGTGTCCATCAACTATTCTTAGCTGCCTGACCTAAGCGCGTGTTCGTATCAACACTATTGTTGACCAAATGACCACTCTCTTACAACTGAGCGGCAGTAAATTGATTCACGGCTTCACGCCTTCTTACGAGTTTTCGTCTTTTTATGAATTCTCAATTTCTATATCAAATGGGATTTCTATGAGTTTTAGCTTTTCAAATCTAAGATTTTTAGTTAGACATGGGATAAGAGCAGAAGAATGATAACAATATAAAATATGTTGAATACCACTTTATTTTATTTTTTTTCCTTTATTTGGGAACATTATCACTAAAACTATTAGTAAATCGCCGGATGTTATAACCATAACGGCCGGTCACTGCACATAAGTACCTACAAAAAAAAACGATAAAAGTCGGACTAAAATTAAATATGAAATCATTACGTCGGCCATGTACCTACTCGGTGAGTAATGTATCTAAGTACTTGTTAAACGATTGACTAATGGAACAACAGAAACTTCATTTTAAAAGAAGCAATGGACATTAATAACATATTGGATATATAATAACATAATGGACAATAACATTTGTATAATTGAATTCAGACAGAGATACTACGGCTTTTCGTCATAATTGAATTCTAAACATTGATCTTATTTCCTCGTAGATTGTTAAACGTTTTCGTCGATTGTTTGCTCTCCAGTGTATTCTGATTCTGAATAGCGTAAACAAACAACTGACGCCCACGGACCCCCGGAAACGGGTCATGGTCTGTTAGAAGAAGTTGGTTTAACGGCTCGGTTCCCCCACACTAGATCTAACGTATACCGTATCGATAGCTTAATGCTTACCGTTATCGATAAGAATCAATTTACTGTTATTTTATCAACATTTTGTTGTGTTTACTTTTGTGAAGGATGTAGTAGGTATTTTAGCTTATTATTTTTTTGTAGAAGTAAGTAGGTAAACCATATAATACCGTTTTTCAAATTTTGTGGGTGAAACGCACCAATACTTAACTCTAACTAAATTGTATGTAAACATTTGGGTTGGAATACTCACGATCTCAAAAATCAAGAGTATCAAATTCATGCATAAAGGTATTAATTTTATCAAATCAATTAAAAGTAACCTTCACAAATTATACACTATTAGTAGTACCTAAGTATAGGAAACATATTTCATCTTGGCCTGTAGTCCATTAGGTAACATTACATTACATTCCTGGTAATACGGCTATACCTCTTATTGTTTTATTGCCATAACATTGATGAATTACCTACTATAAATTGGACAGGCATAGGTGCTATCATAAGCATTAATATTAATATTGTAGGTATCAAAATAAAACTATTCGATACTTATAAAGGTAACGCCACAGACAGAACAATGGGGTTGACAGGTGACGTAGTAAATAACGTCATGAATTCAAACCATTCAAATATTCAGGAGTTTATGATGGTATAGTTTACCATGGTAAACTCTTAGCTTCCTAGGATTACCACGAGTTAATAATGGTAGTGAAATGGCAGAGGTAAAAATGGTATATTTACCTATCACGGTTGTTTTATTTGGAATTTTCTTGCACGATATTACCTACCCACTATTGTTTTAATTATGTGTGAGTGTAAAGAAATTACGTGCTTACTTTTAGTTGCCTAAGTATTATGAAACATCGTTTATTTTATTTGCACATTGTTAACCTAACGGGCAGGTGATAATTATGTGCATTAGGTAAACATTATATAAAAAATATTGTCACGGAACACACATCATACCTACGAGTATTTTATTAGCTGCATCACGCTTTTAGTAGATATGGCTGGTGAGCTTGATAATTTTATAAATCTTTAAGTACCTTCTATTATAGCTGGTACTCAAATGTTTAAATGGAAAGCAAATTGTTTTATAACATAGCACAGGACGGCAAAAGACGTAGACACGACTAGGCACCATATACGGCCATATATGGCTATACAACATACCTACCATACGACAGCTCTAGTCACTTTTTTAGAAGTGAAATCGCAACCAAAGCTTATGACTGACTTTATACAGCGACTGGCAACAAGTGGGGAATAACTTGCTCTGTTTATGCTAAAGTCTCGTAAAATATATGAAAAATATTTGCCTCCGACCACCTGTGGCTTGGCAGTCAATTTGTTTGCATTCAGTTTATCTGTTTTAACAACCGAGTGTATTTTTAACTCGAGCCTTACAAATTCCTTATTCGATAAGCCTGAATTTAAGTTTCTTTGAACGTGAAATGGACAATTTAATCGTATCTAAGTATTATCGATGTTTTCGATTCCAGTGGGTTAAACTGTTGGCAGAATTATGACTGTAATAATTGTCCAAGAAATTGGAGCAATTGTCATCATAATCTGAGTTAACTCTAGAGGTCACGGATATTATGACGTTTGTTGATGACGTGTAGTCGCATGATGCAGTGGAACATAACTCGGAGATAATCCGGAAAGCAGGACACTTAAATTGCCGGACCATTTCAGACTAAGCACTTTTCTGAATGTATAAATTTCGTGAAAGTTCTGTTATGTCGGTGTTATCAGTATTATAGATATCTATTTAAAGATGATGTTCTATTAACATTATCTTGACATTGTTTTTAATATTTACAATAATGTTACCATTATCAATTTAGAAACAATCAAATCAGTTAGGTACTTGAAGTATGACTACACAAAAAGTTAATTATTACCAACTTCAGTTTCCGCTAATAGATACAAATTAAGCATAATACCAGCTAATAGATGAGTCAATAAATGATGACTATTATTATCGCTGCAATGTGCGTGGCATAAAGACTCATTCAGAACAATTAGAGATCTTAGCAGGTTAATTAAGTTAAAAGAAGTATTTAATGATCTGCATACTATCTAAATTTATTTGTTCGAAAACAAAGTTTTCGTTCATGTAAACTATTACTTGATGAATTTGGATGCGGTTTTCATCATCATTTAGTAAATTCCTGGAAGGTTTATGTGTAATAAAAAAAACATTAGATACATTACAAAAATTGTACTAGTAGATACATCTAGCAAAACGGTGTCGACAATAATTTCAAGTATTGATTAAGAATAAATATCAAGTTTCTAGATACAAACTGACATTATTATGCATGAGAAAAGTCTGCTTAGAAGGATGACATCATGACAGACTTGAAAGAGTTTTCGATTTAAAGAGTAGAAATAAAGAAAGTTTATAAGATAATATAGGTACAGCGCGCAAGTTGGATTCTACTACATCTCAGTCAGACTCCATTTTAAACTGTGCTGATTCCATAAAGAAAGGAATAATGATCAATAAATATAAACAATAGAACTATTATTGTTTCTTTGTTTTCATTTATGTGTTCACCCGCATGGCGGATGGACAGTTTGTTTTCACTCCCGTATGAAATGCAATTTATTCGCGGCACGCAGAATGTACTTGTATGAAAAACAACAGTAGCTTTCACAATCGACATCGTATTATTTAATGTTCCTATGTATTGATAGAGAGACATTGATAAAACGTTATTAGAAATTGAAAATTTACTCGTCGTTAGTAAGTATTGCAACAATTACGTTGTTCATTCTAGGCGCTGGCGGTTTTAATTTGGTCCAAGTTTTGAATGCATGCGTTGCGTAAGATGAACAATCTAAGTTGATTAGTTGAGCTGGAATCTGGTGCCATATATTGCAGCAACTTTAACGTTAAGTTTATCTCTGTCTGGATATAGAGCAGTTTAGTCTGGATATAATGTATTTCCAATAAAGAAAAAAAAAAGTTAAAACATTGGGTTTGCTTATTCAATGGCGATCAACATCGAGCAAAATTCTTGTTAATTTTATGTTATGCTAGTCGCTAATTGCTCAAAAGGCTATATTGCTGATGGCTATATGTTGGAACATTGACGTAAGCGTTGTATTTACCAAGGCACGCCACTGGGGTTGGTCCTTAATGTAGTTCAATAAGGTCGCCCACCTTTAACACCTTTTAGTTGTTGCCATTAACCTCATTTTCGTAACCGTTAACGATCGTTTAATCAGTACCTATGTGCGAGTTTAAACTTATAATGACATAGTAATGTATGTTGATTTTTAATTAATAGAATAAACTGAATCAATAAATAAACTCATTTTAATTTTAATGTATTTCCGAATAATTGTACATACAGATCCACAAAGAAAAATTAAGTCAAGAAAAATACTTATCCGATTAAAATGTTGATCAACTCCTATTTCGCAGTTTTTTTTGGTTACATCATCAAGGATTTAGCTTGAAAAACTAGTTTCGTTTATAAGTAAACAATGACATAACAGGCAAAAACTTAAAATTCAGTGCGAGTTATTTTGCGAAAATGTTGATTGAGCCAAGGCGAAACTCTGTTACCTCGACCGCTTATTAATGTGTTTCTTGTTTACAAATTAGATTTTTATTGTGTGTTTCTATCTGAAGGAGATCTAATAACAAATCAGGTAATAAACAAATTATAATAGCGATAGATTGCTGTAAGTACAGAGGCGAGTGAGCGTGTTTTGATATGGATCATTCTTTTTTATGAGGTACATTTTGAAACCAAAAGGCCGTGCTCGGTTGTGAAAGTACAGTCACGTGTAAAAGATATGTATACTTAGTTATATTTAAAAGCGTTGTCCTTCCAAAATAGAGATTGAAATTGTAAGATATTTTGCTACAGTATCTACGAAACGTAGTAGGTACTACTACTTATTATGGTTTCAGGTTTGCATGATATTGTAGAATTTTAATCGAAACTTTGTAAAATTATTTCTTTTTATTAAATACGTGGCTCTAAGTTGCTCCATTTAAACCCATAAGAAAGTGATTTTTCTCAGTACGATGCAATTAATGTTTGAAGGATAGGTACAGTAGAGGTACAATGAGGTATAATCATTGTTCCGTACTGAAATAGGGAATTAATATTGTTTTTCAAAAGTTATGTGGGGTTTCATACAACATTGACAGAACGGGTTTATTGGACTAATGTATTTTTTTAAATTAAATTTATCTATAAATCGGCTTACAAATAGGTCCAAATTAAAGTTTAATAAATTATTTGGGTAGGTGATTGATAATTTATGTTATTTGATACTGATGAAGTGTAACGGAGGAATGGAGGAAACTTTTGTAGCGATAATAGAGCCTAACGCATTCGCGTTATAAGGCAGGCGTGCAATATGACAGTATTTCTTTATTCATAAGCCTGCAGTATGCGTTGTGTGATCAATTATACGTAAATTTTCTTAAAACTTGCGGTTTTCCTTGTACGCAGCCTAGAGGGGCGCAAATATGGGTGTTAATTGTTTAGGCTTGTGTAACATTCACATTGATACTTTTATACGGTTAATTTGGCAAAAATAGCCTGCTAAAATCATAACCCTACCTTTTGGCTTTGCACAAGTTGGGTTTACCCGACTTCGGCAAAGCCAAAAGCCAAATATAATTTAATTATCATTCACTGTTATTTAAAAATAACAGTGAATGATAATTTATATTACTTGGCTGTTCATACATAAATTGGAACAACATTATATTTATGTAACACAAATAATTTTCACAATTTTTAACTAACATAACATGTCAAAGCTGATAAAAAAACTAATTTAATTAATATTATTTTCCATAATTACTGTTAGTCACAGAATAATAATATTTTAGTAATACTTACACGTGCACGTACAAAGGTACAATAAGTCGATTCTTTTTATGAACAATAGCAGCGCCCCGCGGTTTCACCCGCGTAAGTTTCGATTACGTGGGAACATCGGGCTAAAAAGTAACAGCTATAGGTAACAGCTATGTACTTACAGCTGTTACCTTACCCCCTTACCTCCCTTACCCCGCTACGTCGATCAATGCCCTTCTCCCTGCCCCCCTTACCCCCTCGCCCCCGGCGCCCTTACCCCCTGCCCTCTCTCCCCTTTCCCCTCGGTCTCCTTAACCCCCTACCCCCCTTACGCCTTACCTCCCTTACCCCGATACGTCAACCATTGCCCTTCCCCTGCCCCCCTTACCCCATGCCCCCTTAGCCCCTTACTCCTCTTTCCCCCCTACCTCCTTACCCTCCTTACCCCGCTATGTCGACCATTGCCCTTTTCCCCCTGCCTCCCACTATTCGATTTCACCCGCGTTTAGATTGAATTGTTTGAACAAAAAGTGGTCATTGTGACATACTCATAATAGTTAGACATATACCATCGCAGACTTTTTTATAGGTAATAATGAGTACTTTAATCATGTAGTACATAATTTTTATTTATCATCAATAGTTTTCTCAGCGCACGCCAAATAATGAATTTTATAAGCAAAATTTTGCTACCTTGGGTTACATTATTGCAATTATCTTAAGGATCTCTAACTTTTTTGAAAATATAATATAGCCTATGTCACCCGCGAATAGTGTAGCTTTCCAGCAGTGAAAGAATTTTTAAAATCAGTTCAGTAGTTTCGGAGCCTATTCAATGCAAACAAACAATCAAATCTTTCCTCTTTATAATATTAGTTTAGATGAATTCATTTGAGAATAAAATAATTACAACAGGACACAGGTATCTAATGTACTTCCAATTGTACGGAAATTGATGACTAAAATAAAATTAATGAGTACTGTATGAATAAAAGACACGTTCGAAAACGTTTCTTAATAGTGAGCTGAATACGTTTTGAAACATTTGCGCATCATTCCTATTGCTTATAACTAAAGGAACGGTAAAATAAAGAATCCGTAGAAATATAATTATCCGATCTCAATGTACGAAAAATTTCTTACATTTTTTTGAAACTGATAGTATCTATTTTATCATTTATACTAGACTATAATATATCAATACAAAGAGAAGTAGGTATATAGGCACAATACGACAAAAAAAGGTGAAACAATCTTTAGTAAACAAGTAGGTACCTACTATTGTCAATACGCAAAATACTCGCATTTCATTGAAAGTGCAGTTGACCTTGTTTTAATGTTCATCCTCAAGACTTCAAGGTGTTGAGCGGTTGGCCTCGGTTTCATATGGCGTGCTCAGTATGACATCATCCCTCCAACTGGTTGGGATATTGTCTGTGGGTCGTCGTCACTACACGCTACAGGAAGCGTGGGCTATGACGTCATTTGTGTGTATAGTGTAATCGTGTGGTGTGACTATTATTAATCAACTAGCTTTTGCCCGCGACTTCGTCCGCGTTTCCGTCATTTTTCGTAAAAAAAGTAGCGTATGTCCTTCCTCACGGTTCAATGGTTTTGATGTAACAGACAGATTTACTTTCGTATTTTAGTAGGGAAATATAATATGTCAATCCACAATACTGTTAAAAATATCGCAATAAGAAACCGCAGAATATTATTATTAATAGCTGTGCCCGCGACTCCATCAGCGTGTAACTCCTTGTGTGTAATACAATCAGAAAGCTCCGAACTGCTAAGCTATCGGGAGTTACACGTGTTATTGTGAGTCAACCATAAAAGATAGACATATGCTGTTGTGAGATATTTTTTAGATAATTTTATTTAGAACATTTCCGTCATACATGATTTCTATGTAGCTTTAACCATTAAGGCTGCACACGTGACGGCAGCTTAAAAAATGGAGTAACTTCTCCCGTTTTCCCAACATTAGGTCCAGGAGTATGAAGAATAATTGTACCAAGTTTCGTTAAAATCCGTCGCGTAGTTTTTGTTTCTATAAGGAACAGACAGACAGAGAGACAGACAGACAAAAATTTTTCTGATTGCATTTTTGGCATCAGTATCGATCACTAATCACCCCCTGATAGTTATTTTGAAAATATATTTCATGTACAGAATTGACCTCTCTACAGATTTATTATTATATAAGTATAGATGAAGACGATATATTTATTGGGATGAAAAAAAATATTTATTCTCACTCTTTCTTGTTAGCATTTATGGCAGATAATATAATGTTAGGAATCTTCCATAGATACTTTCGTTTCACCATATCGATTTCTAATAAGTAAACAAATGAATATGTCGCGTCGGAATAAGTTTAATGTCTGTAATAATACGTATTTTTGCATTTTTTATAAGTTTGCATACCAGTTTTAAACTTAAATAATGTTTATAATAATATCATCTACATAAACTATTTTCTCCATTTCAGGCGCTGACATGTTCGTGCGTGGCGCTTCACTATCACAGCTACAACTCTGAAGCCGACACTGGCATGCTGGTCACCGGAACCTTCGTAGGGTATCTTATCATCTTCGCTGGAGCCGCTGCCGGTTAGTACTTTAACATACCTGCATTTGTTAGAATCCCTCGCTTTGATCGAGATATATCCAGCAGTAAATTCTAATAGACCGAGTTATTTGGCAATGAATTTTGAGGCGGTACCTTCACTTTTGTTTTATGTGACACTAGCAACAGCAATTTATGGATGTCTAGATATTAAATTGATAAATCAATCAACCTTGAATAGTTACACTGATCTTGTCGACGTGCATTACGTATGACTCACTTGGCAAATTCCACGGAATAATTTTGACACCGTGTAAAACTTTAGTCTAATTAATATTATTGCTGTTTTTTTCTGCTAATCTTACATCATCAATTGATTCAGCTCAGTTGGTGAGAGTGCTAGCCACAGTTCGGCAGAGGTCGCGGGTTCAAGCCCCGCCTGTGCCAATTGTTTTTGGAATGTCTTAATATTTAATAACATTAAGATAAGCATAACATGGCTTTAACATGTTTAAAAATTCGCAAAAATATACTTTTATAATGTATAGTAGGTGATATCGTATCGATGTTCTTCCAAAACTGCAAAGATTAGAAACTTTAAGTTGGAGTTTGTAACTATTCTCCGATAGATGTCGCTGACGCTCGGAAGAGGCGTATTGAAGGGATTCCAAATTTCAATTGATTCAGGCGAAGACACAGTAGCTCAGTTGGTGAGAGTGCTAGCTACGGTTCGGCAGAGGTCGCGGGTTCAAGCCCCACCTGTGTCAATTGTTTTTGAAATGTCTTAATATTTAATAACATGCTAATCTTACCTTGAATACACAATGTTTTTTATACTGTAGCCGTTATTGTTGTAGGTATATTATCAAGTAGGTACACGTAAACATTATGGTGCACGTGGAGCAATTGTTTTAGACTATTAATTTGATGTTATGATTACTATAGTATAGAGGTACAATACATATAATCATATAATAATTATTAATCACTAATGTGTAACCATTGTAATGTTTATTCAGTAGGTAATATAATCGATCTTAACCGATACGCTTGTGTTTCTCTTTGCTCCCTAGCGACTACCTTATATTAGGTATATAAGGTAGTCGCTATACCTAAAAGAAATTGTTACACTAGGGTTATTTAGAATAGTGTAAAAAATTGTTGGTATACCAATAAAATAAAAAACAGATGACAATTCTAAGATCATTCATTTAAGTACGAGAATGGAATGGAATGGTTAGCTTTTTAGTAGACACATCGATACAGGAAATAGGCTTAATTGGAACACCTGTCGCCATTTATATAATAATGTTGCAGTACACACCTACGTAAAATAATAAACTAGGTACTTAATAAGCAAAATAGCAAGCTCTAACCAACTATGACGTAATTTTCCAGGTTACATCATGAACACACCTTCGCACAAACGGATTGACATTTTCTACTCGTTGGTCGGAGTAGCCCTGTTCGTAGCCAGCGGTGCTTTAATTATTGACAGGTAAATACAGATTATAAACTATTATCATAAAGTATTTTGTACTGATAGTAACAACCGATCATGAAGAGAACCTTGAGTTGAACCATGACTTATCTCTTCTTCTTTCTGTGTGAGTTGTACGAAATTTCATACCGATGTCTGTACCTACATATAACTGCAAAGTTGTAGTCATTGAGTTGGAGTCTGTAGGCCCCGATAGATATCACCAATGCCCTGAAGAGGCGTAATTTGAAAACGGATTTAAAACTAAACTGATGCGAGTGAGACAGGATTCTTATATTAGCCTTGGTATATTTAAAAAAAATAACCTAAAGGTTAGGTTAGGTAGGTCATTTTAATCAATCCTCATTCTATCCTAAGGTTGTACAAAATATAAAACGAAGTGTCCTACGTATACTAGTGCAAGTGCAAAAACACAACTTTACAGGGGAGCGGTTCAAAGGTTCTAACGCGTGTAACTTTAACAAAAATCAATAGAAATATTTGAAATTTTTAAATGTTATATCAAAATATTATCGGAAAAAGACTGCATACTTAATTAATTTTCAATATTTTTATACTTTAGAAAATAGCCTCACTTGCGTTTGTGTAGCTTGTTTTCATAAAAATAGTGTTGATAGTCGCTTGGCTTAAAATAACGTCACTTACATCAGTTTACAAGTTTGTATCTTCAAAACTATTTGATATTTTAAAACACATTTTACAGGATACAAAGTATAGGTTATTTAAAGGCTTTTGACGCAAAAAAATGGTTTTCGTCATTTTGCGGGTTACACTAGTATACGTAGGACCCGTCGAAAAGATCGCGGTAAGCGTTAGGTCCACCTGTGGTACAATTTCGTTAAAATTATTTAAATGTAATGCCTAAATATTATTTGGTAACGGAAAAAGAAATAAAGAAAAATCCTGATCCGGGAATCGAAGCTGGGATCTCACGTTCAGCACTCGCGCTTGCGACCATGACCAAAGAGGATAGTTTCACTTAAAAATAATAATTTATTCATTTATTCAACTCATATACATGGGTTTACTGTGTTAGTAACAATTTTTACTTAGCCTATATTAGTAGTGACGTAGTACGCTCGGCCAGCGCCCACACAAGCGGATCGTCTGTCCGGAACTATCGCATGCAGTATGCCATTGGGAGCGTCACGCAATCTGAGAAGAAAAGAGCCAGTTACGCCTTAACGAGTCAAAACCGTCTTATCAATATCTAATGAATACAATCTTTATTATTTCAGATACCAGAACAGCGGTAGTGGCAAGACGAAGGACATGAACTTGGCTAAAGCGTCTCTGTCCATCATCAACGGAGCCGTTCTACTGGTAGACGCTGTCCTCACGCAGCGCGGAGGTTAATTAATACACTTACCTTTAAGGTGTGGCCACACTAACCAGTGCCTGAAATCTCAAAAATTTATAATCGATTAATGGTCGTTCGCAATATACAATCTATCGGTTCTTCACCCTACTAGAGATATATTTTTGACATTACTTCTATAGAACTTATGTCAAAACTCGATCTCTAGGGTAAAGAGTTGACTGATTGGTTATTGGGACCGGCCATAAGAAATGAGATATTATTCGATATTACCTATGTCGGGATATAGATTTTCATACATGCACAGTTTAAAAGTATATAGAATACCTGATATCTGGAATTCTATTTTTGTATCGTATAATATATAGATTACACTCATTACCTACACGATACATAAATAGAAGATAATCTATAGATTATACGATCCAGAGCATAAATAGAATTTCTGTCTCATTAACTGTAGAGGACCAAATCGTATATATTATTATATCAGTACCTAAATATCTTATGCAACGATACTTGTGGTTTGATCATTAACAAGTTATAGTTCCCATATCAATCTTATATTCTTTATTGTATTCCCTAATTTTAACTCATCTCTGGTAGGTATACATTCGTTCGTGGCCATACCAGTTATATTTAAAGTAATACTTAGCTGTGGTTTAATATAGTATCCATATATATTTTTATTAAGCTTAGTTTCTGCGGAACAAACTCAAAAATGCAAAGTGAAACTTAAAACAAGCATAAATGAACCACAGTTATTAATTAAGTAAATTATTTTTAGGATTTAATCATAAATAATATTATTTGGATGTACAATACGCGTCGCAGTATCTGTTTCCGTATTTAAACGAATGTACATGCGCTTTCTGGTATCAGAGTGCCTAGAGGGAGATTTTCTAATATAGTCAACGACCAATCAAACATTGGTTTGTGCTCGAAAGTGAAGACGCTAATTGGTTGTTCCAATCACTTCGCAAGATGTTTACTCGATTAACGCGATGGCAACTTGCACTAGGCACTCAGGTCGGTCAACTTAGATTGTGCGCTCTGTACCTTGATAGAATTGTAAGTAAATAAACAATAAAACTATTTTATCGAAATCATAACTATAACTGTAACAGTAGGTACATATTCGGTTATAAAACTGGGCTGAAGTTGAAGCGAAGACTGTCAAGCAATACCTAATGGTATGATATGCCTTATTTGATGATGTTTCTAAAGAACAGTGTTTGGTAAACACCAATGCGTGTCTCTTATCTAACAGCTCACTACTTTTTGATACTACTTTCTAACCACAGATATAATTATTACATAGGTACTTACTACACATAGCATTCGCATAAGAAGGAAGACAGGATTGACCTATGTGTTAGAGTGAGATAGGTAGATAGGGCAAATTTGAAAGGCCTCTACCTGTATTATTATTGTATTGTATCATTAGCCTCTACATGGGTATAAGTTAATTAACATTTTTGAAGAAACGAATAACCCGCATGCCTAGCCTACCCTGACTCTATACCGTGGTATACCCTATGTCACTCCTACAATGAAGGCGCATCTACCGACACCTCAAGTTGATATCCAAAGCTGTATCTATAGAGCCTGCCAAAGAAAAATACATTATACATTAGTGTTGCCGTTCGATAGTATTGATTACCTAGTTGTTTGGACCGTCGGCGTCGATAGTACCGATTGTCCTATTAATAGTAACGCCTGTTTTTAGATGAAAACTATCGATAATGGAACTATCTATTGGCAACACTATTATATTATATCAATACCCTCAAAAACTCCTGGGGCAGCCGGCAAAAAAGAACAGATTTGCAAGGCTGCCTAATTACTTGACTGTAACCGTATTACTCAAGCTTGTGAAATACATTATTGTAAACGTTTTTATTCATCTATATTATGTATTTATATGAAGCTGATATGCTGCATAAGTTAATAACATACTGCTGATTGTTGTAAACAGAAATATTTTATAATATTTAGATATTTTGTACAGGACTCCAGGATAACAAATCATATTTTTTGAACTCTCTTACCAACGTAATTATATAATAAATGTTAAATACCTATTACACGTACATTTGCATTTTTATATAGGTACAATGTATTGTTTTTGTTTCTGTAATAAATCACTATAAAACAACATTGGTCTTTAATTTGAGTTCGTTTACTACATACTTATTTGTTTTTTCAGAAAATACGTTCGTTCATACGTAAAGACTTAAATAATAATATTTATTTGGTAAAAATATTCAAATAACTACCTTTCACCGAATTTCCATCAGATGGTTGGTTTCCATCGGCTTATTTGCTGACCATATATTTAATCAACATTTTACTTTGGATGTAATGGATCCTGTGTATAGTGTATACCAATGACATTAATCAAAGCGTAAATAAAACTTGAGTAACTTTACATTACAGTAATTTATGTAATTATGGTGATGACAATTTAAATTATACGCTCTTCTGTCGTCATATGTGTCACAGTATAAAAGTACTTTCTTTAGTCCTTCATAAAAGGTTAGTTGCTTACTTGACATCGTCAGTGTTGCATTAAAACTTAGCTGTAAATAATGGCACGCGTTCTAACAATTTTAAGTATTCTACAGTTAACGTTTGCCTATTGTTCTGCATGCTCAAAGCTAACAGAAACAGCTGTAAATATTTCGAGCACCTATTACAGACCTCACTTTACAACTACGGTCATTTGGAAGCAGAATGGATCAGACTGTGTCAATGGATTTTTGGAGAGGTATCCTGGTTCAGTCGTCCTTAGCCCCTGGTCTACTTATAATGATAAAAAAATTCGTGACATTAATGAAACAGTTGGATTCAAGCAAACAATCTACTTTGCAACAACCTTACATGACTACGAAATTATCATGTCACTTATAAATGAAGTGATAAGATTCCCTATTCGATTTATACTTGTATTAGAAAATACTGTTAAGACGTCTGCTGAGCTATCGGCTTTCATTGAAGTGGCTGCTAAGAATGATCAGGCTGATTTAGTCTTAATAAGTGAAAATGATTCGGGTGAAGTAACAATATCGACGTTCTTTCCATACAGTGACGGATTATGCGGAAATTACACACCTATATTTTTAAAGTATGGAGATAATATGTTTCCAAAAAAGTTTGGCAACTTCTACCAGTGTCCGATCAGAACAACTTTATTAGAATATTTTCCATACGTTACGGTACACACTGAAAATGGTAAAATCACTTCAGTTGGCGGCTACGATGGAACAATACTTATGATCATACTGAATAAATTAAACGCCTCGCTAAAAGTTACTTCTGCTTATAACGATGTATTTGGAACATATGTGAATGGAACAGCAACGGGCTCCATTGGTGATCTGGCTACCGAAAAAGCTGATATCCTTATTCCGGCGGACATTCTTACAGAGAAAAGATATACTGTGACTTTACCATCTCATACCTATCATACAGTAGATATCCGCTGGATTGGACGTAAGCAACGCGAGGTTTATGACTGGATAAAATATATTGAAGTAAACTTTACCTATTTACACGGGCTGGTATATTTTTTTTTTATTATTGTAGCTTTTTTAGTTAGAAAATGTAAACCGAATTTAACTAGTGCAGAAAATTGCGTACTCTACCAATCATATATTGTATTACTGGGTCAGTCAGCAAAATTTTTAACAAAGTCATGGCTCCTCAATTCTCTTTTTGTACTTTGGATTTGGTTTTGTTTCTTCTTTCGGATAGATTATCAAGCAGATCTCGTCAATAGCTTTCAGACTGTAGATTTAGAACCACCTTTCGAATCAATTGAAGAAGCAGTAACTAAAGTGGACGGTTATGGTGGAGTAGAAGTAGTAATTGACTATTATAAAGACACTCCTTTGGAACATAATTACAAGGTAATACCGATGACCGAATTAAAGGATTATATTCGACGCATCTTAGATGGAGAAAATTTTCTTATTGCTATAGATATTGCGTTAGTTAAACTTCTGGAACCGTACGTTCAAATTTTAGGAAAACGAATAAGTGCGACCGGTGCTAGTTTCTACATGCGCCCAGGATGGCCGGCAGCTAGAGACGTAGACGACGTTATTTTTAGTCTTGTCGAAGCTGGATTCATCGATAATATCTTAAGCCATAATAATAACCAGAAATGGATTTTAAATAGAAAAGTTGATAACGATGTATTTAAGCCAAAGGGTATAAGTATGTCAAAGCTAAACACATTGTTTTATGGCTTGGCCGTTATGTGGCTGATTTGTTTCATTATATTACTTATAGAAATTAAATATCACAAAAATAAGTTAAATAAATCACGGATGGAATAATTTAAAAAATCTATAATGTTGGCAATGCACGTTTGTGGTGTGAAATTGTGAATTCACTGTCTATAGGTCTTTACGTTACCAATAAATTATTTTATGAAGCATCTAAGTGGTGTTATTATTTGATCGTATGTTAATGATCACAGATATAAATTCGTACTAGGTTGTGTGCCGTTTGAGGGACACGGGCAATTAGTGTGATGTGTAAGCTAGCGGGCTGATCTGTTTGCACCTGGTTAATTATTTCGCATAACAGAAAATAGAAGGATCGAATTGTCACATAACATTGTTGTTGTTAATAATGCTATTTTAAGGGGATAAGTAGGTTTTTAGTTTTACCTACATATTTTCTGTACAACTGTGTGTAAAAGTTTATTGTTGTTCAAATAAATACAATATTCGATTTGATTCGATTTTTTAAGGCCCGCCTGAAAAAAAAGGTTTCTGTAGCCTACGAAACTCTTGCAACATCAGGAGTACCTGTAACATGCGTGTTGTCAAACCCTATAAAAACCTATTTACGCCCTTCTTGAAGTACCCCATACTAATTACTCTAGCTCCCCGGGAAAACCTTGGCAGGAAGCTCTAGAGATACTGATACCTTTATTTTAACTAATTTAATCTTTTTAATTCTTCTCGTACCTGTTAATTGGGTCAATTCAATTGACTTTGTCGTAATTAGTATTGTCTTATGCGCAAGTTTTTCTTAACATTTTTCGGTGGTTTTGGCTCAATGGTATTATGATAACAATCATAGCAACGTATCACGTACCTATTGTTTGTACGCCAATGTTTTCAACCATCCTCAAATATTCAACACGCGCCACAGACGGCGAGCGGGCCTCCAAATGAACCTAATTCTATTTTGGCTACATTCTGACATCTTTATAATTAACTAGACTTTGCCCACGACTCCGTCCGCGTGGACTACAGTGAAGTGACCAGTTTAAATGACCTCCGCAGTGTAGAGTGGCTAGTACTACCAAGAGGTCAAGCTGTATCTCTGGTTCCTCCCATCAGAATTAGATGAAACGTGGCTTAGATTATAATGATATGATTATAAGCTATCGAACTGTGAAAACCACATCAAAATCTGTTCAGTACTTTTTGCGTGATGCGCGCACAAACAAACAGACAAACAAACAAAAAACCTAAAAAAAATCTTTTTGGGTATAGTTACATCCCAGTACCCTATCCCGACTGTTTTTTCTGGAATATCTTCAATGTACAGACACAGCTTGTTTACAATTTTATAATAGTATAGATTAATTAATTCATAATAACTATTTTATTCCAGCCCAGGCTTTTCTAGTTTGGGCCATGAAGTGTGTGGACGGCCAGTAAGTTGCGCTAGACGTTTCTTGAATGATTTATTCATGTGATTACTTACCTACTTTTGGTTTAGATTTAGCGTCATAAAAACTAGGCATTTTCAAAGTAGGGATTTCATTTATTTGTTCAGATTTTTAAAATATTATTATGTACAGTTGTTTTTTTATTATTTATTAATAGGCTAGTGTTTCACCGCCATCTACCTCGATGTTAATTAAGCCATACTGCGGTTTACGATGGAGCACGCTTGCTCAGAAGAAACCGATTCACTCGCGACTTCAAGACACCCAAAATTGTAAAACCGAAATGATCGACTTTTTTGAAAGCAAAACGTAAATTATCTTTTCAAATACTTGCATGACACCTATAACTCCTTCCTGTCCATAATAAGATAAAATAATCAGTAAAGGTATTCAATATTCACAATAGCCAACAAGTCTTCAAACGAAAATAGACCTAGCCATTCCGTATAAATACTGCATTTAGGAAACAGTAACTCCGAGTATTAATACTGCCAGCATAAGGAAGCGAGCCGTATACCCTAAAATAATTATCGAAATTATATCAGAAGCCGAGGTGGAAATTGGCAAACAGTGCGGGCAAGTACCAATTCCATTTGCCAATGAAATGCAAACATAGGTAGCCCACATTTGATCAAACCAATCCGAACTTGCCCTCAGTACCGTGCATAATTTAATTGCACCATGAATATCTTTGGCAGAGAACTACTGCCTTCTGCAAGTAGGTACTTGTGATTTTGGATTGAATATAAATATATACTTACTAAGTACGGGGTGGAGAGGAAATACTATGGATATACGAATTTTCATCTGCATGTTTCGGTCAATTAGGATAAATACATATTTGTTTTTAAGGGAAACCAGAGTGTTTATATGAATCGATGTAGAATTTCAGGTCCAAGATGAGTTTTGATGTGCTGTGAGGTGAGCGTGATATTATCATACTGGGACTACTTTTCACTGCCGAACATAGGCTTAGGTATGCGAATAGGCTTATTTTTTTATCATAGAAAAAATCACAAGGCACACGCAATTCCACAAGACTCTATGATAAAAACAAGATAAACAAAATTATTAAAATTCAATAAACGGTTGTCATAGGAATATCTTTGACAGTCGTTACGGGTAGTCAGGAGTCTGACAACTGGTCTAACATTCGAATACCGGTATTCCCCAATAATTGGGTTGTGGAGGTCAGCTGGCAGTCGCTTCATGTAAAATATTGATATTCAGTCGCAATCAGTTTGACTGGAAGCCGACCCCAATCATGTTTGGGAAAAGGCTAGGCGGATGATGATTTATAAATACGTCAGTGTATTTTTATTACTGTTTAGGCTAAAAGAAATAGACGTATCTAGAGCATCTAGAGTATCTAATGTAGGCTTGATAAATTTCAACATATGAGGTGTCGTTGGGTTCGTTTTCAAGATAAATTTAAATATCTCCCCGACTGTTTAACGTGCTCTCCGAGGCACGGAGGGGTCTCGATATGTAAAGAACGGTCACCCATCCAAGGACTGACCGCGGCAAGCGTAGCTTAACCTCGACGATCGATAGATCAGCGCGGCTATCACTTAGCTACGAGCCCCTCTGGCGTATTTATAAATATTTGGTGAAAAAAATATAACTATTTAAATAGAAAGCTACCTTCTTTCTGGGATAGATACAGGCGCGGTCCCACATCCACAATATTGTCAAGAATGAGCTCTAAATATTTGAACTTTGAATGCTGATTTTTCAAAAGTAACTTGTTGTGGATTGGATCGTTTTTAGGGTTCCGTACCAAAATGGTAAAAAAGGAACCCTTATGGTGCGACTTCGTCTGTCTGTCTGTCTGTCACACCTGCTTATTTCAGCAACTACTAATGCTATCGACTTGAAATTTGGAACAGTTATAAAAAATGCTTGTCCAACTTTATTGCAAATGAAAAATTAAAAAAAGTATTTTTATTTTCATTGCATAAGGAGCCGGAGTGGGGGTCCAAAATTTCAAAGTGGGGTTACTAGGTCAAGTGACATATCATATGAAAGGGCTTGATCTGCACATTTCAATATATATTTTTATTTAATTTTATGTCTCACAGTTTTCGACATATGATGAAAAATGTCTGAAAAAATACCATTCCCCCCCCCTTATCTCCGAAGTTTGCGGAGTGAAAAATCTGAAATAATTAGAGTTGATAGGAATTGACCCAAATATGGCACCAAAAATAAAACGATGTTCCTAACTAGTACAGTTTTTTCAAAATCATCAAAATTCTTTCACAAATAAACTTAGTTTTGCGGTCCGGTTTTTTTCACTTTATACGTCCAAAACTGATACGGAACCCTCGGTGCGCGAGTACGACTCGCACTTGGCCGGTTTTTTGTTTAATTACGTCCCTTAATTTATGCAGATGGTTTTGGTATCAACCTGTAGAGTAGAGAACCTCTGTCTGCAGAACTAATTGGACTGAAATATACATTAAACGCTTCCGCAACGTCTTAGCTTCAAGTCTTATGAAAAGGAAATAATAATTTATAATATTATTATGTGTACAGTCTGTTAGATTAAACGAGAGACATATTGACAGGATTCGATACTAATTCGATTAACTTATTAGTTATTCCATATTTTTTTTCGAGTGATGTGGATATTTTTGTACGGTACACTTGATTTTCAGGGTTCTGTACCCAAAGGGTAAAATATAATAAATAAATAAATATCTCATGAACCATGATAGCTAGACAGTTGAAATTTTCACAGAATCATCTGTGAAAATTTTAACTGCAACAACAGCTGTTGCCGCTATAACAACAAATACTAAAAACAGAATAAAATAAATATTTTAAATATTTATTTTATTCTGTTTTTAGTATTTGTTTTTGGGGGGCTCCCATACAACAAATGTGATTTTTTTGCTGTTTTTTTCTCGCTTTTAATAATGGTTATAATAAAGTGTCTTATGTTGTATAGATAATGGTACGGAACCCTTCGTGCGCGAGTCCGATTCGCACTTGGTCGGTTTTTTTTTCTTGTTTTGAATGTTGGTCCCGTAATAATTCATATACTGAATCCTCCTTCAATATGTCGTTTAATCTGTCACCCAGTAGGTATAGGGACATTTCAATTTCAACAGTAACTTAACAGTAACCAGTACATTTAACTTATCCAACACCAATTTTAACTACCAAAGATTATAATGACACTCTCAGATCATAGAAACAAGGGAGAGTGTATGTGCCAAGGCGCTATCGAGCTTGATGCCTGATTTTGAGCAAATTGCTCATACTAAAAACGTACGCGCTGGCGACGAACCGAACACGATCGATGGTATAATTATACAGTGTTTTAGTTTAGTGCTAGTGTTGAGTGACGATTAAAAGTGTTAGATTGAGGGTGTGCGGAATGTTCAATGCGTGGGAGATCTTATAATTCACAAGGAGCGCTTAATTATGCGCGTAATTGTGTCGAAAAATGTACTAAAAGTGGCATCAGTTGTTCCCGTACTAATTTGCTATGATGGCATACCTCCTTGTTTCTATGATCTGAGGTGCAGACCCTTCATAGGCTACGGTAATCACTTACCATCAGGCAACCATACGCCTGTTTATCATCGTCTTTAAAAAAATCTTGCAGATTTACTGATCATAATCTTGATTACGATCTTGATTACACAGTATCACACTAATATTATAAATGAGAAAGTTTGTGTGTGTGTATGTTTGTTACTCCTTCACGCTGAAACAGCTGAATGGATTTGGATAAAATCTGACAAAGAGGAAGCTTGGGACCTGGAAAAGTGCATAGGCTACTATTCATCTATTTTCACGCAGACGAAGTCGCGGGCATTAGCTAGTTATCTTCATACATTTGTTTCAGCTTTGTTTCATCATATTTGATGATGTAGCACAATTTCATCGTTGTTTCCATTCATATCACCATTCTTATTTTAGTGTGACTGCAAAGCAGAAAATATCAAGTTTACATTTTGACCAAGAAAATCTATGTAAATGTATATCCATATTGTTACCGATTTATATGCGACGGCATATATTATCTCCATCTCGAGAATTTTGTATCTATGTATTTATTTGGTTATAGATACAATATTCTGTATACACCTACATGGATTTGATATTTTTATACAAAAGCGTCAACTTTTGAACAGTGGAATATTTTAAAAATAAAATGATTTAGTGCGTTCTTTGAGAGATGGATCTCTTTTATGTTGCTGGTGGATAATAAAGAATTTTATTTCGGGGAAAAGTTCACAATTGCTATCTGTCCCATACGAAATAATCATACGGAACATGAACAAATACCTAGTAAAAGACATTGCCGTAATCATCACGGTTAGCAGGAGGATTGGATAACTGTTTTGATTGTTATTAAATATATAAGAGATTTAAAAACAACTGACACGGGCGGGACTTGTACCCGCGACCTCTGCCGAACCGTGGCATTGCTCTAACCACAAAGCTACCGTGTCACATCCACGTCACTTCAAAATTATAAATCAATCAAGGCAATGAAAAATAAGACAATACTTCTCTTGATACTGTAAGCTGCTGCACTTACGAACTAAACCATCAAGTCTGTATAACGAGGTAGTATTGCATGTAGTTACTTGACGTAAAAGCACTTATTACTAAAAGCACGACTAGTCAAAACTTACCCTCGCACAACAAAAAAACATTAACATTATTAACCGACTTCAAAAATGGAGGTTCTTTTACTCTTTCTGTTCGACAAATTAAAACGGACATTCTCATTATGATCGGGCCTAGAGCGTACCGTAATCCGGGACCATTCGTTATAAATATTTTAATCCAACGCTAGTTTGACAAATACGTGTTCTAATTTTGAATGTGCTCAAAGAATAATGCATGCGCCCGCTTGGTCCGACACTCATCCGTTTGCCGGCTATCTGCAACGGGCCCGATAACCATAAATTGCCGGCCGGCGCTACCGGACCGGGAAACTTTTGTCTCCGACCGATTTTTGCGTCCAATGATACATCATTATCTTTATAGCTCATATTTTTTTATGAAAAATGGTATCGAACCAATGAAATTTTTAAATGTGGAATATTTTTTTATTCAACAGTTTTCAGACATTGTTGCCAGTAGGTACTTTGGTGTTATCTAGTGATTAAGGATTTAATAAATAGATTTATGATGATTGATTAATAATAACTATGGGCGAGGTGTGGTGTGGGCGTTTGTAAAAAGGGTCATAGATTATAATAAAATCTATATAAAAGTAATGCATGAAAATCAAAATATACTATTATACATCAGCTATTTTTACTACTTCGATGTTTAAGAGTTCCAAATATTACAAATACCTATAACAATAACAGACAATTTGAGGTTTGCAATAACACTACCCATAATATCGATCAGGGGTCCACATTTCCATGTAAATGAATTTTGAAACCGTGCGTGTTATCACTGCTACATATCTTTAATAACCATAAATCAACAAATCGAAGCGGCCAATTATTATTTATGGCATAGAAAAAACCCAATGGCATTTTGGTTCCGATTGCAAACCAATCTAGGCACACCTAAACATAACTGTCAGATATTTTTACGGGAGTATGTTTTACACCATTATGACGTCTGCCCGACAGACTTTTCCTACGTCTACTTGAGCTTTTGGGGGCAAAATTACGCCACAGAACCATTAAACTGGTTCTTTTCCCTTTATACCTACAGGTTGATCCACGGTTATGCCTTCAAATCATAGAAACAAGGTTCTATGATCTGAGGTTATGCCACATGGAGGGAAAGTACTTTAAATATTCTAGATAGGAAAATTTGTTTCATGGAGACTCATTTAATTTTTAAAAGTAGGTTACAATCAAAGATTTTTTAAAGTTATTTCCTTCATTTTGTCAAAAATCTATCTCTATTAGGGGAAAGAGCAGATGGATTGGTTATTGGGAACGGCCAGTCGACCATGTTTTCCGAAAATCCTGTTTTTTTAACGAAATTCCAATTCAGACATCGCAATTGAGTGCCTATCACATACCTAGAAAAGAAAAGAAAGAAAGAAAAAACATTTATTTGGCACAACAGATAGACACACAGACAAAAAATAAATAAAAAATAAAATACAAGGTCTTAAAATTAAAGTAGCTGCTGTGTGCCTAGCGGCTTTGCCAAATAGGTCCAGTTCAGCATAAATGCCAGACCACTAGTGCCTGGCGCTGGTTTTCAACTGGACCTAGTTGTGAGTTGGACGTAGCTAAGGTACAAGGTTATTTCTTTAGGGACTCTTTCAATTTAGGCGATTGGTGTCGGACTGCTGCCGTGCGGCAGCCGTGCGAGTGTTGCACGACAGCCGGAAGGCTTTCCGGCTTCTATAACATCCAATTTCAATTCCCAATTATAAACAGTTGAGTTTCGCTGCCATTTTCTATTCAATAAAACTAGAATGCAATAAAATACTTTAGTTGTAAACTCAAGCGGTTAATAATTTTGCTCTCATTTGGTACCGTTGTTCCTATTGTCTAGCTTGGAATACGAAACTATGCCTCGGAAATGTTTTCAAGTTTTCTAATTCAACGCTTTCTTAAAAACAAACATACTTACAGATTTTGTAATGAAAAGAGGTCACCTTTTCTTAATGTCAACAGACTGCCCAGTGTCCAGGCTAGTCCAGTTACCAAGTAGGTATAATGATGATGGTAACATAAACATATAATCACTGTCCTGTTAAATATATGAGATTTTTCAAAAATCGAGCGGGATTTGAACCCGTGAACTCTGCCGAACCGTGGCTAGGGCTCTAAACCAACTGAGCTATCGCGACCCACTCGTTATACTCGTTTGAAATCTTTTTGCATGCGCCTCTTATGAGCTATGATATCATTGATCAGCTTATTACCTAATATTCTCATTGCTGGGACTCAGGCACCTTCACACAAAATATATGACGCCGTCAGGCTTCGGATCTGTGCACAGCTTCATCGATTTTGTACCTCCCACGCATATACAAAAACCTTAGCAACTGATGCGTCACGACTCACGACACGACACGTAAATCTAGTGTGAATCCAGCTTATGGTACTGCCGGAGGGCCAACACGACATTATAGTGCCGAGTTTAAAGGTTATTCCTAAATCAAATTAACGGAATATAATACAGGGTGTACTTTCAAACCGAACCGTGCGAAGGAAATCTTAATCCGCTTACTATGAAACGATATACTTCACGACTATGTTACTTACGGATCCTTTTTTATTGTTTTAGGACTAGAATCCCATACAATATATTTCATGGCAAGTTCAAATTTCTTAGAGCAGATCTAGGACATCATCACTTTACTTCCTATCGATTGATGTGTGTGGATTTCTTCCCCATGGCTACTTCTTTATTCTCAGGCAAGTGCATCTATTTTGTTGAGGTTCTTGTAGCCATTCAAAATCCCCATTATAACCCACAGCCATTAAAAATAGGAGCAGTGGTGGTTCAGTGGTAACAATCACGACTTACGAATACGACGTAGCGTACTTTGTACACAATTTGTTGCATTACATCATTGGAACGGGCTATATAACCCGCAGAAGACAAGCGTGACGTGGCACGGCCACGGCCCACTCCGTTCTATATAGAGGAGACCTGTATCTCAGAAGGGTACCTACCTCAGATCATAGAAACAAGGAGATATGCCATCATAGCAAATTAGTACGGGAACAACTGATGCCACTTTTAGTACATTTTTCGTCACAATTACGCGCATAATTAAGCGCTCCTTGTGAATAAAAAGATCTCCCACGCATTCAAAATTCCGCACACCCTCAATCTAACACTGTTAATCGTCACTCAACACTAGCACTAAACTAAAACACAGTAAATATACCATCGATCGTGTTCGGTTAGTCGCCAGCGCGTACGTTTTTAATATGAGCAATTTGCTCAAGATCAGGCATCAAGCTCGATAGCGCCTTGGCACATCTCCTTGTTTCTATGATCTGAGGTACCTACATTATAGGCTGACGACCCAGGCCATAGATGGGAGGCCTGAATCCCAGAAGGGTAAAATAAAGGCTGACGATTCCCACTCCCTCTTGCAGAGAGGAGGCCTGAACCCCAGCGTTATAGGCTGATTAATTATGTTTATTTAAAAGCCGTTATTCATGACACCGGTAACAATTCAGGTCTACGGCCAATCCTCAACAATGCTGCCAAAACAGGACAGAACAATAACCATACTGACAGGCTTCATTAAAAAAATAACAAATCCTCTTTATCTCGAACCAATGACAAACGGCTGTACATGTCATTTTCAGCTCATGGCTCATTTGTAATAGCTAGGAACACAGCGCCAACAATAGGTCCTCGCGTAGTGCTCGGTGACGTCAATGCACACGATGTTGTTGTCCAAGTGAATTGTTGTGCCGGCGACTCCTGTGCGGGCATTCGCGATAAATCGTGGGGAAACAATAGCGCAGTAGGTGCCTAACGTCGAAGCATCGGACACGCATAAATCAGTCGATTTAGTAACGTGGACCATGTTGTATGGACAAGCCTCACAGATGTAATAAAAGCGATGTTGGTGCGTGTGATAATACCTCAGATCATAGAAACAAGGAGATATGCCATCATAGCAAATTAGTACGGGAACAACTGATGAAATGTACTTTTAGTACATTTTTCGACACAATTACGTGCATAATTAAGCGCTCCTTGTGAATAAAAAGATCTCCCACGCATTGAACATTCCGCACACCCTCAATCTAACACTGTTAATCGTTACTCAACAATAGCACTAAAATAAAACACTGTATTTATACCATCGATCGTGTTCGGTTCGTCGCCAGCGCGTACGTTTTTAATATGAGCAATTTGCTCAAGATCAGGCATCAAGCTCGATAGCGCCTTGGTACATCTCCTTGTTTCTATGATCTGAGGATAATACCTATCTGTAGTAGTATAAATCTGTCTCTGTTGATTTGCCTGTTTTGTTCGGTGGGAATAATTCAACTTTTATTCCAAAGGACGGTTTCAGACTGTCACAACATGCTTCATGGTCACAACCGTCATCAGTTCTTAGCCATGGTTTATAAAATTTAAAAGTTTAAAAACAATACCTACGTAGTTAAAATTATTATGCATAATTCAACAAATGAACCTGTTGGTGTTATTTTTTTGTCATACTTAGGTACTTGAAAATTAATTTCCAGTCATCACAAACTTTCCACCGAATCGCCATGATTTTAGAACATATATTTTTAATCATCATATAGTAATGAATAAAACTAGGAGTAAATAATACCTTGTCAACCATGTACCTACACTTCTCATTCATCGTATCGTTCCCAATTTGTATCCAAAACACCCGAGTTTTACGCAAAATGAGACTTTAAAGGTAAGATAATAGGTAACTAGCACAAAGCGTGTAATATGAACTAACAGCAGCAGATGCAAGCTCTTTCTGCTTCAGTTAAACAGTTCGACAGGTTACAGACTAACACAGACTAGTAACACAGAGTAACTACTGCTTACTCGCCCATAGTGCATGTTACAGATAGCCCGAACATACTCCAAACAACCGAAGTTTGCGTTTGATGTTCAGTGTTATTGTAAATTAAATGTTGAATGTTAATCGAACTAATGTACAAGTTGTGTCAGACATTGTAGTCCTAATGTCAACACTTTATCAGATTCGTTTTAGATGACAAAAGTTTATATTTACCAAAGCAAATTTTGGGATCTTAAATATGTATTGACTTGAATTGATTGCGGTTAAACATATGTATACTGACTCGAATTGATTGCAGTGAGTCATTATTAGCCTAAAAAAAAAGCTATGCATGAAAACGCAAAACATTGTTCGAGGGTTAAACAGCCCCCAAGAGTAAAAACCGGCCACGTGCGAGTCGTACTCGCGCACCGAGGGTACAACCACAGAAATCTAAATGGTAGGACAGAAATCGTGAACGAAGAGAATTTTATTTAACTGTTACGGAGGGAGGATTTTGCTCATCTGATTGATCTGGTTGAAGAAGCATGCGAAGAAAAAAAAAACCGGCCAAGTGCGAGTCGTACTCGCGCACCGAGGGTTCCGTATCATTTTTGGACGTATAAAGTGAAAAAACCGGACCGCATAACTAAGTTTGTTTGTGAAGGAATTTTGATGATTTTGAAAAAACTGTACTAGTTACGAAAAATCGTTTTATTTTTAGTGAAATATTTGGGTCAATTCATATCAACTCTAATTATTTCAGATTTTTCGCATTGCAAACTTCGGAGATAAGGGGGGGGGGGAATGGTATTTTTTCAGTCATTTTTCATCATATGTCGAAAACTGTGAGACATAAAATTAAATGAAAATATATTTTGAAATGTGCAGATCAAGCCCTTTCATATGATATGTACTTGACCTAGTAACCCCACTTTGAAATTTTGGACCCCCACTCCGGCCCCTTTTGCAATGAAAGTAAAAATATTTTTTGACTTTTTTCATTTGCAATAACGTTGGACAAGCATTTTTTATAACTGTTCCAAATTTCAAGTCGATAGCATTAGTAGTTGCTGAAATAAGCAGCTGTGACAGACAGACGAAGTCGCACCATAAGGGTTCCTTTTTTACCATTTTGGTATGGAACCCTAAAAACATCCATTCTTCAAGTCATGCACAAAATGTTATTCAATTATTTGCAGCTGCGTCTACGCTTATTTTAATTAACAAAAAAATAAGCGTCCAGACTTCCAGCCATTAACTTCTTAACAGAGATGTCGGGATTGAAAGCAACAGAACAATTCAAAATTAATTATATGGAATGTTCAACAATGCTTCCAACACAATTTTAATTCAATGTTCACAAGTAATTTGAAAGCTCATTATGTAGATGAATATTAATTATTAAAAATACCGTGGTAGTGGAGCGGTCGAGGTCTTTACTATTAAAAGTCAAGGGAAATTTCAATTGTAGGTAAAGTGTCGACAACTGTCGTCGAATTTCACGATAATTCCCTTTTCCCGTTGATGGGGCCTTTCAATTATGAAAATATTCCTTTAATATAGCTGTTTCGCTTTAAGAAATTTCTCGAGACGATAATGTTTGTTCTTAATTAGAAAATCAGATTTATTTCTCACAGAAAGGGTTTATTAGAACAAGTCGACAAAGAAAAGCCGTAATTAAAATTTCCTTGTTCTGAGTTTTAGCTTTTGTTAAGTATACCTGCCTATGATATATAAAGTTATATGTATCATTATGCATTCTCCGGCACGGAAGCAATAATCTTATTTATGAAACAATCAAGGATCATTAGATATTATATTATTATTATATAGTAATCAAAAATAATAAATATCAATTACCTTAGATCTTGCAAGCGGTTATAGCGTATAACGGCATTCCTTTTTGATTTCTAGACAACATTGGAAAGAAAAGAACATTTTCTATGTATAATTATTTTATTGACATTATTTATAATTTTATTGTCATTGCATTTATGGAAACCATATCATTTATTATTGTTTTACTGATATTTTTTATTATTAATTTTAGTTATATGTACCTATAGGACCTAACGCCAAAAAATAAAAAGAACAAAAAACGTTTCATTGATGTGCAATTTCCTTCAATTTCTTTTTCTTCTTTTTCAGCACCATAAAAAAAATCTTTGCAGTGAAAATTCTTAGTTTCAATCATTTCTTATTCAAAGAATGAGGTGTTCATTTCTGGAGTTTCCCACCTCAAACATGATATGAAATAGTAGATTGTTATACAAGGGTGGAAAGAAATCAATTCCCATACGAGGTATTTAGACGCACGAGCGAAGCGAGGGCGGCTATAGTCCGAGTGGGAATTGATGACTTTCACCTGTGTTAAACACTCTACTTTTCATTTCAAATATAAGGAAAGTAAAAAATAGTAGTTTTTCTAAAATATTTATTGATAGTAATAACATGAGTAGTACCTATTTAAAATTAATTGAGAAGTTAGAACAATTTGTGAAATTCAATAGTCTTTTTTAATTTAAATTTCAATTAAGGAACACACCGCCCGCGTCACCGCCGCGGGCCATCCCACTTTAATAGGTATTTTTTTTAATTCACATTGGCCGTATACACTCACAAGACCGCAGCATTTTTTTTTAATCGATATTTTTCTTAATTATGTAAAAAAAATTATAGCCGACTAAATAACCAATTTTAGTTCTATTTTTAAAATTCATTCCCGCCTTAGGGAGGGAAGCAATTACTATGAGTCTTTCCCGCCCAAGGGAGGGAAGCATCGTTTTCGACCCGCTGCTCTGATCAAACAAACACTACTTTCCGAGTATGAGAAATGAAAATACAATTTCGTAGATTGCGTCGTGAGGCACATGAATCCACCGTGCAAGTGAGACAAAATTATGCTGTTCACTTTGTTGTTAGGTGCCTACTTATGCGCTTCCTATAATTTATCTTGAATAGGCCAGAACTCAAGATCGAATTAACGCATATTGGTATAATAATTTGTGACTTGAAGAATACATAGTAGAAAAAGTGGTGTAAGGGCATGCGCACATTTCACATATTCACCGAAGCAACTTTTAGCATCGGTGATCGGCGATTTAGGAAGTTTGAGCTTCGGTTTTAGAAGCTTGATGCCGCGTCCAAATGCTCTTATCCGCAACCAAAGGTACAGGCACGGGGTCTCATCAGGAACAAAGTAACATTTGTTGAAATAACTCATAATAGATGGCGTTATATGTATCGATTTGTTATTGAAGTTTGTGTAAAATTGGGAACATGAAAAAATACATCATGAAAAATATTCGTTCAAATTTTGAAAAATGCGTTAAGCACGGAAAAATGTATAGCCCGAAGATAGCCCGCGCTAAATCGGTCACATTTCTTTGTATGAGATGAGGCATCTGTACGTATAGTATTATATTATCTGTGGTACAGGTAAGGAGTACATGCGCCAGTCGCGGGGATCTAGTCGCTTTTTGGAAGGTCTCCGCACACATACAAAAGCTAGTCGCGGCGTTATAGTCGCTTTTTGGAAGCTCGATGCAGCAACTGAACGCAGAAATTAGTATCAAAGGAATCGCTAAATCGCGCGATTTCGATACAGCGATTGAACGCAGAAACCAACAAACATACTTTCGCATTTATAATGTTAGTTAAGATTAGAATTTCTACTCTAAAAAAAAGAGATACAAAACTTACCACATATTATGATAAAATGATGATTATGATACAATGATGAAGAGATCCACATTTAAAGATACTCGACGCAGATATTTAATAAACAACAAACTGCCTTAAAGTCGTAAAACGTTGTATCAAATATCCGTACTATTCATATTCCAGTTTTTATGGGGGACGGACGTATCTGTGTTTCCAGTTTTATGTGATCTTTATGAGACAGCGACGGGCACGCTGACCCGAGATTTTCTTTTATATTTTACATGTTTATAATTTGGTTTTGTCGGTTCGAGGTTAGGGAGGTCTGTTTCTCTTGTGACAATGTACAATACTAGCATTGCTTTTTTTATTCATTCAATATTATATTTAAAAATCTGTATGTTCTTGACTAGATTTTTTGAGGTGATCATTGGGCATCATTATCTACCAAATCTCTTATAATAAACGCATAAAATAAGTTGTACTTAAATAAATTAAACACAAATATTTGAATCATGTAACCTTTTAATTTATAAACAATCAACAGAAACATACATTCAAGCATCACATTTTGCTATACAACACATTTTTACATAATTTTTTAGGTACGTCTTTGGCAAGTCGACTCCTTGAACCCCCGGTATATGTAACAGTCACACCCCATATTACACACTAATTTACGCTAAAACCACGATTAAAATAAATATAGGTCTCATCTTAACTGCCAGTATTATCGTAACTATCGGATTCAAATTAACTAATAGACTACCTACTTAAAAAAAGTAAAAGCAACGAACTAAGTAAAAGCTACGTAGGATTTCATATTTTCGCAACTGAAAATAGTTAGTACGTAGTTAAATAGGTAAATGAAATAACCATTCAGTGAAAGTATGAAACATGAGATCAGCTACGAGAAATATGTTAGTATAAGAAACGCACTATTAAGTAGTACAAAAAAGAAAAGCATGTACGATTGCATTGATTTATAGCCTCAAATAAAAAAAACTTAACAAAATAGAATCAGACGACGTCTGTGTTTATCACACGGAGCTTATTTATGATATGTCTCATCTTGAGCCTCCAGCTATGGTAACAGAATTCACAACAAAAGTAGTAAAGTAGCAGATGATAATACATTAACTATACTTAAAATTAAACTGCATTTCACTAATATTATGTTCAGTAACATTGCACACCCTCTTAATAAGTCTCGTTTGAGCTCAGAAACACTCATTATAATATTATCCAAAATATACAGAAAGAACAAATAAAATATATTTACGTACACTAATTCTTCAATACTGTTAAATTTTAAACAACGATACCGTTCACCGCCGATGTGGTTAGCAAAATGAATTTACAATTCCTCTATATATTTGGCATACAATGGCTTATCAAAATCCAGTGGAATGGTTCTAAAATATATTCTGTATATCTCAAAAGTTCATTTGGACAATCTTTGGCACTAAAAATCTTACGTCTAATAAAAGTCTTGTAGACAGAACCAAAGACCACGATGATAACGATACCTTTGCATTGATTACAACTGTTCTTACATCTAAGTTTGTCTTAAGTCACGGATTATGAGAGAGTTCG
Organism: Thalpophila matura; assembly: GCA_948465475.1. Classification (NCBI taxonomy): domain Eukaryota; kingdom Metazoa; phylum Arthropoda; class Insecta; order Lepidoptera; family Noctuidae; genus Thalpophila; species Thalpophila matura. The sequence goes on from OX419185.1 coordinate 12,470,899, forward strand.
ACTAGCAAGTCATTTTCACTGATTGCACCATCCCTTGTATAGTCCGTACAATCTTATATCACATAGACACTTCAACTCATTAGACTATTTCTATGAGTCCCGTAGCATTTTATTGGAAGTGTGCGCGGTCATACGAAATCATTCACCTCATTCTGTAGGGGCGTGTCGATTTTGTCGACGCATTTTCTGATTGCGTCGAGTATGGTGACGATGCGCCGGTCGAGGGCGGCGAGATGCGGCTCCCATAGAATGGGGTTTACCGGATCTTTCTTCAATGATTCACGGAGTACTTTTGATAGGGCAACGCCGTTGTGGAATCTGCGCAAAGAGAAACTTTTTGAATAAGACAAAAATGGAAAAATATTTTCCAAGACCCAAGATTTACCTGCCACAATTAAAACAAAACATAAACGGTATCGGTAACTTGTAATATTTCTTAAAAAACAGTTAATACAACTTAAATACGAGTGTGACAAAACTGGAACTGAAATGCATAAAACAAGAAAATATTTCTGTCCGATAGCCTGAAATTCTTCTCTAGATTTCAGTGTTGTGAAAAAAATTAATAAATCAACGTTTTAATATCCAGGGTATAGCCGTGGTCGCATGCCCTGTTGGGCCAGCTTATTAGTCAGTAATACGGTAAACTTACTTTAGTAACGCAGAGAGGGTAGTATGCCTCACGAGGCAGCACTGCAGCAGTGGTGCCAAGATACTCAGTTCATCATGGAACGCCTTGCCGAACGCACGCCCTTGATCCAGATGCAGCGTGAACGTCTCATTCCCGAACATTCTGCATTAACGAAACTCGTTAAAATACAAGCCTAATTTGGCTATGTCCTTACAAAACTTGATATTATGCATTACAATAACCGCATATTTTAAATATAAATAAGTAGTTGTTTTACTTCCAGTGTGAGCGAAAATTTATTGGTCTCCAATGATTTAAGGAAACGGCCTTCTGTTCGATTTTCCGGTAGCCCGTAATAATGCAGATTTATACGCAATGTAAATGTCGCATACCGAATAAGATTGAAAGATCACAGGAGTGCCAGGTGCCTTTGCTATTCAGTTACAAATACCATAACAAACTCTCAACCTTGAACATTGCAAACACATTCCACGTTTCTTTTAAAACTAAATTAATTAGCATGAAAATCGTTTGCAAGATTTATTTCTTCCCAATGAATATCCTAATTTATTTTTTCATTGACAAATACTATGAATGAAAATAATCTCATTAATGGCCGTTTTCAATAACCAATCCATCGGTTTTTTCCCCTACTAAGATACAAATGACATTAAGTACCTAATGTTAGAATTTTACCAGTACCTGTAGTAAGCAAAGCTACGGACTTACGGATTAGATATGGATAACGTGTCACGCAAAAAGCGATAATTATAGTAATGACAAATAATAAAACATACTAACTTAAACGTTTCATAATGATGTCTGTCCATGTTCCCGGACAGGAAGTCGAAGATTGACATGTCCATGAGGTCGAGCATACGACGACCAGAGTCATACGGAGGAGTTGTGCGAACCTAGCAGAAAACACAAAAATGTTCATTGAAACATGATGACCTTATCCCCAAAAAAGATACGATTATCATAAAACTTTGTAATTCTCTAGGTAGGTACTGTGACTTGTTATGCAGTCTTTGTGTTAGGTACTAATTTAAGTAGTGCTCCAAATAAGTATACTTATTTCTGAGAAGCGACAAACATTGAAAGTATCCCTAATAAACGAAAGTGGCGATGGACAGGATATAGCCCCTCAAATATATACTTAATAAATTGAATGTATGAGGGAGTGCTCCGTTTAGGTAATGGTGGAATTCGATATCTTCTATCCAATATTTTAGGATTAATCCATCTAAAAGTATGAATGTATAAATAATAAAGTGAATAGATTGATCTGCAAAGTAATATACCTACTTTAGCCTTTATTTCTTCTACTTTAACAATCAATTCCGTAATAATATCATGTCATATAATTATGAGAAGATAATATCATTACGGAATTGATTGTATTGAAATATCCGGCGATACTTTACATATTTCGCTCAATTCTGGAGCATCCTGGTTGGGGAAGTACCTCCACCTTACAGAATACTGCAACTAAATAACGCTACTCTTTGGTCACTACCAAAGAGTAGCTCTAGCGACCTTCCTCACCACAGGAACACAACACTTTGTGTTCCTGTGGTGAGGAAGGTCGCTAGAGCTCCAGAGGATGCGTTGTGTTGACAGTGAGGGACAGTGTCGAAGGGTCAGTTTTTGTAAGAGGTAAGCCGGAGCTACAAATGCTTACCTGGCCACGAAAAGCTAATTAATAAAAGTAGGCAATACTGCCTATGGTATTTTTCAAAGGTAAGTCGGTAGGAATCGTATTGTAGGGACCCTTCGCCACTGGTGGGGGATCTACTTGTGCCTTAAACTGTCGGCCCAGCTAATCCTTATTTTAAAGGGTCGGCAACATGCATGTGGTAACCGCTTACTTAGGTAGGCCATACGCTTGTTTGCCACCATCGTGCTATAAAAGTCTCAGATATTTAAAGAATTACCAATTAAACTTACTGTATCACAATAATCTGATTGCAGTTCCCACTGCGCTTTTCTTCGCTTATGGTAGGATCTTCTCCATGGATGCCGCCAGACCTGCGGATATCACAAAAACTATCACAAAAAGAAGACAGATATTCGTGACAAAACCGCCCTTTCGGGTATAAAATCTGGCGTTAATTTAAGTTATAATTAAACCGCTAGAAATCAGTAATAGTTGTTTTAAAACCTAGAGGTTAAAGCTAAGACCTCACAAGTTGTAATACCTTAAGGTTAATGAAGTTAAGTTAAATATCAAGGTTAATTGTAGGTAGGCATGTCCGTTGCTTGATACGTGTCACCGTGCTCAATGCATTAGCTAAGTATCTATAGATAATGTACAAGCAGAGATTAGACCCAAATGGTACGGAACTATAATTTTAAATTATAATTATTTGGCTATAAACCCTTCCTGTATGTTCAATGGGCGAACCTCCGAGCCGGATCATCCTCCTAAAATGTAGAGTTTACACGAGATTACGTTGTACCCAAAATAGTAAAAGAGTCACGATAATACTTTTCCTTTTTTAGAATTTCAGAATCGCGGATAACCTCACGAGTATATTCCATGTTGCTGACATTGTATAGGTACCTCAATGTTTGCTGATGAATAAATATTTAGAATTCATAATGTATCCTCCCGTCGGAATATAAGCAGGCAATTAGAATTTAATATTATGTACAGACGCCTCCATCAATTGGATACGCATACAAAGATCTTAGCAAAGGCGTTAGCTTACTTCAAGGAACATCGCAAATTCAATTCAGTGAAAATACTGTTTGTTAATGAGAAACCGCACACCTTAATCGTTAATGTCGAAGTATGTAGGTACACGTAGCTGCTCTGTAAACACAGATTTGATCGCCCGTATAAAGTGCATGCGATAACAGCAAGGAACTGTGCATTATGTGCGTGATGCATTGCGCCGCCGACGCCGACGCAACTACATGATAGTTTGTTACAAACAACCACACTGAATTTGATAATCTCTATATTCATAATCACACATACCTGTATTATTTGTGTTGCAAGAAAATAAGTGATAATCTTATAAAGATAGATAGACAGTCCTATTATATTTCCGAATTACATTACTCCCAACCTTAAAACAACTAATTAGTTTCTTGTAACTGCAAAACGCAATATCCAAAATAAAATACCAACCTTACGCTCAGCGATATCCGAGGATGGCAAGAACGCGGCGAAGCTCCCTTCAAGCATGTCAGGGTTGCCACATATAGCGTGTCCAGTGTCGCAATAGTACGAACACTTTCCGTGAAAGCAGAAGTTATTCGCCGGCGAAACGAAAAACGTCTTGAGGATGTCACCTTCAGTCACATCGTAGATCTCTGTCGTCATATTGAGGACTCGGCCCACGACCGGCATCGCGCGACGGAAACCGAGTATCCTGGATAACACACGATTTAGATTAGCATCACCTCTATTCGTGTACATTGTGGCGAGCAAATAGGGATGTCAGTTTCCGATGGAAGATTGGGTCCAATCTTAACTGAAAGTGATACATAACATGATCCGAACTTGTAAAAACAATAGAAGTGTTTACTTTAACAACAGACTCCATTTTAAGGTACGAGTATTTATAAAAAAAAATATCAAACGATGTGTTTGACATCGTTTGATATTTTTTTTAACGCGTGGGGTTAGACATTTACGCAATCTTTTGCGTTTGGCAAAAGATTGCGTAAATGTCTAACCCCACGCGTAATGTTAAATCCACATGAATGACTCTCGCGGATGATTCAATCCAAGAGATGTTGTTCCTATATTAATAATAGCGACCCGCCCCAGCTTCGCACGCGTGTTATATAAACCTTCCTCTCGAATCACTCTATATATTTAAAAAAAACCGCATCAAAATCGGTTGCGTAGTTTTAAAGATCTAAGCATACATAGGGACAGACAAACAGGAAGCGACTTTGTTTTAAACCTATGTAGTGGTGAATGACAACCAAGACCCACCTGTCCAGGTGAAACGCGGCTATTTCAGCATTGTGCCGCTCATAATCGGAAAAATAGAAATGATTTGGTAACGTCTGCACATCACGAGCAAATCTGTGAACAAAAGCATAAATGTTGAATTTGAATACAATCGTAAATAAAAATATCAAAGGAAGATGTTATTTTGTATTACCAAACTGCCGATTTGTCTTTAATGTTATGCTCGTGTCGAGATACTATAGAGCACGTTTTAAGAAGATTTAAATAGATAAAGCACGAAGCTGGCCCGTTTCCCTACTTTAGCAGCAATTGATGACTATCTGCATTAATCAATTTGCAGCATAAGCTTGATATGAGTAACCAGACTAACGACGTAGAAGTGTTCCTTATCTTCCTAATTTAAGATAAAGTATTAATCCGCGATTGTGAAAAATTAGGACAACTGGTAAAAAACGTCGAGGTTAAAATGAATAAAATACCTTTAAAATTATTTATTTAAGATAATAACTTAAGGACCTTTTAAGGTAATACAGGAATCGATCCCAAAAAGCATAAATTGCCACGGCAAAATTTTAACATAATATCGCCAAATTCTTGGCAGGTACTTATTCATGACGTAAATTGAAACCGAGTAATATAAATCCATTAAAGAGAAATATCAAATATCGACTCCCGGAGATAAGGGACCCCTGTCCTTTAAAATAAATTTATAACGTCGAAAAATGTTAAATTACGTACTAAAATGGAAAAATTACTCATTCGCAGTAACAAATGGAGGTATAATTTCTTTTAGTGTCTAATGAGTCGAATGTGGGTGCTTAATCAATTTCTCGGAAACAAAACGATTAAAGTGGCTCTTAAATCGTGAATCTGGTTAGATAGGAGCAATCCCGGGAATATACTGCACCGAGTGTCTTCCGATTTATTGTCCTCAGTGCGACTCGTAAGTGAGATAGAATACAATTTAAAAAGGCTACTAACAAATGGTCTAGATTCCGTGTCCTCTTTACCTTTTCGACATTACATAGCTTCTACTAATTTTGAATACTTTTTACTGTAGCTAGAGGATCTAGGATGCCGATACAATATATCACTTGTACAGAAGTGGCAGTCAAGGTGATAAAACTAATAGATACTCGTACAGGGAAGGGTTACCACCGACTGTCGCGTAATTTATAGCGCCCTTGTGAATCGTGAAAGATCCACGAGGGCCTCTTGATATGTCGTCGGGGTAACCCCTCGAGTCTATAATTTTCTTAGAAAAGTTATCCAGTCCGCTAGAAAAGTTAGTTGTCTGCCTATGTTCACGTATTACAAGGCGAGAATAATTTATATTGTTTTGTTTTTTTAACGCCTCTGAAATATAATGTTGGTTTCAAGAACGATGTAGTAACAGATGTTAAACTATGTGCATACATAACTTGCTTACGAAGATACGCTTTACTTCTGACGTCTTCAATATTATTATGTTTCATTTTACATGAAATCCATATTTTAAAAATAAAAGCGAAGTGCTAAGACGTCTGATACTCGATATACAGGCCTGTCGGGAGTTTCGTTAGATTCCCGCGAGTACATTTTTGGGAATGCTCTTTGTATTCTTTGTCACGTCAAAAATTGTATCAGATAGCATTACAGAATATTGAATATACAATGTGGTGCCTATGTAGTTGGGGCTTATACATAGGACTCTGTGAAATACCGTCATGGAGGTTGCAAAGTAGACTTTCCATAAGTTCACTGCAACAGTTAGGTCTAAAAGCTTTCGTAAATATACAAGCAACGTGCGAGGTATTGAATAGAAAACACAATCAACTTAACAATGGTACGCAAGTAACAAAACTTGTCGAACTCACTACTTCAATAGCACTTGTAGTTGAGAACAGTGTGGGCAAGCCGCTAAGCCGATCGCACGAAAGAACAATCTCGGAGTTTTGTGAATAGAACGAACACACCCAACAAGGTGACAGGAAAGTTGTGCCAACTCCTTCAGGAGCGTGCACGGACACTTCAAACTACTCTCAACCCAACTTGTTTACCAAACAAAATAAAACTTACGTATCTGAGAAAGACATGACAGATGATGGAAGGACACTCAAGGCAAAACTATAAATTATGTACAGCTGAAGTCGGACTTACCTCATCGGCTTGAATAGAGCTTGGACGCCATTAGGATAGTCTATAATAAGTTTCAGCTGCGTGCCTCCCTCTTTTTGCTCTGTCAACAAACAATTTATATTATATAAGTTAGATACTAAGTACTAGTAACCGCAGTATCAAAATTTATATTCAGCCTTCAAACTAGCAATTTAGATGATATTAGAATGTCGCTTAAACGCAGTTATCGAGTAGTGGTGACTCTAAAAATAAATATTATAGTATATACGATAAAGTCGGATCAACAATGAAATCCATTTAAGTGGTTTAAATATTTAAGTCCAATTCGAAGTAAAGGGCGAGATTGTTGTGGCACTATTGTCCGACGGACCGCTAACCCCGCTACTGATTGCAGACCCACCCTCATTTAATATACATACCTACCAGATTTAGCTTTTATTATTCAAAAATCATCTTAGTAATTTTTCAGACTATGTAAGATTTAGTTTTGCCTTTGTACGTTACTGTGAAAACACAATAAGTATTTTTTTTATTTATTATGCTATAAAAAATAGATCCAATGTAAAACTGTAATATTCTGTTCTAAATATTACAAAATAATATCTCGATAGAGAAAATTTGACTTTTATTCAAAAATATACCTAAACATTCGTATGTAATACATTAAAACTTTAGGCATTGAATGTCCAGTCCTAGAGCGAGGGTGGCGTAAAGGTTGTCTGTCTAAACGTAATTGCTTTTCTAAGTCCGATCAACGGTGCACTGAATATTTTATGGCGATACATACTTAAATTGAGATCAGGGCTTACTCAATAGGTGAATCGATTTTAGTTATGTCGAATGTTGAATAATTTAAATATAAGGCGAATAATAACGAACTTAATTTATCAAACACCAAATTGCCTGTGCCCTCAAAATTAGTAAGCTTGAATCTAGTGCAATCTATTTGCATAACTATGTTTTGTAATTCTTTTATTCTAATAGGTTTATAGAATTTATGTGGTAGGCAAACTTACCTACATGTAGGATGGTGGAAGTGGCCATATCTTTGAGAAGGTCGTCAATGAGCGGCTCCCCATCCTCATACAATTCGTGTTGAGCTATCTTCAGTTGGAACCTTTCCAAATTAGAAGCGTTTATGCTGCAATAGAAATTGATTGGTATTATTATACGACATTAATTTCCATTGATTATCTATTATGCAGTATTCTGCCTTTTGTGTGGAGTTAAATTGGAGTTCAAACCACTGATCCAAATGAAATCAATATTAGTAGTCGCATGTGCTAACAACAACCTGATAATATTGGAGCTATAACTAAGTTATATCGATTCAATTTAGACATTGACCCAAATGTATATGTAAATATTGTTGGATTGAAGATAAACATATGAGACAAAAGCGATGCGTAGTACGTCATCGATGAAGTTACTTTAAATTTTTCGCACACGCCCGTAAACCTGGTCGTTAACGTCAAGATTTACATGGAAGATTTTCCGATGGCGGCGCGGCGCGGCGTCGGCGTGTTGGTTTTGGCTGCGTGGAACACATAAGTGGACGTGATTTGCCTACTAGCGGGAGGTGTGAGACTCCGGGCGACACGACGCAGCACGGAACTGAATACTAAGGAGCGTACGTGTAACGTTTTCGATTTGTGGCATGCTCCGATAACCTGCATTTAGAAATCAAGCCGGCAGCTATTCTAAAATTTATTGACTCTCTTTCGGTGTGAATTGTGCCGGCGTCGAGTGGGAATTCAAAAAACTCGATTGTTCTGGCTCGCGACAAGTGGACGTTCATGATTCTAAACGAACACGAAGCCCTATTTACTTCCACATTTTATTTTATCTGAGTTTATTTTATTATGCCCACTACGACCAAAAAACAAAAAAATCATAACAAAAGAAAACGTTCTCGTGTTAAACAATGGATATTCATCTCCTTTCATATTTACGTAGATGATCCCAATTTTGAAAAAATTATGCCAATTTTTCCATGTAGGTATCAACGCAACCCTTTCTACATGATACATGAATTCGGTCATAACAGGTCCCATCATATCACGAGCGGTGTTTTAAGGAAGCCATCATGCATTCATTCCATTTAGTTTTATTGTCAAAGACCCGCGCCTATCTCGACGGGACCCCGTAACTGGATTTTAAATAAGATTCCTTGTAGGTCTTGTGAAATTTGCCTCACAAGATAAAGAAAGGTCGCTTGTCTGTTTCGTATTATAGAATCATTCCGCGCTGGAAGTATGATATGATCCTTTTTTATAGTCTTGTATCAAAGGAAATTCTGTTGATAGTGTACCTAAACGCGAACGGAATGTGATATTCTTTTCATTGCTTTCACGGTGCCCTATGAGATTTGGCCTAATATTTGCTTTGGTGAAATTACCTGAAGCAGCGGAGGCCGGCCGCGACCTACCTGTTTGAATTTGATGCATACTTCAGTGGTCTGCGGGGGCATTCGTGGTGGATGAAAAGCTATCGCCTTTAGAACGTGCAGTGACGTGTTACATATATATAACATAACAATGTAGCGCAGCCACATTCGGAGCCGGAGCCGCTCGGAAATATGTAAACAGTTATTTCAGCAATGTTCGTGTTGTCAAAGTTTAATTGCGGTAATAACGAAGTAACTAACAATTTAATTTGGCGACTCGCGGCGTGCAACATAAATCGTACTTGTGGATGTCAGCTGTCGGCAACTTTAGAGAATTTTCCTTGTAATGTCCTTTTCGCGTCGTTTTTCGCAGAACGTTTTAATTAATATTTCTTAACCGACTAAATATTCCTTTTATTTTGGTATTTACATTGTGCGCAATTTTCTAAACGATTAAAATATTATGTTGATTGCTTTTTTCTGAGAACATTTTGAGATAATTTACAACAGGCATGTTCAGAATAATAAATTCGTTTGACAAAGCACTGAGACTTTGCATGACATTATAACATTTAATCTCTGTCCCCACGTCCTGCCTTTACTCTCGTGAAGGTTCTCCGACCTTGGTTTTTTCTGACCATGACCAATCTTGCAAACTTTCGATCAGTGGTAAAAAGATCATCACTTACTTTTGTCGGCGTTGCCGGTGCAAGCACTGACACATCAACAGAGGGTAGGAGCCCTCTCGGCAGATATATATTTAGACATTTTAACAGGACATTATAACACATAAGTCTTTATCAACATATTAAACATCTGACCAATCCAAACAATAGTCGTTTTTAAAAGTATAAGAACACACAGTCACCGTCTCAATAATAATGTATTGACAAAAAAAAAACACGTAATTTAGTTACCTCATTTACCAACATTCTATGGTCTTATCCTTCGTTATTCTAACCAAATGTATAAGTTTTATTGATCACGTCATTCTAAAGGCAAAATTACCTTCAATATTACTAATATAAGCTCCGATCTGACAGACAGGACTCCTAGTATGCGTCTGTTCACAAAATATTAACTCTGTCTTGCCCTCGTCTTTTGTTCTTTTGGACACAGATTGTAACAAGGTAGATACCATAATTGGCAAGTATAAAGTCAGAGATTGGGACTGTATCTCCGGTATAGTTTTAAAGCTTCCTGAGGGTAACAGTTCTCCGTCATACTGAACTGTTAAACAAGTTTCTTAGACGTGTTTCTTAGGTGTGTTTCCCGATGCTGTACTACTACTGTATCAATAGTTATGCCCATTCATAACAACAGACTTAGAAACTATGTCAATAATTACCGAGCGAGGTCAATATCTTTACTAACCAAAGCTCTGGAAAAGATTGTAAATGAGAAACTCGTTAACTTATTTGTAAAATTAAAAGATTTTATCTGATGCTCAATTTGACTTTGAACCAGACAAACGACAGATGATCTCATACACTTTATAAACTGAATATAAAACAAAAAAGCTAATAACCTAAATATTTCACAGACTTTTTAGATCTGGCGAAGGCTTTTGACACAGTTTATTTTCCTACTCTACTGAAGAAGCTTGAGAGCATCGGTGTCAGAGAAACACAATTGCAATTCTTTAAACAATATTTCTCAAATCACACACAGAGAGCATGTGCAGGACTAGGTAATACAATTAGCGGGGGCTATAGTTGACTTTGGAGTTCCATAGGGAAGTATTTTAGGCCCTACCTATGTAATATCAATAAACTCTGCCACAATTATAAAATTAAAGCACATACCTGTACCCACACATCTAATATACAATATTGTAACATTTTATGGATTAAAAACACTAAAGTGCTATTAAACATTAGACGAACAACTAAATATCGCAGTCCATTTAACAAATGTTGCCAAAAAGTCTTGTAAATTACTATGTCTTCACATTTTAGATATGTAGCAGACTTCAAAGTAATGAGATTATAATGTCAATTAATATGACGTTGCATTTTCATATTAAATTACTCAAGAAGAACTAAAAAAATATTGCGTACCTACTCTCGATATTACTTTAAAAATCAAACCGAATTTCATTATACCATTCCCTTACCTAGGTTCTAAATCCTCCATCTCTCCAATGGTAGGGTTCTCCGGCCTCAGAATGTTGAGATCCCGATGCGGGGGGATGACCACCGTGTGATCCTCGGCCTTGCCTTGTAGCTGCACGAATATTATCCTCTGCAGGTCTTCGTACCGGTCCGTGGGAGGGGCTGGGGTCCGAGGCTCAGCCTCCGCTCCCCCTCCGCTCGTCTCACTTGGAGCTGATTGCTCGTATTCTCGAGACCCGTTGCTGCCATTGCTGGTGGAAAAAATACGGTGGAGTTACATTGTTGTTTTCATTTAAAGTTACTGATACTGTGTCTACTACAGAGACATAAGTTAGACCAAAACTTAACTCTCTGTAGCAGACCCAATATTCGCATGAAAACCTATAATAATATGTATAATCAACGGAGTAATATTAATGTATGATTTGTCCATGAACAGAAATGAAGATATTTCGTAAAAAATAATTTAAAAAATCTTAATGCTATATTCTCAAGATTTCCGAATGTTAGGATCGTCCGCGTTCGCGTGAATTTGACATTCGCGAGTTGAATTACTAAGATACTGGGAATAGTCGGGCATTCCTTTCGCGTGAACCCGCGTGTAAATGGCTGCATCTGGACAATCTCTTCGAGTAGCCAACTTTAACTTCTATATGTCAGTGTGGGAATTACTTGGAGGAAAAGGTGATTCTGCAACTGCTGTAACCACAAATGTGAGATAATAATACTGCAATTTACTGTAAGGTGCATAATATGTACCACTTAGTATAAGTACCTACTGTTGGTGAGTTGGTCGCAGCTTCATTTATCTAACGTGAAAGCTTAGTCTTTCTTATTTATTTAAACCGCAAATGAAAACGTGTAGATTACAATAAAGAAAAAAATATATTAAGCTAAGTAATTGACATGAGAAAAGCATGGCAAAACATGGAGGAAATTATTGATCGACGGAGCAACGGAAATGGGTATATGTATATGTAAATGGTAGGTAAATTATGATGAAGACAATATGGGTTCGGTAACCTTCTAAGTAAAAAAAATACACTAATCATTAGTGTAAAACCTTGCTGTACAATAGTAATTACTCAGACGCTCTTATTAGAAACATTTCTGAAATAATTCCAGTTATTATGAAGTATTTAGACATTATTTGAAAATAAAGGCTTCCAATGAAATACAATGAAATTGAAACTTATACAAAAACGAGTGCTCTTTGAAACAATTCTGGTATCGGCTTATTGTTGGTCTTATCAATTATGTTCGTGAAGGTAAATAATTGAAAGGGTATTAAGAATTTAAGCCTGCCTATTAAACAACTAACTAATATTGTTACTGTTTGTTAATTGAACAAATACTTTGAATCATTTCTAAGGTGATTTATCTCATTATTGTGAGGGAAACAAAACGTCTACCTATAAATAACTTTGTTTTTATACATTATGTAGTAGGTATAATATTTTAGATGGCTTTTGGAGATAAATGAAATAGAATAATTGGAACTATGACATTTTAAAATTACATTTTTATGAAAAGTAAGGCTTTCGAATTTAATCAAACTAACTCGTCAATCTAATCAGTTTTTAATAACCCCGTATTACTGCGTCGTTTTACAATTTAACTTCACCCTCTATTTTTAATGCAAAACATGTTAAAGACACGCGGCACATACTATTTTGATTGGCGACACCAATCCGTCACGTTTTGACTGACCTACTAGCGTAGCAGGCACATCGAACGCCATATATTCTTCATTGGTTGGCATATCCAGCGGGCATTGACGGGCTGACAGCAACGGAAACATGATTATATTTTTATATAAACCCTTTTCATTAACTGAGTACTAAATGGTGATTACACTTGCGACTTCCATACTGAAAAACTAGGTACCTAATGTAGGTACTGCATTTGATATCGTACATGCTAAAGACATACTTACACAGCTATAAACAGTGTTATATTAGGTCAATTGACAACTCTGTGTACCTAATCATTGATAACATAATTAAATGATCATCAATTTGGTCCGAAGATAGATATTGTTCGTCAATTAAGACATTAACCTCCCGTAGACACTTCCGCGTAGCGGTCTACGAGAAACAGGCCGCTCCCGTAGATCGCTACGATTTTTCGCTAAGTAGGCGACTAGGCGTCTACAGGCTATCGTAATGGTATAGGATGCTTGTTGAATTCATATTGTAATTTAACAGGTTAGGACTCTGAGCACATGAAACTGATATAGTTCAAGAACAAACAATTGCATATCCCTTAATCCAATAAAACTGTAATTAGAGGCTTAGTGGTGCGACTCTGGTTTTATATGAAAATGATAAGCAAGAACTAAAAAATATCTATATCACGATGAAAGCCTTAATTTCGATGGAGATATTGAACCTAATTTTACTGAGTAACAATAAGTACTTATTTCAAATTGTAAAGTATAGGCAAAGTAAATACAGACACTTGTACAAAATAATCACACACTCCAATATTTAGGTTATTGTTTGGGTATATTGTTTCGCCCCATTGAAAGTATTGAGGTTTGGGTCCGGTCTAAATCACTCAATAACGTTAACTTCAAGTGTTTGCGATAGCGAGGGCGATTGTTTACAGACGTAATAATAATTACGAACTGTTCGACTGTCTGTTCGACAACAGAGCTGAAATTGTAATCAATAAACGAGTACCTAGTGTGTACTTCAGTTGCTAATTTTCTCTGCACCTATGGAACCAAGGGGTCTCAAATTGACCGAAATGGAAATAACATCATAAAAATATAGTTTAAGAGGCAGGGTTTCCATTATTTAACCCGTCTCGTATACAGGGTGGCAGGTTAGACAGTGGAAATATTTAAAGGGGTCATTGTACTCATCACTATGAACAACTTTTACTTTGGGACCAACCCTGAAATCGTGAAAAAAAAATCAGCTGTTCCATACATTTATGTTCACATAACTCAACAAAATGTATGGAACAGCTGATTTATTTTAACGATTTCAGGGTTGGTCCCATAGTAAAAGTTATTCATAGTGATGAGTACAATGACCCCTTTAAATATTTCCACTGTCTAACCTGCCACCCTGTATAAAATCGAACGCTTGTTTTTAATCAACCATTATAACCGCTGCGGTACACAGACAGGAAGACGGCCTTGTATGTCTCTGTCTTAAATCGTTAGTCGCCAGTTAGGACATGAGGAGAAGGGTTATCGACTATTATTTTGCTGGAAATCTCATAGTTCTGGTGTATTAACTATGACCATTTGTCATAAAACAAAAATAGATGGATTCTATGACATTGGACAAAAGCGATTCAAACAAACATGAGTCAGATAAATCGCAGAATACGTGTGTTTACTGCAAATGATTTGACGTATTTTTCATTGACGTGTACAGTTATTCGATTTTCCTAACTCAAATACAGTGTGTCTGGTCACCGGTGTCCGACCCATTAAGGCGAAGCAATGATCAATTTTATCGACAAATCCACTATAATAAGGCATTTTGTAAAACAGTTAAGAAGTTAAAAATATAACCAAATTTTTTCCCATTTCCAGTATTTTTTTAAGGTTTTATGGGAGTTTTTGATAAACTTTTTAGTGTGAACTTATTGCCCACTTTTGTAACTATCGACCGAAACCACTTTTATGCCAGTAGAACCTCTAATATCGGTAGATATGGCAAAAAGGAAAAAAAAATGGCCACCATTTCAAAACAGTAGGGGCAAAACGCCTTATTATGGTGGATCTTTCGATAAAATTAATCATATTGCTTCGCCTTAACGGGTCGGACACCGGTGACCAGACACACTGTATATCATTGTCCTAATACTATACCATAACACTTTGTTATAAAATTATTTTTAAATTATTCAGTAGTTTAGTACTTCTCCGATGTATGATTAAAACATTGTTTACAACGATAACTTTCCCATAGAAATACACCAATAAATTATGTTTGCTCAACTTAAATAGTTACACGGTTACTTTGATACAAATCCTATTTATTCTCTCATACTCATAATACCTAGGTATTAGATATTTGCACGAAAACATCATAGATATTATCATAACTACTTATCTGTTTATTGCTTATCTGTTTATGTGATAATAATGAGATCGATAATTTATTTTTTGGATCGCCGCCAGCGAATGTTCTTGCGGATAGTTTCATGTCTCGTAATTATTATTTATGTTATTTTAATCTTTTGCATTTGCAGTAGAAGTTATGACTAATCTCCGTGAACTCTGCTACTGTATTTCTAAAATTTCAGTATTTCGCCAAAAAATACAGTTTTATTTTGAAAAAGAGAGGTTGTGATTTGCCTAGGTAAATAGCATATTGGTCAATCAATATCATCAAGCATAGGGGATTGGCAAGAATTTTTTTAACGTTATTCTATCCAGTTTTTCACCAAACTTACGCAAATTATTTGGAAAGCGGAAAATAGCTGACACAGGTAAACGCTAATGTGGCTTCAGGGCTTAATAATAATATCTTAACAAAGTTATAAATACCATACAAATAAAGTATTCATGGGACTAAAAATAGCACCATAGGCTAGTTAGGCAACTCAAATTACCGAATACTTCAACAGTTTTTGTCTCCGTCTTAATAAGACAATATAATCGTGATATATCCTATTGTAAGACTTTTTTATAGGTCTCAAGCCCACACATTGTCTCAAATTGTCTGTTGGCGAAATAACGAACGTGCTGGTCGTTGGTTAAACACCTACAAAAAAGTTAAAATAGCTAGCATGTCGCATTTTACTTTCATATTCATACTAGTTGAGGGAAAAGGTTGAAATTATTGCTTCAAAAGATATGTGAAGGTGTTTAGTGGTTTCCTAGCGTAATATATTATTACTAGCTATGCCCCGCAGTTTTACCGGCTTGTAGTTCCAGACATTAGTGCGTTTAAACAAACAAAACAACTCTTCAGCTTATATTTTGTAGATGTGCCCTTTTAGGCCTCCTACGCACTGGCGACCATGGTCGCCGCGACCTGGCCGCGGCGGCCAGTGAATTCTGGACTTTTATAGCAATCGCTATTAGCCCCTACGCACTTAGCGGCCAGCGACCAGCCGGCCGCGGCGTCCAATTTGATGCCACGCGACCAGCGACCAATCGTGGCCGTCGAGAACATCACTTCTGTATAAATTCATCAGTGCTACCGCATCGGCCGCGGCGACCAGACGTGTAGCTAGCTACAGAGTGATTATTTTACAATGGCCAATTTCGACACGGAAAGGTTCATAATTGAAGTTGAAAATAGAAGAGGTTTATGGGACTTAGAATCAAATGATTACTCCAATAAAGATGTTAAGCGGCAGTTGTGGCTTGAACTGGTCGATATATTTGGCGGTGAATCCATGGAAGATAAAGAAAAGGCAGAACTTGGTTAGTATTTTATTTTATTATGCCTAAGTAAATTAATAATGCGATGAACTACAATAAACGCAGCAGGTGATGTAGTAGCATTCGACACGTATATGTGACATGAGTGTTTTTTTTTAAAGTTGTTCCGTTCATTCAAAATCTAAGAAATTTTAGCAAATAGGTAATTGTCAAAAGTATAACTATTTTATTTCTACTATTTTTCGCTTTGCACATGAGTTTTGACAATTATTTGCTAAAATTTCCCAGGTTTTCGTAATGATTGGAATAACTTTTTGAAAAGATTACTCATACCGCATGTGCGTTTGACGCCATTTTGTTTACGGCGCGCAATGGCGGCTCGCGGCGAGCAAGTGCCTCAACGCACAAACTGAGCAGCCGTCGTAGGTACGCACCCATATATTTACAAATTGTGCCAGGGCAAGCGACCATCGGTACTGAAGTAGTTTGCGAATATATCTCGATATTCGGTTGATGTTCTATTTGCTCTAGTAGGTAAACATGCAGGTATTTCTAATAAAGTCTCTGGTACAGTTAACGTGTCCTTGAAATCATATCCGTCTCTTTCTCGCACAAAATTATGAAGCACACATAGAGCTTTTATAATCACAACTGCAAATTCTTTCTTGACGTTTAGGGGTCGGTGAAGAATCTGCCATTTATTGGCTAATATTCCAAATGTACATTCAATATAGCGGCGGGCACGGGATAGTCGATAATTAAAATTAGTCTTTACATTATTCAAGTTTCTCCCAGCATACGGTCGCATCATATGTTCCGATAGTGAAAACGCCTCATCACCCACTAAAACGAACGGCATTGATTGGCCATTTTCTTTGATGGGGTTATTGCTCGGAATATCGAGATCATTATTTAAAAGCCTATGATAAAATACAGAGTCTTTGTAAATTGACGAATCACTGCATTTGCCGTATGCTCCAATATCTACGTAAAGAAATTTATAATTTACATCACATATTGCAAGTAACACGATTGAAAAATAATTCTTGTAATTGTAATAAAGAGATCCCGAATGTTGTGGTTTGATAACTCTAATGTGCTTGCCGTCGATGGCTCCAATGCAATTAGGAAATTGGGCGTATTTTTGAAAACCTTCAGCCGTTTGAATCCACTTATCTCTGGTCAATTGTGGCATCACAATTGGTTTTAATATCTCCCATATTGCTTCACAAACATCAAATACTATTTCCGATACTGTAGGAAGCCCTATACGGTATTCATGACTTATATGAGATAAAGAACACCCAGTAGCCAAATACCTGAAAATAAAATTCACATTAATAAACATAATATTAGTTTTGTAATATGTAATACATTTATTTATTGATTTACAGGCATTACTCTCCAAAAAAGATGGAAAAACCTTAGAGACTGTTTCACAAGAGAGCTGCGCCGTCTTAAAGATGTCAAAAGTGGTTCTGCTGCAAAACGTAAATCACAATACACCTATTTCAACCAATTACTGTTTTTGAAATCAGTGCTGGACACAAACGCAACAGAAAATAGTCTCGAAGAGGCAAGTCAAGAAAATAAAAGTGCAAGATCTTCTGATCTTGAGACTCAACAGTCTGCATCAAAGTCGCTTAGAACAAAAAGGAAGAAAAAAATACCAAACGAAGAATCCGATACAGACCCTCTAATTTCAGTTCTGCAAGAGACCATAGCGACTACACAGAATGATTCAAATTGTGACAGACTGTTTCTTTTATCCCTCCTCGAAAGATTTCAAACAATCCCTGCTGCAATGAAGACCAAAGCGAAAATGGAAATCATGGAAATTATAGAAAAATACCAACCGAACTGTACACCTACAACAGCGCGCATAAACTATTCAAGTAATTTCAATACTCTTAACGACCAAGAATATGACCCTAATCGACCGAGTTATTCAGGTTATTCTACTACCAACAGGATATCAGATGATTCAAATTACAGCGATAATCATACTCATTATTCTGATATTTCTCAAAATTCAGAAATGATAGACCTATTTCCCAATTTCAATGATTAATTGTTCACAATTGCCATTTTTTAAGTTATGAAAATACAAATAATTTGATTATCTACTTCAGTTTTTTAATATTTAAAAACATGTTATAAGCAAGCCCTTTTCCTCTCCTTTTCAAAGTCGTAAAATAGAATACTACTGAACAATAGTTCATAAATTTTTTAAAGTGGCAAAACCTTGGTCAATGAATTTTACAGGTTGTTGTGAAAAACACAACAGTGGTGGTTTAGGGCGATTCAGAAACGAGTCTTGTATAATTCAAATTTACAAAAAAATCCATTTAGCAGTTTAAGTAAAAAAAAGGCCCTATCACATTATTTTTATTTTTCCTGTACACAATACTCCATTCCGAAACACCCTTTAAAATATATCACGTATTTTTTAAACATTCTGTATTTAAAAAAGAAAAAGCTTACCTTATTGTTATTACTAATTTTTCTTCTGCTGGAATGCATTTCCGATAGTTGTTACCAGTTCCAGTAATTTTTGGTTTTATTGTATCCAGTAACAGGTTAAAAGTATTCGTTGACATTCTCATGTAATTAAAGAATCTCTTCTCATACATTTTTAAATCCAAAAAATAAGTATAATATAATCCTTTAGTCTTTCTCTCGCAAAGTAATGGATGCACCCAAAACTGTCTTTTACGTGAAATCTTCCGTTTTCGTTTTCGTAGTAAATACACAAGCACAGTTAGCGTGATTATCTTCTGCACGTCCATCTTGACACACCCTTGGAAGTCGACTGCAAATTTTTCGGCCGTCCACATGTCGCGCCATGGCCGCGGCGGCCTGGCCGCGTCTATGGTCGCCAGTGATGTCGCGCTTGCCTACGCAACGGCGACCATGGCCGCGGCGGCCTGGCCGCGTCTATGGTCGCCAGTGCGTAGGAGGCCATAGTTATTACGGACGGCTGCATTATTTAAGCCCTTTGCTAAGACGGTGAGAGAGATTGTCTAACCATCTAAACTTGCACGCACCTTCACAACATTTTCTATACAAAACAAATTGTCAAATGTGTAGGTACGTGTAGGTAGGACGATCTGAATATCACTCAGAAAATCTAATCTACTCTTGTTAAGCGTGGTCGTACCATAAGTACCTTACAAATATGTGTAACATTGTATGAACTTGCCTTCATTAATTAGATATCCTACAACTTTAGCAATTCTTCTGAACATGTACCTACCCATATTTTCCTTTCACATCTCAACTGCTAAAATATATATTCTGTTCTAATGAAATAAACAAGCTACCCATGTTTTATTTATTTTTCACAGTTCTCCAGAGATTGTGACATGAATGAACTCGTCATGAAGGTTGATATTTTTTGGTTAGTGTCACTTTTTTGTAATTTGATTGTTACTGCCTTACTGCTAATTAATTCAGTGCTGTATAAAACAGTTGAATACTGATCAAGCCCTTGCAAGAGTGTATCAGGGTATCCAGATATAAGTTTATTCTGCCACCGGTCAGAACACCCAAAGATCTGATGAAGATTACGTAGGTGAACCCACAAAACAAATGTTAGAATAAAATCCTATGAAACGTCGCATTCTGCTAACTGTAATAATAATTTTAATAGGTACGGTCGATACATTCGGTGCGGAGAGGTGAATATTCGTTTCGTTCGTCTCGTTCAACGCGGAAAACTGATGTGCGTCCACCTCAAAGTTGATAAAATCCGAATTACGATTTGCTGCTCTATTACTAATATATTGCTGCAGATGTGTTTTTAATTTCCTACGTCCAGAATTTTAAGGCTGCCCAATATCACATTAAACATTATCCTGCTTAGACGATGATTAAATTAAACACTTCTAAGTCAATTGTCACTTCTATTCATTGTCATATAAATGACAAGGATAGTTGTATATTTAATCAGTGATTAAAGTTAAGAAACGTCTTTAAGTAAGGGGTATAAGCTCTAAAAGCAGCTCAGTTCACTTTGTTTGCTGACAAAATACATTTGAGAGCTGACCAAAACCTCTTTAAGGATCTGACCATTTAAATGATAACGTCAACCGTAAATTTCCGTTCAGATTGCCGTTAAAAAAGTTGCGGAAACAGAAACGGATGTGAAAAAGCGCGCGGAACTTCCGCAATTGCAGAAACGGAAACAGTGGTCTGTTGCATCACTAGTTCGAACCCATGCCTTCGACTTGTAAGTCGATGCAGCTACCGCTGAAGTAGTGTTTTTTTATGTGTTCATATCACGGAAGAAAAACACAGGTTCATATTCCTGAATAAGTGGAATTCACCTCTTTACATACTTAGATCTATACCTACGTCAAATTATCGCACTTGTTTCCCAATACTCGTTAATTAAAATGAAAATACTCAAATAAGTTAACAGGTTAAAATAATGCATTTTCCATGATAACTAACTTGACCTTCTTACCATGTTTAGCTGGTGCAAATTACCACTTGTTGCGAAATCCGTGACAATGTTAACACAAGGCGAAAGAGCCGAAGGAGACCCTAGGCCGCAGCCCACGCGCTCGATTTTAGAAAACCACAAAGCTTTTGTGGTTACCCTAGTTATATCTACTATGCCTTAAATTTAATAATACAGGTATGGCCGTCCTATCCTGTACAATAGTGATCTGCCAAAGAGCGATTACAGGGCACCTGTCATGCACAGACGCAAGAGAGTAGGCAAGGCGAATCAGCCCCGCGCTACGCTGCGGGGTGCGTGGCGACGGAACAAAAATCCCGTGCGTGAATGCGTTTTCAGTGTGTTGCACCATTCGTGATTTCTATACAAATACAGGTACCAACTTGCAAACAATGGAACATCACGCACCCCCGCGCTACGCTGCGTGATGCGGGGCAGTGTGCGAATCGACTAAGACGGGATATTTTTTTTGGCAGCCGCACAGTATTTTATTAGAAATTATTGAATAGCTGTTACCCGCGATTTCGTCGGCATGAAAATGTATGAAAAGTAGCCTGTATTTCTTCAGGTCCTTCAGGTCCAAGGCTACTTCTTTGCCAAACATCAAAATCCGTCGAGCCGTTTCAAAGTGGAGAAGTAACAAACCCCAAACAAACAACACCCACACACCCCAACTTTCGCATTTAGGTATAATATTTGTAGGATTACTAAGATTAGTAGGTTAAGCCTTCGTCATCATCATTTCAGTCGAAAGACGTTCACTGCTGGACATATGCCTCCGCTAAGCGTCGCTACATTGGCCGGTCCTGTGCTTCCTGCGACCATCACCAGGTCATCGGTCCACCTTGTGGGAGGTCAACCCACGCCGCGTCTTCCGGTACGCATTCGGTATTTAAACCTTATAAAGTATTATTATTGTCTGAGAGGAATTCAATAAATGCTCGCAGGGCTTTCGAATCAGTTTCACGCATTCATAATACATAGGTATGTATAGGTAGGTAAAGTTGGTAGTCAAATAATCTCTGATCATTAGTAAAAAACGGTAAGAATGCCTTTTATGATATTCATTACTTATTAATAGTCCACTGAGCATTATAACAAAATTTACGAAAACTATTTTAAAATTATTTATAGGTATAATTATCTACTTTATTTAGTCTGCCTTCATTGTAGTGACTATATTCTTATAAACATTAATTATCTGGCTTATTATGTTAATCACTTTTTAGATAGATAATAGCTTATTTTACATAATCTAGATTTATTACAGTAAAAAGTATAAATTTTATTTTTACACATTTTAATCCTACATAAATTAAAATGTTTGAAAATACAACATGATAAGATGTAGGTATAATCATATTATTATTGATTATAATAAATAGTGTATCGACCTGCTCGTGTTTATAAAAACTTTGGTGAATTGAAGAAAATAAAAATAAAGATGATTTGAGTCAAACAAAAATCAAAACATGAAACAAGTTAGTTCCGTTATTCGAAGAAATCAAAGTGACGTAAGCGTTGATGTGCATGTTACTTTATGTTCGATATAATATTATAATAAAATTAATACATTACTTCTTTTGACATGTCTGTAAAACTGTATTGTGGTGTAGCAATTGTTTAAATGAAAGGCGATGAGTGCCTGAATCATATTTCATTTGTTTTAATCTACTATTTGCGCAGCCGATGTGACAAATTAATTAGTGCATTGTTTTTGTAACAAAAGCTGACAACTTTTAATAATAGACGCTCTTTCGTGGATAGGTAGAACAAAAACTGCATTGACATAAAGGTGAATATATGCGTAATTATAAGTTCTATAGATAATTCCCGTAGGTTTACGTAGAAAAACAATCTGAACCTGTGTAAATGTGCTGATGTAAATAAGTTGGTGTCAGTTTCAGAAAACTTGAACATGTTTATCACTGTACTAGCTTTTGGTCGCAACTCTGTCTGCGTGGACTCTACCCCGTGGGAATTTAGAATAATACTGACTTATTGTTGTCTACATCTTATAGGGAATCTGTGTGCAAAATTTTGTCTTTCTAGGTCCAATGGCTCACGTTGAAAATTAAAAGAAAATTGCTGACTCACTGTATGACTGACTCAGTCATACAGTGAGTCAGCAATTTTCTTTTTATATAAATTGATATGGTCCACATTGCTGATCTTCGTACACACTGGTTAACGACTCTTCTGTAGTGCTGTGTTCCTGTGGTAAGTGAGGTCGCCAAAGCTCCTGAGGATACGCTGTGTTGACAGCGGAGGACTTACTTGTCCCGTAAGCTGCCAACACAGCGAATCCTCATTTCAGAGAGTCGCTAACGCGCATATGACACTCGATGTTGCAAGCGTTTCATAGACTAAGGCAGGGGTCAATAATTAGTTTCGCTCGGGGTCCGTTTTAAGAAATGAAATGCCCATCACGGTCCGTACAATGTTTTATAGAAAAAAATATTTATTAAACAAATTATGTATTTACGGAAATAACAAAGGATTTTTTTTACATATCAATGAGAAAATGAAATTTTTTGTTGCGGGGCATATATTTTTATTAAATTACGTACTCTGTAGTGTAAGTTGCTGTGTACTCGCGGTCCGCACAAAATGGGTCGGCGGTCCGGATGCGGACCGCGGTCCGCCATTTATTGACCCCTAGGCTACGATAACCGCTTACCGTCAGGCGGGCCGTACGCCTGTTTGCCACCATCGTCACAAAAACCCACCGAAGAAAAAAAAAACCTCAATAATTATTATTATTTTTTTTTTTTTAAAACGTTGCCCCACACTAGGATTTCTCCTGTATCGTGGGTGTGTTTACAAACACAAATTTCACATACACAAACAGCCAGACCTATGTGCAATGCGGGAATCGAACCCGCGACACGTTGCGCAGCAGCCAATCTCTCAGCCACTGCGACAACCGTGCGGTCTATTATATTTAAACTCAAAAATAATCTTTTTAGTAAGTATGTTAAAATTACAACAAGTAAAGTACGTGCCGTACCATGACGTGTTAAAACCATCATTGTTCCGCTGTAAACAAGGGATAGCGCTATTCGTGCTGTATAGTTCCATCCCTCTCTCACAGCGGAATAATGATGGCAATAACACGTCGTGGTACGGCCCCAGGTATCTTGGCCAAACATGTTAGATTTGACCGATATACTTATCTTGAACCACTACACACGATAAGTTCTGAAGTAGTAGTTGCCACTTTACAGATATTATCAAAACTAGCGTAATATATATATTTATTTAATAATCCATTAGCAACAAAATATACAGATATAGAATCGTCTTTCAGTTCAATGACCCTAGAATGATGCATAGTGTTAATAATAAATATTCTAGAGCATAATATAATCATATTCATCTGTTTAGTGTCTTCATCAATATTTTATTGTGTTTTCACAAAAATAATCCTTTTAAACTTTCACAGCGCGATATGCCATCACTACGGGGGATATAACGTTATAATGGACACGTTTAAAGTAAGTTCTTTATTTATTTCGAAATTAAATTAAATAACTACTTAGGAGACGTCCATTAATCACGTGATGTATTTTTAGCAACTTTTTGACCCCCCCCCCTCCCCCCTGGTGATACGTGGTGAGGGTTTTTAACTAACCCCTCCCCCCCTACCCAAATTCACGTGTATTTTTTTGGTACAAATTATCTTAATTTTTTTCAGAATATTATCTTTAAATACAAGCAAAAAAATTTGATTATGTTTAGAAATCACGCGTCCAACGAAAAAATTAATACACGTGATATCTCACTACACAGAGATGGCGTCGAGGTCAAGGAATCCGCATCTTAAGAAGGCTGTCGCATTTTGTTACCTCTCTCGCTCGCACAAAACCATATTTTTAAGAATGTTAAATGAAAAGATGCATTTTTGAAACAGCAAACAAAATAATATTAATGTAAATATTAAAAACTCAACACAAAGCTCAACACCTTAGTGGTTGTACTTTCCGGACAAGCACAAGATCTGTCATAGTATGGTCTAAAATTGTTAACCCGCACTGAGAAAATATGGGGATTGATCCTTCGCTGTATGAGAAGATGCTTTTGCTGATCTATACCTATTATGCTTTTTTATACAGGTGGCCCGTTTATATTATAGTAGCCAAATTTTTTTTTTGGGTCGTGGACATCACTAGGTTTCATATAAACTAGTGTTGGGCCGACTATGAGTTTGGCCGACTAGCTGAATAGCCGACTAGTCGGCTGGAAAAAGGCTGATTAGTCAACCGACTAGTCGGCCAAGCCGATTATTGCTTTCGGCGGTGTTCGGGCGGAATCGGTAATGTTCGTCGCGCCTCGTATCCCTTGCCCGCGCCGCACGAGTCGAACGAACAGGTTTTTGTTTGTACTATGCATTTTGTCATAGTAGGTATCGTTCACATTCAATCGCCGTTACTTAGTGTTTTTTAAATATAGAACAAATTCGATTCTGTTCTATATAAATGCGATTCTAAAATAAATAATAAATAGGTGATTACTTATTATGTTCTTAAATCAGAGTTATTATCAGAAACTTGCGTTCAGAATTTATTTTTTGTTCTTATACCTGTATTATTTTGCCAATGTAAGACTGATACTAAAATAAATATTAATTAGATAATAATGAAAGAATTTCATTTCAATCACCCTATTTATATGAATAAAGTTATGGCCGACTAGTCGGCGTTTTTTGCCGACTAATCGCCGACTATAAAAGTGGCCGGATAGTCGGCTTTACCGACTAGTCGCCGACTAGTCGGTACATCCCTAATATAAAGGCAACCTATGTTTCACGAAAATCAGTAGTTTAGAAGTTGTGATCCAATTATTTTTTTCTTAAAATCTCTACTTTAGTTACGTAAACCTCTCTAGATTAAAAGTTGGACTACTTACTATAAACGGGCCACCCTGTATACATATTATTGAGTCAAAACAAACACCATGGTAAGTGGTTACCACCGCATATATCCACCTGCAATACATGCCCATAGGCATGGCAGATGCATTGTCCAATCTAGCAACAAAGTTGAAAAACGTAGCTCGCCTTCGCCTTCGTGAATATTTAGTAAGTTGTGCCTACGAAGACTTGTCCTTCGATGGACTCTTTAAGGCTCGTGCAGAATCAATTATAAACAGCAGGTGACACTACGCTAGCTGACAAGATATGTGTCACAAATTCTCGAATGTTTCATACAAAATTTGTTGCCCGGGACTTCGTTCGCGTGGAAATTACAAATCTTTCCGACGGAAACCGTACATTTTTCCGGGATAAAAATTAGCCTGTGCGCTAATCCAGACTATAATCTATCGCTGTGCCAAACATCCAGATCCGTTCTTGTGTAATTGAGTAACAAACATCCATCCATCCTAACTTTTGCATTTATAATATTAGTACTTATAGATAAATACCTATCAGTACAAATCCGTGACACTTTCTAGTGACAATAGCAACAATTCCACTTGACACTAACCAAACTAAGAATATATTGATATATTATGGAGCCAAACCAAACAATACATAGATATTATATGGAGTCATTTATGTAAGGTTGACTGAACTATCAAACGGGTTAGGCAACTCAAAATATTCGATGCTGTAAATGATGCTGATATGCACTATTTGTGAGCTCTACAACGTGTAACATATTTAAGGGGGTTGTTTAGACTCTTAAGTCTAAACAACCCGCTTAAATATGATACACGTTATGAATAAGCTGAGATCAAAATTTGATAGCTTCAAGAAAAAAATCGGCCTTTTTAGGGTTCCGCACCTCAAAAGGAAAAACGGAACCCTTATAGGATCACTTTGTTCACTTTGTTGTCCGTCTGTCACCGGACCATAAGTGGAGCTATCTGCTCATAGATGGCGCCACTAAAAGTATGCAGTAGCGCCATCTATAATCAAGATATGATATGTCTACTATGGTGTAATAGCGGCATAGATGGCGCTATTGCATATTTCGGAACCCATAGGGCGCGAGTCGTACTCGCACTTGTCCGGTTTTTTCAACAGTTATGCAGGCATCAATTGAACGGGTCAATTCGTATGGAGAGTCGAAAAAATATTGGCCGAGTATTGGTTTGACATATCAAAATACTTAATGTTATTCTGATTATGAGTCCAAATAACCGCCTTGAATAAAAATTATCACTCATTTCTGTTACACCTTGTGCAAATATCTTCTGTCTCCTTCTCAGTTAGCCTGTTAGTAAGAAATAGCAGTGTCTTTAGTTTAGTCGGTGCCCTACAAAATGGAAGTGTAATGCATGCTAGGCCTGCAGACTCTAATAAAGTAGGCTACTTTTATGGGCCCCCATTAGGCAGCCAAATGGCCTAGGAAAGGTCACGGGAAACCGTTACATGTAAATGATCAATAACGTTACGTTAAATAAACATTTATAACTACAACAATGTCGTTTTTCTTCATACAGACACACTGTCGTTTTTCTTCAATACAAACTTTACAACTCCTTTTTACCCCTTTAGGGAACGAATTTCAAAAAATCTTAGTGCACCTCTAGGATACTCTAAGAATATTACCTCCTTTCAAATCTCTAGGTCCAGCGTTTTTTTAGGTTGTGCGTTGTCTGTCAGTCACGGTACTATTTTATAGTATAGAAGACGATAAGATGGTAAGGGTAAGTAGAAGTACGCCCTCAGGTTATAGAAACAAGGAGATAAATGTTATCATACCAAATTGGTACGGGAACCGCTGTCGCCACTTTTAAAACAGTGTGCATCATTACTACAAAGGCTCTTATGTAAATATAGAGATCTCCTACACATTAAAAATACCGCGCACACTCAATCGAACACTGTTATTCGTCACTCGTCACTCTGCTAAACTAGAATACTATAATATAAATTTAATCATCGATCGCGTTCGGTCCTCGCGCAACATGATCACATTTATCATGCTAAAAGTGCCTTGGCACATCTCCCTTGTTTCTGTGATCCGAGAGTACACCCCACACTATACGAGTACAATCATAGTACACCAATATTTTGCCAGTTATGTTAAAAGTCCTATGTTAGCGCGCGTTCCCACCTGCGTCGCGTGATCATAAATTGTCGTCCCGTCAAAGTGTCGTGGCTTGTATATTTAAATGGAGTTGTCCACATATAGCACGACACGATAAACTATCGTCCACGACTTTTTAACTGTGTGACGATAAACTTTATTACCCGGCTTCTTTATATTTTTTTTTATTAAATAATACGCTTGCGTGTGACCGCCATCTCGATCCCGTCTACGATGGAGAAGAAACTGATTCACTCTCGACTTGATTGAAGATACCCAGATTGTAATTATCGGGGAACACCCACTCCACTCATCCCTCGAACATTCACTCAGACTGTTATAATATGACGGTAGCGGGAACAGTTGAGGCGAGCCTGTACCTGGCACAAAATTTGTCGTAGGGGAACCCTGATAAGATCATGCCTGATCCGGGGATCAAACCCCACGCTCGGTAGTCAAACTTGCGACCACTGAACCAAGTCAATCAGACAGAACAATTAAAAGGAAGTGTTTCTTCAGCTGTTTTAAAGTGATATAAAAATAAATTTATGGCTGATTTTTCAATGTAACTTGACCCGAGAATTTTTTTAAATTTTTTGAAAGTTTTTCTGTACAAAATCTTTCACACGTCAATTTTATTCCTTGAATAAAAGATATCTGACGATGGAAAAATCAGCCCTTAGGACCACAGCAATCTGTGTAAAATAAAAGGATAAATAAATATATTGTGTAAATAAGATTTTTTTGATATCTATATCGATTACGGAGATAACCGGAACCGTAATGATAATACCCAAATTACTAATGTTATCTTTTTATCTAGAATGTGTTGATAAAGTATTATGTACACAAGCTCTGGACTTGTTTGTATTAAGATAATTGTAATTATGATAATAAACACGTTTGACATAAAATTATCACACTTTTTTTATTTGTTATGACGTCTGGTCGCGGGTCGATAAGCAAACCTATTTAGTTAAGGAACTAATAGGTCATATGACAATTCTAGCACTTAATTAAATAGGTTATTTATTATTTAATATAATAGATATAGCCTTTTGGCATGGGCATAAGCATAAACTACAGAACGCCACTTGCTACGAAAATATAAAAGCTCACTAAACAAATTAAAAGTTCACCATGACCTTTTACCGTAGATGTCACTAATTTCTTAAAGAACAATGCAAACATAATTTTAGTTTTTAATTTAGTCATTTAAAATGTATTTTGAAAATTAAGTATTTTTAAATAAATAATGGTTGCTTGTAAGGTAATCGAATAATCGAGCAAAAGGCACAAGCAGTAATTAGTATAAGTAGACATTAAAGTGTAGCCAATTTGGGCCATTGTGTGCAGGACCCAACACCATACTAGCCAGTAATTAATATAAATAAATAAATAAAAATTAATATAAATATGCTCTAAATAATACTGTTTTATTCTAAGTATTCACAGAACAAATACGAGAATCTAATACAGTTCAATTGCTTTTAAATTATTTTCACCTCATATAGAGTTCAACATATTGAGATGGATTGCTATTTCGTGAATAAAGTGATGCAGAAATCATTCGTGGAAGTAGTTTGTGATAAGTAATAATCAAGAAAGATAGAAAGATGATTTATTGCTTAATAAGATACCTAAGTACAAAAATTTTAATCTAAGTAAAAAACGGTAGATACACTTACAGATTGGCATGTTTTTTTTTGTGTGAAAGATTTTATTATTAACTGGTATTATTCAATTTTTTTATGAATTGTTTAGCTCAGAAGACTTATGTTACTTAATTTATATGACGTTTTGTAATTTTCAAATGATCATTTATTTAGATTCGAAAATAATATTAAAAAGAAAAACAATAATATTAAGCACATAGGTTAATAATGTTGCCGTAGAGCGAAAAATCACTAAGTTCCAATTTAACTTGTTTGGAGTTTGAAGTTTTTAAAAGAACTAAACTCAATCATTACCTAGTTGATATAAGATATTTCTTATTTTAAATGTATGAAAAAACGTGCTTAATTTTTTTTCAAATGTGTTTAATTATATTATTGAACTTTTTCATAAAATTGCCTATAGAGTTGTAAACTTTAGATGCAAAACATTAGTAGGTATCTTCACTTCACTGCGTTAATCAATAAGACTTTATCGATTCCAGGAAAACAATCACAATGAATAATAACAATAGTTTTAATTGTATTGTTTTGCGGTCGGAACCACATTGGTGTAGTGGCAGTATCGTGCAGCTGCCGTAAATATGCGGGTTCAAATTTCAGACAAAACTAACCCCCATATTTTTTAGTCAGCGTTTTGGTGTTATTGAGTTTTTTAAGTAGTTAACATTGTAAAAAAATAAAGCTGCGCCAACACTTGAAAGTAAACCTAGTCGGTTAAAATTAAACCTATCGTCAGTTCACCCGATATGTATCAGAAATCAGAACTTCTTCTAACATTGTAGGAAATTAGTCATCAAGTAGGTAATAACTTTTCAGACGCATAATACGGTGCGAATATTCAAGTTTATGTTTTTTCATAATTTCATTTCATTATATGAGAAAAAATCTTTATCTACCTACGGTGCCTAAATGTTGTTTTGAATGAATTTAGAGCATAATATTTCATTAAAATTTGAATTATATTTTTAGGTTATCACCTATCACATTATTTTGAGTAACACGGATCTATTGATCCGCAAAAAACCAAGATGTATGTGAACCAATTGAAATAGTTCTAAGAAAACTCTGGACATTATGCTCATATTGTGATTATAATTTATCACACTTCTTCACAAAAGTCGTATTATTATGCGGCATATCGCACGTTTTATTCTAAGATAGATCTTGACTCTTGACATATGTACACTGCACTACAAAATATATGCAGGTCATTTTAATATCATCCAATTATCTGTTTTACGGTAAATACCCGGATAAAACTGCAGTAAATTTTAAATCTATAACACTGACTCGCACAATTATGATCGATATTAACTCATTTTAATATAATGTCAACCGGTTTTTATTACGCTCACAATTGATCTAGTTTCACGGATTATATTTTAAAATATCTTGTATACAGTATACCGTCCTGTCCGAAGCAGACTGTTATCTACAAAGACGCTGTCAAACCAGTAAACACGCCGATAACATAAGATAACATTTCGCATAAATTACTCACTGAATGCTTTTAAATTAACCACAAATCATAACTAACAGTTTAATATACAAGTCAAAGTTAATTACAACATGTTATATTTCTAAGCGGTGAAGGTTGCAGCGTACCTACCTCCTAGCTACAATATTATTATTAAATAATTTCTTAGTCACTGCACATGGTTGAAATTTCTCGTACATAATGACCCAGAAAGTATTCTGGAGTCATTAAAAACTCGTTTATAAATAAATTATGACAATATTTACTGCGCTCAAGTCATCTGGCGACGCAATCAAAGGGTCATTGTTATATTTGATAAGATAAATTTTGATTGAGAAGTCTGTGGAAATTACCAAACAGTCACCATTTATATCTCTAGAATAAGATATGGGTATGTTCTTCTTGGTTAATAAAAAAATATAAAATGATGTTTTCATTCATAAAAATACTTAGGTACTATCTACTTACTTATACCCTTGGAAACACGCAGCAACGCATCGGATTCAATGTTTTTATTTAAACTGAATGAAGTAGCTCTACAATTACTCTTTTATTTTTTTAATTCCACACAGTTATCCTAAAAAACCTAAAAAACGTATCTATCCTATCCCTAGACTTTGTAGGCTCCTTATTTATTACGATGATAATATACTAGATATTTTGGCACAACCCTTAGAAAATTCAAGCGCCAAGTTCATCTATTAGTTATGTAGTTAGTTGTCATTTGTAATGTTTACCGTTTAATATTGTACACTTGTTATAAATTTTTCATGCTCTGAAATCAATGTAACATAATTATAACCGTAACAATTGTTGGTGAACCAATAAATAAATAAAATAAGTAAACGCGAAGTAGTTACAAACTAAACACTGTACATACCGGCTCGTAGATTTCGCAACGCAAAAAATTCTTCAATTCAGATGTTGTCACATAACACACAGAAGGCAAAACAATCCTTAGAAATGCCACTAAACCACAACACCAACCTTTTCTGTAGGAACCGCTTCCGAAACTCTATGTAAGCTGACCGCCCTTTATCTTCAGCGTCTCCTATGCGGACGCGTCCGTGTAGGGGTACTCTGTGCCCGGAGATGCCATAGTCCATTTGTAGGTCTACGACGAGCATGAGCGTGAAGAGTACGAGGAAGGCGCTGACGGCGAGCGCCAGACGCTCCTTTAGCTTCATGTTGAGCATGATGCGCGCGGTCGTGCTGCGCGGCGCGATGGGACTGCGCGCATGGTCCTCGGGCGTGGGCGACCGCTTACAGGCGCGCGCGCTCGCGCCGCGCCGCCTTCGCCGCCAGCGTGCGCGCGCCCACCCGCTTACGCTGCAAACAATAACAACACGTTAGGGGCGTGCACGTGGACGGGGAAATTCAAGGGAAATTGCTTGCACAAAATGGTTAAAAAATATTTTTGCTCCTCATTTTATTCATCTATATCTATATATAAAATTTCGTAATCAACTTACAGGAAAATCTTTTCTGGGAGTTGTTTGTGTGGGAAATATGAGATTTTTGCCGATTAGATAAAAATAGAAATATTTTTTTTCCATAACTGTGTAATCTAGATTGGTAACCATCAGTCTCTCGTAATGAGATAAACAATAAAATGTAAATATTGTGATTTTTATATTAAGATCTCAATCAGTTTGCAACTTTGTATACCTACTCATTTTCGCTATACCGACCGTGAAGAAGCGTGTCATATACATAATGTATACGTACGTACCTAGAGGTAAATCGTACCTACATAAATCAGAAAAATGATAACTAACCGGATATCAACTGATAATAATAATCGAGATAAGAAATAAGTTATTTAGGTTTAATTTGCAAGCAATAAAATCGATCCACTGTTCAGTGAAGTAAATTAGGGATTTAACAAAAGCAAAACTGTATATAAGTACATAGTACTGACTTTTTCATGATAGTTACTGCAAAATACATAATTATCAGTACTAAACAAGACGTGTAAAACAAGACTTTTTAAATACATAGAATAAAGTACCTCTATTTTTTAAACAAAATCTCGTAGGTACGTTATCAATACATAATTTGTTTAGCCAATACATTGCGCATAAAAGTCTTTTAGTAATACATGTCTGAATAATAGTTGATTGCTCAATACATTGTCGGCAGATAGGCGATTGCAAAACTTGCTAGCTTGCGGTGTCATGTGGAACGCATGCAAAATAGAACATTTTAGAAACATGACGCCTCTACACTCAGCACAAAGTTCAATGCTTGCGTATTGTGCAGTTTACTCAACTAATGTATGAGGTTACAAGTCATCTAAACATAGATATGTTTATGGTGTTAATTATGTTGATTTTAATAAATTGAGTATCGAGGTAAAAAAACATAAAATAATCTCAAAATTAAATACTTACAATTATGGCTAAAAATTAAAACTTTTGAAGTCTTTCTTTCTGTTCAAAATAATATTTGCAAAACAAAAAAATCAAGAAAAGGAACTTTATAAAAAAATCATATTAATAAAAATTTTAGTTTTGAAGTCTTTCTCATAATACTTGCAAAACAAAGCGTTCTTTTTTTATCAAAATATCGTACTTCTGTTTGTATCGACAGTAAATAATATATGGCTTAAAGAAATGTCAATTCTGAATTGCTATTGATTTGATATCAGATCAATCACATTTTACAACGATAATAATGATTATCGATTTTATATGCACAAATTGCACAGTTTTTGCTTGTAAAGCGAAACAAGTCAGTACCTACTACTGTGTTCGTACATTTGTACTTTGACTGACTACTTTTCTGTATTATTATTATTTAGCGTTTTAATTTTACTTGGGGATTTCCAACGACTATTAAGTCTAAGTTGTCCATGAATTTCAATAGAACCTACATTATTTTTTTGAGATTCTGTATCAAAATAACAAATACTACTATGCTAGGTTAGATTTTTTCCATGGCACATTTACAATCACTTTCACACAAAAAAACGATGGAAACTGCATAGGTAATACAAGAGAACACATTTTCTGTAATCATAATATTTTGTCAGCAGTATTTTTAACAGAACATCTATCACAGTTTTTGTGCTGTGATTGCTGCCTTACTCATCAAAAGGAATTGAAAACATAATTATTTCGCTAGATTTGCAAAGGTACTTACTTACCTATAAACTATATTATATTCATACTAGCTGTTGCCTGCGGCTCCGTTCGCGTGGAAATTACAAATCTATCCCACGGGAACCGTACATTTTTCCGGGATAAAAAGCCTATGTTCTTTTCCATACTATAGTCTATCTCTGTGCCAAATTTCATCCAGATCCGTTCAGCTGTTTGTGTGATTGAGTAACAAACATCCATCCAAACTTACACATTTATAATATTAGTAGGTATAGATATAGATTAGTATAGATAGATAGTATAGATTGGACGGGTAATGAAAGTGTTAATCTCAGCTGACAAACTGAGTATGTAAAACAAAGTGTATTTTCGTGTCTGTCTGTTTGTCCACTAAGTTCTTTTAAACTACACAAGAATTTCAGTGCAGTTTTTACCACCATTTAGAGAATTAATTCCGGAAGGTTTATAAGTATAATATGTTTTTGACTTGATACAGCACAGAAATCTCGATGTTTTGACATGTTGTCACATCAGTAGATTGTACCGGTGCGAAGCATGGGCAGGTCGTTAGTCTATTTTAATTTCTAAACTAATCATGGATTGATGGAAAATCAAATGCGTTTCTATACGCGCAAGTCTTTGAACTACAAGAAAGCGCCGCTTTCAAGTCTTGGGGTGTGTTGTAAGACAGGCAAATTATAAACATACATGAAGCCCCAAACTTGGCTTTTTAAGCGGGAATTATATTACGAAACTAGTATCGTGAAACTAAAAGCTCAACTACTAAAGCCCTAACCTATAGTGATATTTAGCTACATGCTAGGTACATTCAGTTAGACTGGAAGTCGCCCCAACCCGGTTGGGGAAAGGCTAGGTGAATGATGACCAGCCTGACCACGTACTCTTATCGATCAAAACTTAACTGCGGCCCTCCACAGCAAGTAAGAGGGCGTTGTGGGATCTCTATGGAAAGCAATGGGTTTAATTAACATTTAAAGCATTTGATTGTAATATTTTTTAATACTATTATGTAGGTATCTATGCGTTACGTTGCACTGTACTGGAGCACTCAGTTTTCGTTCAAATAATCGTAGGTATAACTCACTGTGTGCGGTCAGGGTTGACAGTGCAAAAAAAATGTTTTGTGATCACTTTTTTTCTGTTTTTATTTCCGTTTCTTTTTCTATTTTTGCTATTATTTTGCATGTACTTTTCTGTGGTAGAATAAACAACTTTAATAGCGAATCCAAACGTGGTCTGAATAAATATTTTACACTGACTTGACGGAACTTCATTTTCCTCGTCAACAATAAAGTGAGAGTATTGTCTAAGTAAATCAAATGGAATACCAACCAACCTAAAGCTTTAACATAAACTGTACCGTACGTAGAGTACCACACGATCCGAGAAAGTTGGTCGGTATTCCAAGAAAGTACAACTCACGTCTGACTAACATATTCAATCTGTGAGAGTTTAAGATCACGTGGAGGTTATCTATCGTGTGCCTGTGTTGAATACTGGAGCACTGGACACTAACATCCTGGTACAAAAAGGAGCCTGGCTATTAATAGGAGCCTGGGGAAAGTAAGGAAAGGACCTGACTCGAAATCATCATTTTGGAGGCGTAGAAAATGTTGATAAAAATTTAAAGGTCATCTAACAGTGCTACTAATATTACAGACGTGAAAGTTTCTGAGGATGTATAGAGGTATAGATGTTTGTTACTCTTTCACGCAAAAACTACTGAACAGATTTTAATGAAACTTTACAGTAATTTAGCTTATATACCCATCAGAATAACACATAGGCTACCTTTTATCCCGAATAACGCGAGTGAAGCGGCGGGCGGAAGCTTGTAATATTATTATAAAAAGGTAAAGTTTGTTTGTATGAGGTAATCTCCGGAACTGTTAGTCCGATTCTGAAAATTCGTTCGCTAATAGGATGAGGGCTAAATAGACTTATCTAGATTTAAAAGGAGTTTCAATAAAATCATCGAAGTACGCAGCACTGATAAGAGACAAGTCATTAATTTCATGTATTCTTGTCAGTTAGCCCAAAATATAACGATTTTAGTAACTAACTGAAATCAAGTTGATGATTTCTTATATCCTGTGATAAAAACGACCAAAGGATCTTCAATAATGTTTCTTCCTAAAAAGTATACCTAGGATATTAATTATCATACTGCAATCACCAATCTGTTTGCCAATCCTGGTGATTATGGCATTGTTCCCTCAATTTCGGGGATTAAAATAATCTATGGAAAGCTTGCAGTTCGAATGTAGAAACCGCATCAGTCAGAAACGCAGTTTTAAATTAAGTTTTTTCGTTAAAATCCCAGGATGTGCAACTGTGCAGTGTAAGATAATATACTCGTAATACAAAATTCTTAACAGCCAGTGGTTTAGAATTTTCCCTCGTTTCCCTGGTTAAAAAAATGTAATTAGGAAAATGTAGGTGCAGGTATATCTACTGTACAATTTGGATCATAGCATTGGAAACACCCTTTAGATAAAAGCAGCATGATATGTTAAGATGGAGTCAAGCTAAGATGTTTTTCTATCGAGTCAGTGGAGGCACGCGACATCAGTCAATGTATGATTATTATGATTATACGCCACTCGACGACCGTTCTCATGTTTGTACAATCGACCGAAAGACAAAGCATTGAATTAAGATCAAATCATTGACCCAGAGTAAGTTACCAAGTGACTTTGGTCAGCAAGAATATTAGATACTAGCACTTTGCTCGCAACTTCTTCCGCGCGTGACATACACGTAGCGCCGTCTAGCGTCCTGAAGAAATTGTGATCGTCAAAAGTTATTGTTCTTTCCCTCGCAAACAGTACTTTTTTCTGAATGAAAGGTACCTTATTATTATTTATTTATTTATTTATTTATTATAAAGGTACATATTAAGGTCTATAAAATAATATAATGTCCAACAAAACTATATATATAGTTTGTCTGTTGGATCGCAATAATAATATAATAATAATATCGCAGTTTAAATATGGACGTTACTATACTTATGTTCTAACGTAGGTATATGCAATATTTCATGATGATCGGTTCAGAGAAAAAGTAACAAACAAACTTACTTTCGCATTTATAATATTAGTAAGGATACACAGTAGTAGTAGTACAGGGTGTAAGGTTAAACAGGGACGTATTGAATCATGAAAA
This sequence comes from Thalpophila matura, assembly GCA_948465475.1. NCBI lineage: Eukaryota > Metazoa > Arthropoda > Insecta > Lepidoptera > Noctuidae > Thalpophila > Thalpophila matura. Next base: position 12,508,386 of record OX419185.1, read on the forward strand.
AATCACCTAATCAATACATTTTGTCGAGTGATATGGATGTATTTGTATTGAAGAATATATTGTTTTTTTTTTCAAGGTTGTTCCTTTAGTTAATCGAACTACATAGTATCGAATACTTTAATACCCACCTTCAATAGGTCTTACACCCTGTATATTTAAAATGACGTGTTGTTTACAATGTACATTGTAACAGTCTGGCTGAAGTGTGTAATGATGACCTGTAATGATCTTGTTACACGAGTCGTGTAGATGACGCTCATTAACTATAATATGCCTGTTTAATTAGAACATTTTTGAGTATCATTAACCGCATATTTGTGTGACTTTACTTTAAATTAAGAAATTAAGTACCTACCAATTATATTATTATTGACAAAAGACACTAGGTATTAGGCACTATGTCCTTACTTGCGATTAAATAAGATATGTATATCAGATCTGATAAAATAATCATCATACAACCCGATAGTAGCCATCAACTATGAATCGGAAAATTCCGATAAATGGTTAATGAATACCGAACTATACTTGGTAAGTGATGATTAAATTGAAGATATCTATGATATAACTCAACTATTTTTAAAAGCTAGAAGTTGGTTAATTATTACTATTGAATGATTAATTGATTTATCTTTTTTTATGGTCGCCGAAAGAACGGCATAAAAATAATGTATCAGAGAAGTCATCACAAAAAGCCTCACCAGGTAGATTAGCCACTAGAGGTGCCCCGTGGTTTCATATTTAAAAAAAAACGTAATATTTTCCCGCCCATACTAGGTACCTATACTTATTACTTCGTTTTCGCTGAGCGTTCTGTCTGACTTTTTTCCTTTTGCTCGGTTCCTAAGGGTCATAGCGCGATGTTAAGTAGCCTATACTATTCCTCATGAATCTGGCTATCATATACAAAAACAATTTTAAATCCGACTGATATTTCTAAAAATATGCGCGTTCAATACAAAAACAAACTATTAGTACTTAAGTTTAGATAAAAATGCAAACTTATCATCGCTACTAATTTTATATGAAATGCTTAAAGTGCTATTTTATAGCCTCAATTTCAAGTTGAATGTCCCTCAATATACTTTTTATACCATATCTGAAATGAAAAATAAAATTTGTGTTTCAGCACAATGTGAAACTTTCATGCTATTGACAACAGATGCAAAGATATTTAGGAAATACTGTATATTTTTAACAAAACTCTAAAATTGATCGAGTAGCTGTACGTATTCGAGTTACGAGTATGTACGGGACAAAACAATCAGCTTTGGAGCAGTCACCTGCTGCCAAATTCTTTTAAAAAATATGGTGCACTACGAATATTTATTGACAGTTGTAACGACGAATAGGAAGCCTGAAGCCAGAACTGACTGCCACCTGACCTCCGCAAGGTCAGATGGCAGTCGATGAATGATAAATATTGATATTACAGCAGTAAATTGATTAAAAGCCGGTCTTTATCTAGTCAGAAAAAGGCTGGAAAGATGAATGTAGTCCAACCTACATGCCAGGCTGTCCTACCAAAAATCACTTCAGTAGAGACCTGGAATGAGTCTTCAAAATGCACTGAAATTCGTTACATTAAAACATAAATAATTGCTTCTTAAAATTACTGAAACATTTACCTTCACTAGCCTTTGAAACTGAAACTAAACGTAAATATTAATATGATGTAAATACAAAGTCGTTCAGGAATGTAAACGCCGAATTTTATCATATTTTTGCATACTGGAAGTGTATGTTCTAGGTACTGAAAATTACTATGTAGTTATATTAAATTCTGTGTAACTTTTAATAAAACCCTTGAACACGATTTTTTTATTGTTAAGGTATATACACGAACGACCTAATAAGACGCCCCAATCTGTAGAGCCAATCCAGACGAGTTTCAACAGATTGGCACATTAGGTAGGTACTATTAGCCCAATTTATCTATTCCCTGAATACCTACCTATAACAACGATACCAAGTAATTATACGCTCCAACCAGTATGGACATCTAATTCGATCAACACTAATTATTTTGTAAGAAATTCATGCCAATATAATTTTCATTTTATTATATCCAAGGTTTGTATCAAAATCTTCTTATAACAAGGCCCTTAGGTGTAGAATAAATAATCACGGTCAATTTATACTCGCTTGAAACATAACACATTTGATTCGATGCTCGTGCGCACGATTAGTGCACGTTAGCGATTTTTATCGTTGATTAGTTAGAAGTTAAAATCTGTGTCGAATTTCGAATCGAACGATTTGATTCGAAATAATTGATTTCTAATTGAAAATAAGTAGTTGTAAGTAGATGGAAATTAACTGAACTTGAATGGGCATTTAAATCTATACTAATATTATAAAGAGGAAAGTTTTTTTAGTTTGTACCGAAACCGAATAGGCTCCAAAACTACTGGGCCATTTTAAAAATTCTTTTACCAGGTGAAAGGTACATTATCACTGAGTAACATAGGCTACTTTTTATCCTGATAAATGCACAGTTCCTGTGGGTCACGCGGACGAAGTCGCGGGCAAAGTGCTAGTACATGATATTTTCATGTGTTGTAATGATAATGTGAATCATTATTATAATCATATCAACTAAAAGACGCCCAATATTGGACACAGACAGACCTCCCCCTATGAATCTCCATACTAGTTCGGAAAAGTCGTCTTACTGTTGTAAAGAACTATCAGCAACTCTGCCATCATAGGTTTTTTACCTATGACCTCTACCTCACCGTGGCGTTATTATAGCCTACTGAGCTACCGTGTACGTACGTACCGTTTTTTGCATTATGTCGCATTTTACTACACCCACGGAGAGAAATTTGATGACATAGACCACGTAAAGAATAACCTTAGTATGGTACCGATTATGATGGAATTAATAAGTATTACAATACAGATATCATTACTTAACTATCTAAGCTCAATGCTGCAACAAAAGCTAGATATTTCGGAACATGAGTCTGCAGATATGATCGATCTATTCTTAAAAGCGAAAGAGGTCACGCGGTAATCTACGTAGTCGAAACCCACCTTTCTTTCAAGATGTTTTTATCTACACCGGCCCTAAATGTGTTTTTGCGAAAATCTTCAAAACATATTTTTTTACGTTTCCTCTCTCGTCTTTGAACTATACGGCGGTTATTAAGGCGAACTAAATTGATTTATTTCTTCAAAAATTAAACACACAAACATCCTTTTTCAAATTGTTAAAAAGTCCTATCGCCTTAAAGCCATCTTAAATCTCGTTTATTACTATTTCGGCTGACTGAATCCAAAATTCAGAATTATTATGAAATTTCGCTAGTCCCTACCTAAGTTTATAAACTTACATGCACTTGTGCCCTTTGCGCATCGATATAATGTTTCTTAAAACTTTGTAGGCCATTATACAATTCCTTCAAGAATATGGATTTAGTATCTATTAATTAATAACAGTCATGATTTTTGTTATTTCATAATATGTTGTTGTTGTATGTTACTGATATTTTGATAAATTACGAGTCATTGTACATCCTATCAAGTCAGGTATCGTCATATCATGTCAAGTCTTTGCCAAAACGATTCCTATACCTACATCAATTCCTGAACAAACAACAATCATTAGCATCATTTCTTTCTTCCTTAATAATGGTGACTAAACTGAAAACTAGTGCGTAGCTAATTAAAAAACAAGTTGAATTGTACGTCAAGGGTTGAGCACCTCACTCGAGACTTGCAACGAACAAAAAAGCTCCAATTATGCAAGTTGTGTATAGAGGTGCACTGCCTGCATTTACATAAGTTCACAACTTCAGCGTTAATTAACGTATTGACAATAAAGTGAACGTTACATTGTAAGACACAGTACATGTCAAGTTACGCTCAGCAGATTATGTATGAAGTAGATAATTATAATCATTTCTTTGCAGACTTATTTGAGGAGGTTCTCAATTCGACTGTACTTTTTTTGTTATTTTTTTTAGCTTGTTACGCGATATCTTCGCCTATTAAATCAACCGATTTTTGTCATTGTTTTTCATTTGGTAGAAAAAACTCGCGCGGTAGTCCTATTTGGTTGAGTGGTTTTTTAACCAGCTTCAATAAACGGTATTTAGTTCACTTTGCCTATGTCGACGATGTATTCATTCAAAGAAAAGAGTTGTATGTAGGTTCTGTCAGTGGCAAATAATTTACGCTATTGCTGTAATTGCGTGTATTTGTGCCACTCAAAATATAAAGAAAAATATATTTTATTAAAAAAAATATTTAAACCGTCTTTATTATTTTTTTGTTTTATGTTAGTGTAATGGCCGCCACAAGCGATTACTCAATCAAAACAATTGCTGACTAATTTGTATAACACCTGAAGGTTGATTCAATTTGCAATTGGTCTATATAATATTTTGGCTTAAGCAAATTGAAATCTACACGCGGTCAAGTTTACTTGATCAAATATTTAAGTCTCATGCAAATTGGAAAGAAATTCTTTAAGTCTCATACAAACATCTTGATCTTGTGTTTGTGCTATAAATGCGGTATATTTCAACTAGGCATACATAGTTAGGTCAGTCAGGTAGGTAGATAGATATCTAGGTATCATTGGTCCAAAATATTTCTTAATTAGGTAGGTTCTACCAAAACGGCTGTGATAGGTAGGTAATGTGAAACATAGTACATAAGTACACATGTGTTTTTAAACGAAACCCATTAACCATAATTATCGTCCATCATTAAACTTGTGTGAAACAAAAGATTATTTTACACCTCGTTGGAGAGATCCCTATAAAAATCTTCGTAACGTTTAATTTGCAAGTCACTACGCGCATGAGAGCGTTAGGCGGTGCACACATTTTGCGATTTTAATAAATAAATATATGAAAAAAAACATAATTTATTTCATTATTTAAACAGAAAAGTAAAAGACTGACGGAAAGATAGTTAAAATCGTTTTTACTAGGCGCATCTAGAATCAATTTCTACGTTTAATATTAGTTAATGTATAATAAAAAAAAACCTATAACACGTTATAAAATCTTTAAATTATACCATCCAGATTGCTCATTCAAATCATAATGCCATCAAAAAGTCATTTAAAATAACGCAGTAATTGAATGATCGATCAAAATTTTCCTCATTCGAGAAATGGAAGATAAATGTTTGCTGTCAAACTAAAAATACTAAAAAGGTTTCTGACGATAATGGTAGAGACAGACGAACAGTTCTCTAATGGTGAAGCAATACAAGTACTTGTGTACTTCATTGAAACTAATGGAATAAAATATAATTGGCAATAAAGCGTCTGATAATTTACTAATCTCATGAGAAAATGAAGTATCGTTGTTAGCGGTACTTATTCTAAACTAGATCACAGACATGACGACGCATAATAAAAATTGAAATCGCAAAATCTAAAGTACGCGTCCATCCTTAGTTAATTCGAAAGCCCATGGGAAACGATTTGCACAACCACGGTATGAGCAATTATTACGACGGTGCATAGCACATCACTATTACGCGGATGGGTAGCCATACACCCGTGCATTATGGGCAACCATTGTCCTCGATAACTTGGTTACAACAGACAGGTAAATTAGTGGTGAATTATGTGGGATTATCACATTGTCTTCCCATATAATTTGCGAATAAAGTTACAATTCCGACATCGGTGACAGCGAATGACCGCAGCTGGAGGCAGCAGCGTCACAGAACCAAAAAAAAACCAACTCTTACGATTTAACAGTCATTAAAAAACTATTAGCATAGCTTAAGCGTAATCAATTTATAAAGTTTCCATTGGTGGGACATTTATGCCTCCTCTCTGTGAGAGGGAGTGTCACATGTAGTAGAAATGTTTGTTCTAGAACATGCTGATTTCCTCACGATGTTTTTCTTCACCATTTTTAGAGTGTAATGAAACAAATTAAACAAAATATATACCTGCTGGGGTTCGAACCCACGAGCTACGACTTGCAAGTCGACGCCGCTACCTCTGGGATACCACTGATGTACCATTAAAGTACTGGAATTCTTACTCTTCACGTTTACCACGTAATTAATCGCTTCCTGAAAAGTCTTCAGAACTACAAAATAAAACCTTATACAGAAAATTACTCAACTACCCACGACACTCATACAATATAAAGACAAGCAAATATGTAAAAGATTAAAAAATACCGCCTATTCTTAATAAAAACAAGGCACAAAGAGCTCGTTCATTTATCTAACAAGATATCAAATGTTTACAAGGATATGTAGATAATAAGCAGAGTAATATAAAAGAAAAACAGAAAATTCTCGTGTAATACTGAACAATGTGAGGCTGAGCGTGGATTCAAACATAAGCATTTGGAACACGCAATGATCACCTTAGGCATTCGCCGGATAAACAATAGCAAACTACATACGGCTGATAACATCGTGATCGCAGTTACCATTAGTCAACGGTTGCGTTTTAGAGATCCCTGATTGTTTTATAGATGTTTTATTTCATTCTGTGTGAAAATCAAAAATATATATACTTACTATGGATGTTTTCCTATCCAGTGTCCAATTAATCAAAGTGTTGATATCTTACCACTTTCTTAGATTCGATTTTTCCTTTGTTCTTTATAAAATCCCGTAAAAAGAATAACCGTAAAGTATGAAAATAAAAGTCTGCTTATAAATTCAATAAAAAATATTATAATCTCACTTTTCATTATTAACAGGATTCAGTTGTTCTTCTAGTTCTTCTTAAAATTTGATTATTAAGTCATAAAAAAAGTTTTTCATGACTTCGAAATTGACGAAACCTGATTTCTCGTGCAATAACTACTAACTCACAAATTAACTTTTAAATAGTAATGAACCTACCAACAATCCTACATTGTTGTTATACCTAATGCATCACATTTACGTGATCTGATGGCGTTTTACCGCCAAAGACTGGCGAAGTGGCGTGCAATATCCGTGATCCCGCACGTCCCGACATTACCATTACTGGTAGGTACTGTCATTTTAATGATAATTATTAATTTTGTACCTGTTATGATATATTGGTTTAATGCAAACAGCAGATTGAGGTTTGAACTAATAAAAACACCAAAATACTATTATGTTCCTAAACATATTTTATAGAAAATTGAAAAAATAAAATAACTAACATATTTTTTGTGACTACATTTAATGAAACCTAAATTCCACCATGTTAGCTATTTCAAAATCCATAGGTAGGCACAGCCAGTGTCACTCAAGCCGTTAAGACGAATCTAAGGACACCTCATTTTGTTAAAATCGATTCACTTGTTTAGCCCCTAGGAGGGGGAACATTTATACACAGATACGCATGTATATTACACCAACTAAAAACATTACCATCCTTTTGGATCTTCCGCAGTCGGATAAATATAAGTATATTATTCGATTATAAAAAAAATGCAAAATAAGAACATGACTAGCGGTCAGAGCTAATGCTATGGTTCGGTTGCCGGTTTGTGTGTCAGTGAATTCTAAATTTCTTAGCATAAGCATAGCATAGCATAATCGGCCTATAATGTTCCCACTGCTGGGACACATGCCTCCTCTCTGTGAGAGGGAGTGGGCCGTAGTCCACCACGCGGGCCCATCAGTGCAGGTTGGTGGACGTCGCATGTCTTCGATGACGTCTTCGGTGCGTGCCTCGAGATCGAACTCGAACCATTCGCCGTGGGAGGCACATGGTTAGACCACTAGGCTATCACTGCACTGAATTCTAAACTTACAAAGATATATTTAATAACAATAGACAGGCAAAATGGTTTTCTCTACCATGTTTAAAAATAGTCATAAAATATACAAATACGGACGTTGTTTATAAATTTAATAGAGACTCTAAAAATATGATGGCGAGCAAATTGCTTTACGAATAAGAGATTCCTTTGTGGCGATGCGACGCATAATTACCAAGCTATTTATATTAAATTACTTTAAAATTGGCACTTACATACCATATGAACTGGTATTCACCCAATTAAGTAAATATTTTAGTACAAAAACCAGAACTGGTATAGTAATTGACATAAACGAGGACCATTTGCTAATATAATAAATGATCTTCAGTGCAATTTAAAATAAATTGATGGCAATCCCTAATCGTTTGGCGATTATTCAATTGCGGTTTTATTGCCGTACAAACAGATATTTTAATGATCGGTACAAATATAAACGCAAAATTTTCACACATAAGCACATTGATTAGATTCCTGTAATCGTGATATTTATTATAATAAATTGAAGGGCAAGTTTGATTAGTTGTCAGATATTTTGAAATTACAATCAGAAACCCATGATTTGATTGTATTTATCAAGTAATTAAAGTTAATAGGTATTGTTGTTTTATTTGAATGAACTCAGGTCAAGATTTCGTTTAAATTGGGTCACCAAGATGTCATCAATAAAAAAGTTTCTAAATACTTTTCTAGAAACTTCTAGAAAAAACAAAGTCAGGAAGAAACCCGCCGTCCATAAAGTGTGATATATGAAAACCAAGCAATCGCCAAGTACATCCACAGATAAAAAAATCGGAAAAATCGCAAAAGCGAATTACTTGTAATATATGAAGTAATCGCGGATTCGATCGCGGAAAATGGATAAAAAGGAACCCTATAGGTATCTTTCTTCATAGAAAAGAAAGTTAAATTGACCAGTTATACGTAAGTGAGCATACACAATACACATTTCTATTTACGTCAGCAACACAATAACATACTATTATGTACACATACTACTTATCAGCGGTAAACAATAACAAGGAAAATCTCCGGTGAGAAATGGGACACTTTTTCATGGCGTGCGTGTCACAATTATCGTTACGGATATGTCTGTGTAACTACGATATGGATTATGTGCTAACTTAATAAACTTAAGCAGGAAAGTGAAAACTGTGTAACTACGTAGTTCTCACATTGTCCTTTAACCATAGACATACAAAGAGAGGTAGAGCAAATCTAGAGCAGCCCGATTGGGGAAGTGCCTCCACCTTACAGAATAACACAGCCTATTTTTTTTATTATTTAATAATAGGCTTGCGTTTGACCGACGTCTATAACGCTACTATTCAATAGTGTTGCATTCTTGTGATGAATAAGGTCGCCAGAGACCCAAGTTAATTTATTATAGAAGGCTTTGCAGCCATAAAGAGACACTCGGGCATGAGTCACTCGGAAATGACGTGGTTTACATACATCAAGAGATTCCGAGGACCGACGCTCCATTGATTAATTGCGCTCTTGAATTCAAGGGTCGCTATTCCATCATTACTGGCAATTACAAGTAGGTACCCTCAGGTCAAGTAATTTAGTCACTAGCCAATCAGCCAACCATTCATGCATATACGGCACAAATACATTTCTTCATATAGCTCAAACAATTAAGGCAATGAAGCAACGGCGCCACCTTCAATCAAAGTTTTTCATACTTTTCCCACATTATCTAATAAAAATAAAAACGTTGCGTGCTTATAATATGACACATCAATAAATGTTTTTTGTGTCATACTATCAACACTTAAAAACTATAGATGAGATAATATAACTAGATCCTACGACATACCCGCGTTCCCAATAAACAGGATGCGCAAGAAAATAAGGTAGGTACTAAGTAAACTTTTGTAGCCAAGGTACAATATGCAATCTCGGATATGCAGCGTCAAATATCCAGGAGAACTGCAGGTTCTACCAACACTGAAGTATATGGGTATTACTGAATTTTTAGAAGTCTGTGTGAAGTAGTGAAACGATCGGTGTAGTAAAAAAATATCTAGATAAAAAAAATCATCTAATTTAAACTGACTCAAGTTCCTTTATGTACCTATATAATCTATAATAATGTGTTATTGTAATAACATATAAGCAAATATCCATTGTCCACTTTACAGGACGATAAAAATTAACAGATTTCAACTTAGGTACCTACTCTTCAATCGGAAAAATGAGAGAATTTTCAGTGTATTATTCATCAATGCACTCTGCATTCGACAACTTACAAGTCTGAAAATAGGTCCAGACACTCATTAGTTTGAAAATAATCACATGTAGGGACAACGGCATTACTACCTGGCTACTAAATAAAGCAACCCAGTTTCCCCGATCGCCTATAATTACCCAGGATATGAATAAGGTTATCTTTCCCCATATATGGACATTTATCATTATCACACACTTAATTATCTAAGAGTTTATTAACTTTGTTAATATTGTGTGTCTTGTTGATCATTATCATCTGGTGTGCGATCGAAGGTGATTGGAAGCAGGGTAACCGTTCTTTGCAGTTGGCACGTCGAAACTCGTAAACTTCGAAGAACACGTGTATACTGTATACAACATTATTTTTTGTTTATGCAAAAGCCGAAAAGGGGTCATTGTATTCATCGTTACGAACAACTTTTACTATGGGACCAACCCTGAAATCGCGAAAAATAAATCAGCTGTTCCATATATTTTGTCGATTTATGTGAACACAAATGTATGGAACAGCTGATTTATTTTTCGCGATTTCAGGGTTGGTCCCATAGTAAAAGTTGTTCATAACGAGCACAATGACCCCTTTTCGGCTTTTGCATAAACAAAAAATAATGTTGTAGAGCGTTTCACATAAGAAATCCGTTCGACGCTGTGTTGGCTCCCCTGTCCGTCACTCCTGTTTATGTCTTAACATATTGGGCCGTACCACAAAAAAGATAAACACGCGTTCAACACGAACGCTACCAAAAATAATATGCACTTGTTTTAGCACTAACTTGTCTGAAACAAGTGTGTATTATTTTTGGTAGCATTCGCGTTTAACGCGTGTTTATTTTTTTGTGGTAAGGGTGATTATGTTTTTTGTAGATTTATGTGTTAAAGTAAGTAAAGTAATGCCTAAGACATTAAAAAGTGGTGCCATGAATGGTACTGAAAACAAACTTTCAACACCGTTAAAAACGTTGTAACATCTGAGGAAACATTGCGTCGAAGGGACTCTTATGTGAAATGCTCTACAGAGGTCTCAATTGTAATGTGAATACCTGACAACTAAGTTGGGATGTATAAGTACATCCCTCAGATCATAGAAACAAGGAGATGTGCCAAGGCGCTATCGAGCTTGATGCCTGATCTTGAGCAAATTGCTCATATTAAAAACGTACGCGCTGGCGACGAACCGAAACCGATCGATGGTATAAATACAGTGTTTTAGTTTAGTGCTAGTGTTGAGTGATTAACAGTGTTAGATTGAGGGTGTGCGGAATGTTGAATGCGTGTGAGATCTTTTATACCATTCCCCCTCTAAAAAGCTTATTTTATTCACTGAAAACAGTGAATAAATAGCACTTTTACTCACTGTTTTGATGTTTGAAAATGGAACACACCAATGTATTCGACCACAGATTTAAAGAACCTATGCTAGATGCGGCACGTTATTAGATTGTATGAAAACCGAACGTGTCATCTTTTTTATACCTACGATAACTTCACCCCAGCCATTTAGTGATGTGCTCAGAGTAAACAGAATTGTTTCAATCACTAAGCGTCACTGAGCTAACAGACTTTTTTTAGTACGAACAGTCGAACATGCAGGGCACGCTTGGTCGTGGCTTGCCGTATCTAGTGTAAGTGTAATCTGTGTATTCGACCTATATTGATGTGTTCTAAATTCAATTTGATTGGTCGACATTTTCGACAAGGAGTTTAGCATTAGAATAAAAACTGTTTTGTGTTCTTTGCTGTCCTTAGTAAATTGGCGCTATTTTGAATACTGTAAGTTGTACGAACACAAAGTTTAGTGTTACTTTAATCTTTAATTTTGTGTTTGTTTAGTGTTGTTCTAATCGATTAAAAATGCATTCTAGTGATGAAGATGTGTTAACACCTGAGTTTGTGAAAGAGAGGGCGGCCGATATAGTGGAAAGGTGGAAAGCTTGCTACCCAAAAAATCACGGCTGGTTTACATCAAAGCCAATTTAACTTTACTTTTCCTTCATTATATGTATATTTTCACTTAAATCTTTCTTTTTCTCGTAGTCATGGTATAAAGTATAGTATGCAACTCTTGAATAAAACGGATTTATATCGAGGGCCATGAATCGCTCGCGTCGCTCAGGATTCTAACACTTGAATCACTCGCTACGCTCGTGATTCAATCATCATGAATCACTCCCTACGGTCGTGATTCAATCGTTAGAATCCTTCACTAGCTCGTGATTCATCTATGGCCCTCGCTTTAAATCCGTCCTTTATTCACTAATTGCATAATATACTATTTATTTACAAGGAGCGCTTAATTATGCGCGTAATTGTGTCGAAAAATGTACTAAAAGTGGCATCAGTTGTTCCGGTACTAATTTGCTATGATGGCATATCTCCTTGTTTCTATGATCTGAGGTACATCCCAACTTAGTTGTCAGGTACTCAACTTAGGTCAGGTTAATTAGGGGTAGGTAGTCGACATCATTAGGGGAAAATACTATTTTAGGAAAGCACACCAATGAATGCTGATGACGACCAGTTCTCATTCAATAAAGATAAAAAGGGTTTATAGCCATCCAATTACCTTACAGCAACATTTCTGACAGCGTCATTCAGGTAAATTGATTAACAATATGCAGCTAATAGAGTAATTTTGCAGCAAACCTGTATTACGGCCATCAGCTGTCGGCAGTTAGCATTCCTGCGCTTACGCTTCTAACCATATGCTATAGAAACAACAGAAGCTTTACTGCTTACAATATTCAAAACGATTACATACAATATTGGTAGTGGTACAGTGTTTAAAGATCTTACTGTGGTTCCTCGAGTCGAAGGGTTCTTAAGTCCTATCAAATGTTATATTTCCACTATACTCATCAATATGAACAATATTTTGTATGACACAATCCCGAAATCGCAAAAAAACCATACTTTTTATCGATTTATGTGAACACAAATGTATGGAAAAGCAATTATTTTTTATCTATTTGAGGGTTAGTTTGAGGGATAGTAAAAAATATTATTCATAACTAGCTTCCGCACGCGGCTTCGCCCGCGTTTTTGGGATAAAAAGTAACCTATGTATTATTCTGATGTCTAAGCTATATTACTGTAAAGTTTCATCAAAATCTGTTCAGTAGTTTTTGCGTGAAAGAGTTACAAACATCCATACATCTTTACATCCTCACAAACTTTCACTGCTGTACTTTACATTTCCGATTAGTTCAGCTCCTATACCGTTGCACATTCTTTAAGCAGATCTTCTGCGTTCACCTACGTAGTGCCCGTGGTACCGCCAGTAACTAAATGACAAATTGTTTCCTGTGCGAGAACAACGGTCCGCGGTTTTTAGTCCCTCGTCGTTGATTGTGATTGGTTGAACATGATTGCTGATGTACAGTAGAAAGCGAATAGGTAATAAGGCGACTTAATGATTATTTGATGAAAACATGGGATTTGATATGCGTTTACATCGTTTATTGCTAGTTGTTTTTTTTTCTAGTTGCTGTTGAGTCATACCTAAGTGTTGCCCGTTCTGATCCGCCCATTTTCGGGGCGAAAAGTTAAAAAAAAATCGGAATTTCGGTTTATGAAATCATGTGCCAACTAGCAAATGTAATTTCTATTCTTTTATAAAATAAAATGATATATAACTTCGATATTCATGGCAACTTATGTGCTCGTACAGAGTTTTAATTTTCTGATGATCGAAGCATCCAAAAACAGACGTCGATGAAGAATAAATCGAGACATCCCACGCAAATCGGGACACCTGGCAACGCTAGTCGTAAGCTTCGTTGAAAGATTATTCAATAAATCATGTCTGTTCTTATTCAGGTTTCTCGAGGTCGTCTATGCAATAGGCTACTGACCACTGTATCTAATGTATGCAGTTAACAAGACCCAATTTATAAGAGTTAGAATAACTAATCCAAATAATACGCTTGTTGAATATTGAAATAACGCCTACCTGTCGAATTTAATGACAAATATTACTCGGTCCTTACCGACTAGAATGTATTAGTAAAAGAAATATGCTTAAGATTAAGTAGGTACCTATAGGTTCTAGCAGTGGTGGCTCAGTGGTAGCCCCCGACTTACAAATCATAGGTAGTGAGTACGTACGAATTCCGGGACGCGCACAATTCGTGCAATTTATATCATCACCACTCTAAAAACGGTGAAGGAAAACACGGTGAGGAAACCGGCATGTCCTAGAACCAAACATTCGAAGACATGTAACGACCACCAACCCGCATTGGGCCCGCGTGGTAGACTATAATACATATATGGCTCACTCCTTCTAACAGGGAGGAGGCCTGTACTGTAGGAGAAACATTTTAAGGTGATTATGCTATGCTTGGCCAAAGCAACCTAAAATGATTAAAACTTGAAAACTAAAACCTTAAATATTTTCTACCTTATTGTATAAAACGATACCTGCTACAATCTAAATGCAGAAATATTTTCGAAATTTATCTTGTATGTAATATATTAGTTTTGGTAGGTGTGCAAACAGGTATAAACTGCAAGATAAAACAAATTAATTGATCAACATTAAAAGGTGAAGTGAGGTCGTTAACTTGTGAATAAATTTACTGTAGTAATCTGTTTTAAACCGCTTATAATGTGAATTCAGATCTAATTAAAATATTCATTACTAACTAACTAGTGCAAGATGGAGTAACAGAACTCTATTTTCTAAAATCGAATAACTAGGTTAAGTTTTCAAAAAACGTAGCAATAGACATCTACGCAAATACGCCAAATACATAAAAATAGATATCGTAGCTCGTAGCGTCGTAGCACTTGCCTACGCGCAGATGCCGGAGACGGTTCTTCTCTAACAATTATTTTGATGTAGATAGGTAATAAATAAATGTGATGATGGATCCTCAATATTTTATTTATTATACCAAAATAGTATCTGCATTGGATATCTTAAAGGAAATGTTACGATTAACGAACGGTATCTATAATTGAATGGATATACAGAAATATTAAAATAATCTAGACGATAACTGGTATCACAATAGATTACAACTACCCAGTAGCATTACCGACTTAGTTATCTTTTGTAAGGAATTCATTAAAGATTTAAATCGTTTTGTTGCAATTTATGATACCACCAATCACTCTCTGATTTTTGAGCGGCAGATATTATGAAAACATAATTATGCAACTGAAAATATTTTACCAAAAACTCTGTATAATAAAATAAATATTTTTTGCATTGACTCTACATAAAATAATATATTAATTTTTTAAGAGATTCTCAAAAATCTAATGTCGCGAACGGGATTTGATCCCGTGACCTGTAGTGTGCTAATGCTCTGCCAACTGAGCTACCGCGACTCCCTCGGTCACTGACCTCCATATATACAAGTACTTGTATATATGGAGGTCAGTGCCCTCGGTCAACTCGAAATATGAGATCTCTTTG
Source organism: Thalpophila matura (assembly GCA_948465475.1). Classification (NCBI taxonomy): domain Eukaryota; kingdom Metazoa; phylum Arthropoda; class Insecta; order Lepidoptera; family Noctuidae; genus Thalpophila; species Thalpophila matura. The sequence continues at coordinate 12,523,776 of OX419185.1, forward strand.
TTGGTTCCTCATGAGCGTTTAGCGACATCTATCGGAAACTATTACAGATTCCAACTCAATGCTTTAAACTTTGCAGTTATAGGAACATCGATGCGATATGACCATTTATACATTATAAATGTATATATTTTTTTTTTTGTGAATTTGAAATTAACAAAAAAAAATATACATTTATAATCTACATAAATTTTTGATCAACTGACTCTAAATCAAGTTGATCGTGAAACATATGCTACGTTTAGGTAAACTATGTGCCACTGACTAGTTAATTTTCTTGAAGCGTTGCAATTGCAACGAAGTACTTTGATATCACTACCAGTCATGAATGCCGGGGGTCCATAGCCAGCCTACCTAACATCATTTAATAAACAAATAATTACGGTCCTACCTAATAAAGTATTTTTTTTTTGTTTTCTTTTCCAATAATTTTATTCGAAAAGCGAAAAGATGGGATTTTCCAGGACGTTGACAGTTTTGGGCTTGATCTCGTACAGTAATAAAAGCTTAACCAAAAATAAAAATATATTTTAATTGTTCTTTGCCTAATTTATCTTAGAGATTAAGAATTGAAATAAAAAATCGAAATAAATAAGGAATAAAATGATTATGCCGTTGACATTTTGAAAACACCAATAAAACAAAAAAGGGCGCGCGCGCCCTAGCGCGTGCCCTCCATAGAATATCATGTCGACAGCATCTAAAACCTTTGAATTGAGAATTCATTAGTCGGGCTGTACTTCATTGGATCATTCACACCATACTTAACCTCACTGTCACAAATACGAAGATTTCTCTTTAATCCAGTTACGTACAAAAACAAAAAAAAATGAATTTAAATACTCTTGAAATAATTGATCACACCAGACTAATTTATTATCTGTAGGTACCGACTTACACAATCTGAAGCCCAGCGTTCTATGGGCGTCTGCCAGTGCCCTTTGTAAGTGGTCCGCGACTACAATAAGGTTAAGAATCTCTGCCCTAAGCGAATGTATTACTGCTTATTTATATCAATAAGTTTGGCAAAGAGATTAGCGATTACAGACTTTTATAGGTACTTTCCATCCTCCACAAATCCATTAGTCGCCATTACAATTATGAATGAATTAATGATGACTCTGCGGACATGAGAGCGGAGGTGGTAAAACCCAATTTAGAGTTGAAGGTTGTTTACCTTTAGAATAAACACTTGGATCTTTTTGAAGGCGATTTAAACTTTTTTATTTTGAGTGATAGCGTGTGTTTACACGCTATTACAGGAATAGCGTGAATCCATTTACACTAACCGATCCTACACAGTTTTTGCTGTGTGAATTAAATAAATACATCGTCAATATAGGCGAAGTGAATTAAATACGGTTTATGGAAACTTCTCATAAAACGACTTGACCAAAGTTAATACAATTTATGTAAAACCGCGCACCGTATATAAAGTTATGGTTTTCCCGTAAGACGATTTCATGGTGCAGACCCTTCATAGGCTACGGTAATCACCTCAGATCACAGAAACAAGGGAGATGTGCCAAGGCGCTATTGAGCTTGACGCTTTAATACGGTCACATTGACCGTATATAAAAAGTACACGTTGGAGACGAACCGAACTCGATCGATGATATAAATACTGTGTTTTAGTTTAGTGCTAGTGTTGAGTGACGATTACCAGTGTTAGATTGAGGGTGTGCGGAATTTTTAATGTGTGGGAGATCTTTATATTCACGAAGGGCGCTTGTAATTGTGTTGAAAAATTTACTAAAAGTGGCGACAGTTGTTCCCGTACTAATTTGCTATGAGCCTATCTCCTTGTTTCTATGATCTGAGGTAATCACTGACCATCAGGCAACCGTACGCCTGTTTGTCATCGTCTTTAAAAAAAAACTTGCACATTTACTGACCATAATCTTGATTAACACGTTACGTTAGTTCACAATTGTTATGTGATTTCTTTCATCCGCAAATAATTATAGAAATGATTTCATTCAACAATCGGTATTTCCGATGTCGTAAAAACTTAATAGAATCTGTAATATGGGCACGTAACACTTTATTATAGTAATTATATAATGCCAAGTAATTGTTCAATGTAATCAACTCGTCTATAGAAAGAAATGAAAAAATTTAATAGAATTTCCGTAATTATAACAATAAGAACATAATTAAATGTGTCAGCCGCGTATAGTTTTATCAAAGAGTTTTAAAGTATACGTCATCAGGTGTAATTAAAAACTAAGTATAACTAATCCTTTGAGGACTTAATTGTTCGTCAAATTAGACAAATTAGAAGTGATAATGACGTAATTGGTGTTGTTTTAACTACATAGTTGGAATGTTGGATTTTATAGTTTTAAAATAATTTTAACCGCTTCTCCTTTATTTTTCATGTGCCTGATGGGATTTCCCATCGGTGATGAATTTTCAAAAAATACTTATTAATGCTCACCTACGATATAGGTATACGAAACTCCTATGAAAAATTTCTTGCTTCTAGACTAGACCCAAAGATTCAAACTGTGTGTTGTCTGCCAGTGTTTATAATTTTATTATGTAGATCAATAGACATATAACGTCCATGTGTAATTAGTAAAATGAAAATGAAGTAAGGAAAAATTGGGTTTCTGTGCATTCCTGTCAAACCCTATTCCTATCTATACTAATTTTATAAAGAGTATTTGTATGTAATAATATGTATGGTCACAGATAATACAATACTACGCGTACAGATGCCTCATCTCATATAAAAAAACGTGTTCGCCGTCGTACCGCGGGCTATCGGGCTATAAATTTTTTCGTAACTAAATGATTTTTGTAAATTTGAATAAATATTTATATTTGTCCATTTATTCATGTTCTACATTTTACACTAACTTCAATAACAAATCGATACGTATAACGCCATCTATTAGGAGCTATTTGAACAAATGTTCCTTTGTTCCTGATGAGACCCCGTGGTATGGTGTAATTTTTAAACTACTGATCCGATTCTGAAAAAATCTTTCACTAATAGGAAGCCCCATTACCTTGAGTGCCGAAAAAATGCACTGTAGTTCCTGTGGCTAACGCGAACGAAGTCGCAGGGAAAGTGCTAGTAAATAATAGAAATAGAAGTGTTTGTGTATTAGATTAGAGCATTGATGCAATTAAACAATATTATAATGCAACATTAATAAATACCCAATCATTATCTAAACAAACTCGTTTTGGTAAGCACCACTCGTTTTGTAATGAACCGGTACAATTTGTGGTGAATGTGATTTTATCACCGGCCTTGATATTAGATATTTATTATAATCGTATTTGTGCATCAAGGCCAGCAAGATGCACGGAAACCAGCCAAATATATACTTATGAATAAATTAATTCTAGAAGTGACATTAAAGTCAACCACCTGATTCAATTATTAATTCTATTCCACTCAAAGCTGTATATTTTATTCGATGTCGCACTTTACTGTCAACATTATGAAATTACTGACATTTCCAATGGCAATTCTTATGTATGTAAATGATTTTGTATGCACAAATGTCGTCATAAAGTGAGTTTAAAATGATCAGATCTAAAAAGAGATGCTAATTCGTGCCTAGCTCGTATTGTGTAAAACGAATTGATAAAAAATCAAAGGAACATAATTGAAGCCAAACCGAAAGAAGGTGGACCTAAGAATCTTTAAGGGCAGAAGATATGGCTTAATTAACAAAAGCAAAAAAATGTCGCATAATAACGCGCCATAGCGCTCACGACCATTTTATTATTCCACTTTTATCCATTATTTTGTTCGCTTTAAATAATATTTTTTCTATATCTAATGAACTCACTAAGGGAGAAACCACGAAATAAAAAAACACCTTGATTTAAATACAACAATAAATCAAGATGTTAAGTGCAAAAATCGGCACAAGTGCTTACAAAATGCACTTGCTTCATTCCTAATACGCAATGCACTTTTATTAATCTCAACCACAAATCAAATTGTTAACCAGCTTTAAATGTCAACAGACTTTGCACAAGTCCGTTTGATAAGTCAACTAAACTGAATCGGACCGACGACAGCGGTTAGCGCACCACGTAACTTGTGTAATAGAGGCAAATTATTCCACAGGTATAGCACGGGTATAGCAGATGTTTACCAATAAATAATAATGGAATATCTAAAAAAATTACAGGTTTTATAAAAAAGATGCGAGCTATATAATAGATTACTTAATTAAAGATTAAAACGAAGACTGGAATGACTGCTTCAAGAATAAAAATTTGCATTGAACTTCAAGACTTAGACAACTAGAACTGGATATGTCTCCGAGAAAACGAAGCAATTTAGTGCTAATAAAGTTGGCCGAGCTTTAAAAAACAGTAGCACCACAGTGCTTCGCAATGAAATTCGAAGCAGGTTAGCATCTGAATGGGCAGCAGAGAGCGTTTCCTTGTCCCCGCTCCTCGCATGAGATAGCGACGTGCGAAATTAAAACCTCTCACCGTTTAGTCTAAGAAAAAGTATTTAAATGAAATGTATTGAGAAACTCGCTCGCGGAAATGAGGTTCTTTCAGCGTCACCTCATTCCCACTTTTTGAGTGACTGTTTTAAAAGTCCAAGCGCACTTTTTTTAAGATTTTCTTTACGTGTACTTCTTTTATACGGGTTTGCGCTTGACTTTTTGAGTGAATTGCAATTCGTAAAATTTATTGAACTTAAATGATCGTCGCAAATTGTTTTTTTATCGATGAAATTACGTAAAAATTAATTACTTTATGTTCTGTCTTTATTTAGTATTCAAATCCACTATCATTAAATAAATCGTAGCCATAAACTGCCTTGTGTTTAAACTTGTTCATTATTTCTTTATAAAAATATAACTACCGTAATCAATTCATAATAGGTACATCCTGACGCGTACCTATTTGTGTCGATTTGTGCGTAACTAAACTAGAACAAGATCAAAGGGGCAAAATGAATGGATGACATTGGCCGACCGATTACACAATGGTATACAGCGAACTCGAGCATACAGCTGCTGTGACAAAAGTAATTGTTAAATCAAAGCCGAATTTGTTAGCGGAGCCCAAACCTTCGTATTATTTTGACATCTCTCTTATTGACAATGTCAAGTTTCATTAACAAAACAATGTTTATTGAAATGCTATTCATGGTTTTATAAAGACATTTTCAGCTCACAGAACACAAGAAACTTTTGTGTTTTATGGACGTATGGTACCTTCTTACAATGTTTCGAATCGGTTTAGTTTACTGCGGATTAACTTTATAAAATTAGCATTATGTAGTTTTGTCTCGTGTAGATAGTTCGGGATTGGAATAGTGCCCATTTGGACAATGACTATCATTAGGGGTGGTATCACATGGGACCTAGCCCCGTTGTTTGCGATCAGTGGTAACACATTACACCTCTATTTAGGCGTCTTGAGTATCTTCTTTATTGAATAACGGAAAGCAGTATTTTGGTGATACTGAACTAATGCTCCTACAAATAGACATGAAAGCTAATTCTAGCTGTGGATGACACGATCGGATGACAGGTCGACTGTGCGAGTCTGCGCCATGCAGACTTCATTCATTATTAGTAACTAGCTTTAGCCCGCATATACCGTGGGAATTTCGAAAAATCCGGTCCTTATTTCTTGTCTACATCATAAAGGGAACCACTGTGCAAAATTTCAGATTTCTTGGTCCAAGTGTTTGGGTTAGGCGTTGATGATTCAGTCAGTCACTGAGTTCGAACTTTTGTTTTTACATGTATCAAATTGATTATGTTAACCAATAACAACAGGAAGTTTTAACCGGTTTCAGATTTTTTTTGATGCTTTATAATATTCTACGTTCATTCTAAATGCAGTAATACCTAGTGGTATAACCATGCGCCTCTCACGGCGAAAGATTCGAGTTCGATTCGCTGACTTTTCGAAGTCATATGCGTATTAGAAGTTAATTATCACATGCTATAACGGTGAAGGAAAACATCGTGAGGAAACCGAGAGTTCTCTATAATAAAGTTCTTGAAGGTATGTGAAGTCTGCCAACCCGCCCACTTAACCGTGGTGGACTATGGCCTATCCCCTCTCGATAGAGGAGGCCCATGCCCAGCAGTGGGACAATTTATAAGAGCTGATATTATTATAACATTCTTTGTGACCTCACGTGGGATATTAATTCCTCGTGTAGTCAGATTTTAATTTGTCTAACTAACCGCAGCGAGAAGTCCATTAGGTAAGTTAATTAAACCTCTTTGAGATGATTAGCTCCTAATGAATTAAGTCGTGATTGCCAACAGCTACTATCGAGCCTTGTTAATATTTAGCACTGACCGAAGGTAAATTAATTACGGTGTTTTTTTCAATTGGTGAAATGATTTTGTTTTTAACTGGCCGCTTAGTTCCGGGGTATGATTGGTAAGGATTAATTGCAGTTAAAGTCTGTTTTTCTATGTATACTAATATAATCTATATTTTGACTTATAATTAGTATGTATATTTATAAAGAGAGAGTGCGAATTCTGTTAATGTTAAACGTTTTCACTATCGGCAACTTAAATAATATACATACTTTTAGATTATTATTTATTTCGGTTTTGGTACATTTTAATCATTAAATAGGCACTATGCATTAACCCCCTTACTTATAAATGCCTATTAATTTAACCACTGATTGAATATACCTATATCCTTGTCATTTGTATGACAATGAACAGAGATGACAATTGACATAAGAGCTGTTTAATTTAATCATCGTTTGTAAGTAAGGGGTATATTTTTAAATAATTACAAATTCTCTTAAAACAAACGAATAAATCAACGAGCTCTTAGACTACATGTTTACAAATATGATCATAGAGTAGGTACTTGACGGCGACAGTAGCTATTAGATCACAATTTGAAAGAGTCAAATGGGGTCACCGCTTGACTCCTTTAACACTAGCCAGTAGATAGTCTACTTTGTAGTACACACAACCTTGTAGACTTTGTTATTTATCGCCTATCATGTAACATTGTATTCATTTAAAACCAAATACGGCAGTCTGGGTTATTTAGGATATCTATTTTTGTGAAATAAGTATTGTATGTAGAGTTACCTATGTCACAGATAATACAATACTACGCGTACAGATGCCTCATCTCATAAAAAAAACGTGACTGCCGTAACGCGGGCTATTTTCGGGCTATACATTTTTTTGTACCTAAAGGATTTTTTAAAATTTGAACATGTATTTATATTTGTGTATTTTTCCATGTTCTAAATTTTAAACAAACTTCTATAACGAATCGATACATACGTATAACGCCATCTATTAAGACTTATTTGAACAAATGTTCCTTTGTTCCTGGTGAGACCCCGTGCCTATGTCTAAAATGATTAGCAGTGTCAAATTAGTCGGCATAGATAAACATTTTTATTAGATCTATATTATACACAATATTGTTGTTTAAAAATATTAAACAAAGACATCGTTAAAAAAAAACTTGTTCAATCTAGTTTAAAGCTTTAATTATTTTAAAAGTGAATCTTATGATTGTGTTTGGGCTTTTACATGAACCAAAAGTAATTTTGTATATATCTACCCTCTTTACCATACCTACTTTGTCAAACTCTGTAGTCCTTACAGTACCTATAGTCCAAAATTATCTAGGAACCTAATCGTAATTCCTTCGTTTGTCTTTGGTCTAGAACATGATGGACTAGCATCAGTCCGTGAGATGCATCACAATTAGAATACAGATGTTTGCCTAAAGTATGTCAGACGGTTAATAAGCCGGGTAGTCACCAGCGGGCGTGCGGCGCATTCAAATGTACCTACGGCAGTTTCACGGATGCGCACATGTGAAACGATCTTTATCAATGTCACGGCCTAAGAATTTTGGTTGAATGGCCTAAAATATTAGGATATTAGTTTGGTTAGATAGTTTTTTCGTCAAGTCACTTAGAATGTGCCTACATATCAATCTAAAGAAATATGTAAGTATAGAATTCTGAAAACATGTGGTTATCAGTTGGCAATCAAGCCTTACGAATTGTTATAGGTAATAAAACGCGATCCGACATACCTATTGTTGCTGTACTCAAACAAGACTAATTCAATTTAAAGTCCTTGTTAGCGGCACGGACGTAACTCCAGGAATTAATAAGGAAGAGCAAGTAACATAGCATGAAATCACTAATAGGTTACTCGCCTACGTTCAAGCTTGTTACTCATACGAACAACGATGTGTGGAAGACATATTTTTAATTAACTAACAAGACGCAATAACATTTTACCATTAAAATACACTCATTTATTTATAGTTATTATTAACAATCTCAAACATAACTCAAGTAAGCGAGTCACATTTTGACTCCACCTTCTAGATTCTCAGTAGGTTCATCTAAGTTATTGACACTCATTTTTGTTGCGTGCGTGCTGACCCGAAGATGACCTAGGTATTGTAGTTTTGTGCCCACGTTGCTTTAGACAAAATTTCCTGTAAACAGTTTGGAGAACATTAGCTGGTCTTCCTCCTAGGCAGATAGACCTACAACGAACTCGCTCGCGTTTCGACCGTGGAAGACTGGTTGGCCATCACGTAATGGATTTAAACTTTTCAAAGGTTTACTTCCACTCATCTAGGTATTTTATTTCTTATACTTTTTAGTTAAAGATGATTCGAGTTCTAACTGATTCGCCCTGAGGGTAAGATTTATGCAATACCTACATTAAATCTAAAAGTACCAAAAGTTTTAACCACAAGAAAGCTTTGTATGTAACCTATGTACATCTTTTACACGTACCAACTGTTACTTTCAAGAACATAACGAAAGTATGTATTAGCTATTAGGTCATACGTGTTCTGGCACTCGTCCGTTGTTTACCATTCTAGGTGAAAAGTTGGAACATTCTGAACTAAGAACCGCCATTAGCAGAATCGGGTTAATTAGCTACCTACACAACTTCTAGGGTTACGGTCAAGGTTGATTTCATATGTTTTTTTTTCATATGACATTTGCAACAATTACCATTTTATGTATAATGACATAGATATGAGTTACTTATTAGTGACGGCAGAGTATCTGTTGATTTCATTAAAAAAAAAACACTTATTAACTCCTTGAGTTATCGAAACTTCCAAATACGTCATATTTACCCGACTGCAAGGAAAGGGTTATTTTTCCTATAACTACATTATTAATTACCACATCAAGAAGTTGTGTCATCGATACCAAAAATATGTCTATGTGAATGTTTCAACGAATCGTGCTCGGACAATCTATGGCGGTATTAGCCACGGTTTGATAAATTAATGCATTTATTACTGTGTACCTTTGTGCGTATAACAACATCCACAGACTATACATAAGGACTATTCTCTTATTCTATTCATTCGTTTTATGAAGAAACATGTCTGGAACGAATGTTTTGAATTTTTAACTATTTGACGTTCAAAGACTTTTTTTCTAGCAAACAGAAGATTTTTTCGCGCTTATAAGACAATTCTGTGCGTATACGTGCATAGGTAGTTGTAGTAGGTACGCTTAACTTAAACGGAATATGAATACAAGAATACAACCTCCTCTTTTTTTGAAGTCGGTCATAAACTTGAACAGATACTGTGAAATATTTGCTAAAATATGGATTTGTTGGTTATAATAGTGTACCTAACCTATACCATAATTATGATCACTTAAATGCCTTTCTGACGTCTATGTGATCATCTTTCGTAGATGTAAAATAAAAAGACTATGCTGATAATGATGATTAACTTGCTCAGTGACTTGCAATTATTAAAATCAATTTCTAGCAGTAAACTGCTGATAATAATGATGCTACTTATAATGTATCCAGATATCCTTACCGAAAAATATTTGTTTTTTTGGAATTCTACAATAAGAACTTGAGTGATTTTGTTCGAGTCGTAGCTTATTTTTTTTTCTAGTGACCATATTTTTTTTGTTACCTACAAACTTTACTCATTTAAATATAATTTTAGCCTTTGGTCACAGCTTATTAATATTCATATTACATAATTATGTAGTGAACATTACTGTTTGGAAAATATATTTTCGTCATAAAAGTACCTAGTGATAAATAAATGCTCGTAAGAGTCACTATAAACGGAACATTAAGCTCGTGGATGTTCCATTTCACGGTACGTATAATAAATTTTATATTGCAAGGTTGCATTTACTTTGAATTAGGTCACTACTGTCCAGAGTCCAGACCAACCATAAATAGGCCAAATGTCGGGTTTGTTGCATTGTTTTGTAGTTTTCTCTTTCTAATGCAATCCTCTTCAGTCGTGTTTCAAAAAATTTCTGTTGTACATGTCTATTTCTGAACCCCTGCTCAAGTTTTGAATCGGTAAATCTGCTGTCAAATGTAATAATATCTGTTGTGATTGGATCACCGAAGTCTGCAATTCAATCAAACCATCAGTCAATTATCAGTTTCTAAAATATCATTTTAACAAATCTTACTTCAAAGACTCTCTAGGTTCCAGCCAGGTTCAGTTCTTTCTAGGAAGAAGGAAGATATGCATCGGCATCTGTCTAGGAAGAAGAAAAAATACAGAGGGTTCTTGATGTACGAGACAGCTTTATCATAAAAATGATCATATCTACAGCGATTGACGTACGGGGACGTGCGTGTGCATTCATTGTACAGATGGCAATGTGGATGTAATGATGATGACTGCCACCGCTTGACTATCGCAAGTCAAATCAACAATAATGGTGTAGGTAGTACAGTCAGCGACAAAAGTTGGTTAAAACTTTAGTCATTCGCAACACAAAAATATTAAATGAAAGTCGGAACAGTGAGCCTAGCACGAATAATTTTGACGTTTCGTATCGTAAACGTAACTTAATTTTGAATCTAAAACACAGCAATCACACCTAGATTTTGGTTTTACCAATTCAAAATTCCCTTATGCATTTATGTCACAAAACATCAAAATGATTCCTGCTAGGCCTTCAAATGTAACATTAAAATAATACAAGCTTTTGACTAAGTATTACATGAAATGCTGAAAAATATTGTAGGTACTATATGGAATAATTTTGTGCCAATTTAGGTGCCACGTAAAACTAGAAGAGGTGACCAACTTAATTATGTCACTGGCTCTGGCTGTACCTACCTACGTAACTTTTATTTCAAGTATCATTAATGTTTAATTTTCCTATGGTCATGCAAAATTAAACTATGTAATTGATCATAGTAGTTAGTAGACTATTATGTATCTACTATTACTAGTACTACTAGATAATAATATGTATCTACTGTAAAATAAATTGAAAGAACGAAACAAGCTTACCTTTAAATGACCAAACAAATGCGAGTAGGATTCGTGCCCTGAACTCTTTCCAAAATGTAAGTTTGTAAAAGCAACAAAAAAAACTTTTTATGTACGGTATGTGATTTAGCTAGGTAATAATTTAGGATTTCCGGATTTTTTTCTTTTTTTGTGCTGTGAGACCTTGCTTCTTGCCCAATTTGATAATTCTAGGTCAGCGGAAAGTTATAGGTATTACCCTTGACGATTTTAATTTATTTGGGAGTGCCAAAATATGCGGCGTAAATTACCGTATTTTTTTATAAATTTATATAGCTCTAAGAAGCAATAGACTTAAGTATTTGATATTAATTTGAAAGTGATAACTCCACGCGTTTCTGAGAAAAAGGATCTTGACACACAGATGGACAAAAAAGTGATCCAATCAAGGTTTTTAAACTTTTATTATTATTTCTTTGACCTAGTATCCAGCTATGTTACCTACAAGTTCCCTTTTTCCTTTTGATGTACGGAACTCTAAAAAATGTGGAGGTACAAAATAAAACTGAGATAATCTCACGAGTTTGTAATATTTTGTCAATCTGTTAGATAGAGGGAATATGAGACAGACACGGTAAATGAGCTTCACTATTTCTTAACTATAAATACCGGGAATTAGATAATTGATCCCACATCAACTGCAACAGTCTGCAGTTACCGTACATGTAATTGGATACTGTTTCGCCATCATACTAGTTATATTTAAATAGGTACATTATTACATTTTTTGACGCTCTTAAGTTTATTTTAGAATTTAAATATAATTATTTTAAGGCTTTTTTTGTAAATAAAACTGTATTATATATTATGTAAATAACTCTAATAGGTACATTTGTTGTCACTTTCATCTTCTACAGCTCACTGTAGGCAAGGCAAAAGTGTTAGTTCGTACTGGAGAAAACTAAAATTTATCTCAATAAATTTTAGTTTTCTCCAGTACGAACTAACACTTTTGCCTTCTTACTATAAAATGCTTTTTAGGGACTCGGAACCCTTATAGTTTCGTCATATCCGTCTGTCTGTCTGTCTGTCTGTCCGAGCTTTTGCTAAGAGACCGTTAGTACTAGAAAGCTGTAATTTTGTAAAATACCCGGTTACCCGCTACTGACCAAACAACAAATGCGCACAGTCACAGCCGCCATAACTGGCCATAGCTTTTTACAGAAATACAGAGTTACAGAAAGAGTCGTCTGTAGAGCCTGCATGGAGGAGGACAAAAGGCAGCTCATGTGCTATTACACTGTCCTGAGGTCACAGGGCTAAGTACTTCGGAAACCCAGGTACTCTCCGCGAGATAGCCGGCAACATTAGGTGCTTGCTGGTCTTTCTTAAGTTGGGATGACACTAGCCCTGGGTTCCGAACCAGGGGGTAATTACCCCTCGGGGGTAAAACAGTTATTCTGCGGGGGTAATAAGGCTGGTAATAGATAATAAATTTTATAATCAAACTAAAACCTTTACCTGACATTAAAAAGCTTGCAAATGCAAAACAATACCAACCTTCACACTGCATTATCATTAATTCATCAACTTTTTGCGCAATTTATTATGATTATTGCTAAGTATTATATTTTATTTACATGTGTTAAAAAAATTTTAAGGGGGGGGGAATGAGTTTACCTAGTAGGTCATAGGGGTAACAAGATTGAAAAGTTTAGGAACCACTGCACTAGACACTATGTTCGTTTTGATTAACACTATAAGACACCTAAATGTAATGCCTAAATATTAAACACTAGCACTTCGCCCGCGACTTCCTCCGCGTGTCCCACAGGAACTGTGCATTTTTTCGGGACAAAAAGTAGCCTATGTTACTCAGTGATAATGTAGCTTTCTATTAGTGAAAGAATTTTTAAAATCGGTCCAGTAATTTCGGAGCCTATTCGGTTCAAACAAACAAACAAAAAAATCTTTCCTCTTTATAATATTAGTATAGACTAAGGACTATCATCCATGGTTGCCGCCTAGTGGTTGGTGACATGTTTTTGTTACGCTAGATACCTAACTCCTTTTATATTTATTATGTGTCTCATAGTGTTAGTAAAAACGGGCATGAGTTTGTTGGTTTGATTCATTTTTACGACTAAAGTCCAGAACCGAATTTGATGAAATTAAGCAGAAAGAAAGCTTGGGAGTAGGTACTTTGGGACGTGGAAAATGGTATTGGGTGATTTTCTTCTCTAACGAAGGCTGTTAATAAGCGAAGTCACTAGCCCGGCCTATACCTACTTTAGTACTATATACATAGATAAAGACTGGCATTGGACGCCAATGTTGGCGTGAGCGACCAAATATACAAATGCTGGGTTAGGTGTCGCAATTCTAACCGCGACCGCTACTGGGTAGGTAAGACATTTGACCTCTTCCTTACTTTATGTTTCATAAACTTGTCACCGTGTATGTATTAGTATCTACCTAATTTTAATTCATCTGCAAGTGTTATATTGGTATTTAAATGGTTAAATAATGCAATTGCTTCATCGTTGTATAGTCATTGATTTTAATTGCAAAACATGTAGGTACATACATACCTATAGCTTTTGCCCGAGATACTGTCCACGTGGACCCTATCCCGTAGGAAGTTAGAAAAATTCTGAGTCTACATCATAAAGACAACCTCTGTGCAAAATTTCTTAAACAGTTAAGAAATTTTGCACAGAGGTTGCTTTTATGATGTAGACAATGAAGACCACACGTGATTTCTTCAACCTTTTCAGAACCTAGAAACGATCAAATACATTATTTAAGGTACGATGTAATCCAATTCCTTAGTACGGCCTACAGGGAGCCATGTCAGGCGCGCCTTTAGTTTGCGAGGAACCCAGAACTGCAATAATGTTATGCATAAGACGTACTTGCCTCGTAGTAACATCTCAGGAGCTAGTCAACACATTCAAATCTCTTGTATTACAAAATAACTTTGAATGATGAGGTACACGACTACAAGATATACAACTCTCCCTTTCACTCGCTCCTCAAACACGTACAAATGAAAGAGATAGTCGTACGAACAGTGGGTCACGGTATGGCGTGAAGCCAACTCGCTTTATCGTAGAAGCTCTTGACCTAGAGTTACATTTATAAACAGTAAAAATATCCACGTGTTGACGGAATAGTTGAACTACAAATAAACGCTGGAGAAAATTGACAAAACAGATGTTTTTTAGTCGAAAATAGAATCAATGAGGAGGCGGGATGTTAATCATTAGTTAGGTATTAGATAAAGTTAATACACAACATTTTCTTTTATAAATGATTGCATGGTGACACACACTATGTATCATGCAAATGTTTTTTTTTTTAATGCTAAAATGATATTTTATTTCAGCGTCTATAATTGAAAACCACAGAATTCTAAATCAGAAAAAAAAACCGACTTCCAAAAACTACACTAAAAACTATGAAATAAAAATGTTAAACTTCCATAAATAAAAATCTAAATGTATGTTGAAGTCGGCGGGGCCTCTTCTTCAGGTTTTTACCTCTCAGCTTTTGAACAGGAAGAACGTGCGCAGTGTGTGCAGCGAACGTGCAGCTTGCTTTGCGCCTCGACAAATTAAAATTTCCTTTCATTCCTATATTTATGCTAGGCCCCGCCGACTTCAATATACATTTAGATTTTTATTTATGGAAGTTTAACATTTTTATTTCATAGTTTTTAGTGTAGTTTTTGGAAGTCGGTTTTTTTTAAACCTGTTTTTATTTTTATCTTTTTAGTGTAGTGTAACCATTTTTGTTGTTGTTAATTCATTACAATAAAGTACCATAAAATCATGGACAGAGTGACTTTGATCATTTATGTACTTTTACTGAGATCGATTACTTCCACGAATTTAAATAGGTACTTACATTCATAGATGTTGGTGGATGAGAGCATTTCAGTAAACAAAAACCGGGCAAGAGCGTGTCGGACCGCGCACAGTGTAGGGTTCCGTAGCAAGAAGTATTTCAGTGTTCTGACCGCAAATACAAGTTTGTATTTCATAATATTATTATGAAATATTACTATTTTTACGGTTGTCAAACTCAACATGGAAAATAGTGAATATTTCAAAAATTTATTGACATATCTTGTTCAAACTAATTTCAATCGAAAGTATTTATTAAGTGCTATAGCTTGATTTTTAGGGTTCCGAACCAAAATGGTAAAAAGGAACCCTTATGGTGCGACTTCGTCTGTCTGTCTGTCTGTCTGTCTGTCACACCTGCTTATTTCAGCAACTACTCATGCTATCGACTTGAAATTTGGAACAGTTATAAAGAATGCTTGTTCAACTTTATTGCAAATAAAAAAAGTCAAAAAATATTTTTATTTTCATTGCAAAAGGGGCCGGAGTGGGGGTCCGAAATTTTAAAGTGGGGTTACTAGGTCAAGTGACATATCATATGAAAGGGCTTGATTTGCACATTTCAAAATATATTTTTATTTTATTTTATGTCTCACAGTTTTCGACATATGATGAAAAATTTCCAAAAAAATACCATTCCCCCCCACCTATCTCCGAAGTTTGCGGGGCGAAAAATCTGAAATAATTAGAGTTGATAGGAATTGACCCAAATATGGCACCAAAAATAAAACGATGTTCCTAACTAGTACAGTTTTTTCAAAATCATCAAAATTCCTTCACAAACAAACTTAGTTATGCGGTCCGGATTTTTTCACATTATACGTCCAAAAATGATTCGGAACCCTCGGTGCGCGAGTACGACTCGCACTTGGCCGGTTTTTTTTTCAGATGTTTCGATAGCGCGGTTCGAAAATTACAGGGGGGGGGACACATTGTTAACGACTTTGGGAGCTCCTAGTTCACTCAATATGCACTTAAATAAAAAAAGTATTTAGAAACCTTCATGTTATTTTCAAAGACCTATCCAATGATACCCCACATGGTGGGGTGCGCGAAAATATTTTTTTTCATCCCTCAGTTTTATGCATGGGAGACCCCCCTAATAATTTTATTTTTCGTAATTTCACTATAGGCCTTAATGGCGGCTTACAAAAGACATCTACCTACGAAGTTTCATACAAATTGGTTATGAACTGTAGATTTGACGAGGGTGTGACAGACGGACAGACGGACAGACAGACAGACAGACAGACGGACATGACGAAACTATAAGGGTTCCTAGTTTTACTACGGAACCCTAAAAACAGTGTTTTTTCAGTTTGTAATAGCAATAGGCTCGCTCCCTAGCCTTCTATCAAATGCGACTTAAGCATGAAAAAATTGTGTGTACTATACACCTCTGTCTAACCTTGCGGGAAATATCGGCGTGATGTTATGTATGCATAATATCGAGATCGATTGCGTTCAGGAATTCATGTACCTACACAATATCACTTTTTCATCATCGTCATGATGTCATCAAGATACACCAAAAATACCATTTATTACACCTGGTTAAAAATCTACTCAACCAAAGTTAATACAATTTATATGGGACCACCTCGCGAGCTTCTTCTACCATATGAAAAAAAAATCACGTAAATCGGCTCACAGATCACAGAGTAATCGGTGTACATACATTAAAAAAAAAAAAAAAAAAAAAAAAAAAAAAAAAAAAAAACAACCGAATGCAGAACCTCCTCCTTTTTGGAAGTCGGTTAAAAACAATACGCAAAGTGGCATTTGAACTAGTTGCCAATATCAGATATCAGCTTATTCTGTACTACCTATCTATATTAATAGATATTATAAACAGGTAAAGTTTGTAGGTTTATATGTATGAGATAATCTCCGGAACTACTGATCCGATTCTGAAAATTCTTTCACTAATGGTAAGCTATATAATCCCTGAGTGCTATAGGCTACTTTTTATCCCAAAAAATGCTCAGTTCCTGTGGGTTATACAGACAAATTCGCGGGCAAAGTAGGTACTAGCTCCAAATATATTAAGAATAAAGAGTCATAAGTTGTATTGTTTCACAATGGTACAATTCTATGTGAACTTGCAGTTTTAACTAACGAGGTTACAAACAGCAATACACAATTCATACACACATTTGATTGCCAAATTTACAAATTAGCATAAAAACTATGAAACACAACACTGCTTTATGGTGATTTCAATTCAAAGCATGCAATATTGTATCTTAAATCTGCAAAAAATGTCGCAAAATTTCTTTTAAGACAAATTAAGACGATAAAGTTCTCAATTCCGTAACTATATAGACTATAGTGCTGTTGAAAATGAGAGTCACCTTGAATTGTAGGTAGGTATATTTACGCATAAATCTAATAGTAATTTGTTTAATAATTATTTTATTTACGCTTCACGGTTGGAAGTAGCATTATAATTATTTGAATGTCTAACCGTTGCAAATCATTTGAATGTCTAAAGGTGCGTCTACGCTAAACGAACCAAGCACGAGTGGGGCCGCTCTGTGGTCGTCGTTTGCTGTTCTTGTAGTGGCCTTACGCTGTACACACGGCACATAAAAGACACAGACATTATGATAAGGTACCTACAGAACAACAGAACACAAAACAAAAAAAAAAAAATACAACAACGTGAGGTACACTAATTTGCGTTCCCGCAAAGGTTTGTGTCTCACGGCTGGCCCAAACAGGTTCCAGATCAGCTTAATGCCAAGTCACAAGTACTTGGCGCTGGTTTTCATCTGGAACCTTTTTACCTCACGGCTGTCACGGATGTTACGGAGTGGTTTTATCGGAACATAAGTTGAAGTTGGAGTTTTTAGATTTGGTTTGTCGGAGTCGGAACCGGAATCGGATTCGGAGTCGGAATCGGAGGTGAAGTCGGAGGTGTGGCAGAAGAGAGATGTGCTAAGGGCAGGCCTAATAAAATGAAATAGTACCAACATTATTCAGTCAGCCTCTTTCATTTCAATTAAAAAATCATTGAAATTAAGGCAGCCGCGCGCCGCCGCCACTATTTGCTATGCTTTGACCTCCGAGCTGATGTCGTAACTGGAGGTAATTTCAATCGGAATTTCTGACTTATCGGAGTCGGAGTCGAAGCTCCGTAACATCCTTAGTTGTAAGTCCGCTCTTGACTCTGCAAGTTTTAGCGTAGACCCATCTTTAGAAACATAATAGCAGATTCCTATCTAAAAGTCCACCTGTTGAGATTATGTGCTCCTTTGTTCATTTAATTCAGTTTTGTTGTACTGATTCCATGCTTGTCTAAAATACTTAGGATAGTGTGTCAACTGCCTGTCTTCTTGTATAAAAGTCGGCTAAGTTTTTAGAAATGGGATCGAGCAGAATGTTTTCGAAGAAGTGTTTAATTTTCTCTTCATTCAATAAATTCATTTATTAAATTATTAATTAAATATGTTTGATACAAATCCTTAGAAATACCCTTAATATAAAAAAAAAACACTAGAGCATCAAAACAAAAGATAGTTTATTTTTCCCAAATAAAATATATTTATTCCCGATTGTCATTTCTTTCTCCGTAGGTAACGTGCACGCAGCAACCGTTACAGAATCAAAACGACAACGTATTGTAACAACAAATATAATATTTAATTCAATATTATTATACACGCCTATCAAAACACAATATCAGCAACAATACAACTGTCTCAACGAATTACAGCCTCGATACACACGAGCGTAACTGACAATGTTCACATTTATTGTAAACGTGCGACCTGATATTGGCACGCAACGCTACAGGTGTCATCTGACGGATAATTGCTGAAGACATTTGTAGTTTCGCTATATTATTTACTATTGAACTATCATTAGGTATGCGTGTGCTACGAATATTATTTTAATTATTTAATTGACAATATAACTATATACATATTGGCGGTACTGGCTCAGGATTATGAAATAAATATAGAGGCCCTACATTAATAACAAAATACCTGATTATGTATGGTTGATTAAGTATAAGGTCAGTAATCAGACTGAAGTTTTTACAAGTATCTAATTTCACTCTTGAAATTGGTCTAGGAACGACATTCAACAGCTGCTTCTTTACCCATGTAACGAAACCCTGATTGTTAATAGGTAGGTAAACTTCACTGAAACGCGAAAAAAGTAGAGTGTAGACCTAGCATTACAAAAAATGTACTCGAGATTCGTCATAGTCTTAAAATAATATCCTGAACACCAAGAAACATTATCCCCATCATATTTTGATTATAAAAATAAAAATATTTTATATAAAAATGGCAAAAAAACGTTGGTTTCTATGTCAAATATAAATAGCAATAACCCGTGATTGCTCGTGCGTAATATTTTTCATTCACAAGTTGCCCCTTCTATACACGAGTAGAAGGTCAAACAATATATAAAATAGGAACACGCTTGGCGTAGTTTTACGTCTATATTGTGTTTATTTACCGGGAAGGCCACTCGTGGGTGCCGTAAAAGGCTACTAAAGAGTCTAAGTTTAGCTCCAGAGATTTGCATGTAATGAGCGCTAAGTGCTAATAACTATTGATATAATCTCCATAGTAGGTAATATTTAAAATAATTTATTTTATGTCTTTTATAGCAATAAATTTGTTAAAATGTAAGTAAAGGTGATCAGAATTACAGTAGGTATATAAATAGCAAATGGGTAGTAAGAATGACTTTGATGGTTATTACTAATTTTAATACTTAATACCAGCGACTCTACTTAGAGTGAACTGATAACTTAAAATCCTTCGGAAATAACCCTACCCTAACTCTTGCCACAGTCGCAAGAAATAATTCTCAGTTTAGCAAATTACCGACAAGATAACTTACACTAAGCTTAACACGTGAATATGAAAGTAATTTTCACTTAGGCGTTGTTTTTATTTTTTTATTATTAAGTACTTACAAAAAAAATTTAAAGAGCCTAAATAATAGGTACGCCCATCTCCGATAAAGTGAGATCTCAAACGTGAGAAGCAAAATATCGGACACGCTTGTGCATGTTGCACAACTGCAAAGAGCTACCTGCAAGAGACTACCAGCACTAGTCAAGAGCCAAGAATAAAATTATATCGATTTATTGTTTAGATAGTAATGTCGACGGTGTGTGGTGCGGATAAATGCCACTAAATATAAACACAAGATCGCACTTATTTATCATCTTGTTAATATGATTAAGCGCTAAATAAATACCAAGCTACACCGACTGCAGCGCTTTCGTAGCGTGGCAAGTGTAGCTACAGAGATCTGAGGCTCTCTTAAAGCCAAGTTGCTTTTCTGTTAGCGTTTACGCCAAACGCTACGTCCAAAATGTATAGCAATGATATTACCTGCGGAAATGTCACGTCACGTGACCTCACTAATGTCACTGCCATACATTTTGTCCGTCTGTAGTGAGCGTTTGCGCAGCGTGGGTCACCTATGTAGGTACAAAAAATGTGTAGCCAGTGTATTGCCCAATCAAATTGGGCACCATGAATGGAGCTTCATTCAAATGTAGGTGAAGTTAGCATATTGATGATATTTGCCTTTGTTAAATAGGTAATAATACATAAAAGTGCAGCCACGTAACGCTTTGCTACGCTGCTTCTATGTGACCAAGCTTATAATCTTCATCGGATATGATTATTCCTTTGAATGTCACCGCATAATATGCGTGTACGATTTGGCAGTATACTCCGTGACCTGTTGTCACAACGTCAGATGCGGATCAATAACGTGTAAATTATAACACGAATAGTTTTATGTTCATGTTCCAGGACCATGGACTACCCGAGGACCCCGATTAATATGATAAAAGTAAAATACATAAATGGTTTTAAGTCAGTAATTCCTGAAATCAAATTCAATGTTAAGATAGGTACCTATATACCTACTTTATTCAACCAGATTTTTTTTACATACTTATCACACAAAACTCGAACAAAATAAGTTTAAAATCCAGCGAGGCAGTAAGTAAACACAATATTTTACGAGCCGCCTTCATATCGGTTCGTACGGTCCACGGGAAAGAAATAATACGGTAATATAATTTTGATTAGTTCCGATAAAATACTTGTCTATAGGTTTACGAGACAAGTCAGAAAGTACGGGTTTTTAAAACATGACTCGAAAAAAAGTGATGTAATAGGTATGTAGGTACTTTGTCTACTTTGGAAACAAAATAATGGCATCTTATCAGCCTGTCAATCAATATGTATACTTAGACTTACTTAAAAAAACCGGGCAAGAGCGTGTCGAATCACGCACAGTCTAGAGTTCCGTAGGAAGAAGTATTTCAGTCTTCCAACTGCAAACATAAGTTTGTATTTCCTTATATTATAATGAAATACAAAGTTATTTTTGCAGTCAAAACTGAAAATAGTGAATATTTCAAAAAGTTATTAACGTATCTTGTTCAAACCAATTTTAATCGAGAGCGTTTATTAGATTCCATAAGCTTGAATTTTTTCAGATTTTTTGATAACGCGATTGGAAAATTACAGGGGGGGACACACATTGTAAACGACTTTCGGAGCTCCTAGTTCGCTAAATATGCACTTAAATAATAAAGTCATCGAGGAACCTTTATGTTATTTACAAAGACCTATCCAACGAGACCCCACATGAAGGGAAGCGTGAAAATATTTTTTTCATCCCTCAGTTTCATGTATGCGGTGTATTGCATGTATCCCCCTAATTATTTTATTCTTGTTCAAACTAATTTTAATCGTAATTATTTATTAGATGCTATTAGCTTGATTTTTTTCAGCTTTTTGATAACGTGGTTGGAAAATTACAGGGGGGGGGGGACAAATTGTTAACGACTTTCGAAGCTTCTAGTTCACTAAATATGCACTTAAATAAAGAATTAATTTAGAAACCTTGATCTTATTTTCAAAAACCTATCCAACGATACCCCACATGAAGTGGTGCGTGAAAAATTTTTTTTTTCATCCTTCAGTTTCATGTGTGGGCCCCCTAATTATTTTATTTTTTATAATTTCGCTACAGGTTTTTATAGCGGCTTACAGAAGACATCTACCTGTGAAGTTTTATACATAATGGTTATGAACTGTAGATTTTACGAGGGTGTGACAGACGGACAGACAGACAGACAGACGAACAGACGGCCATGACGAAACTATAAGGGTTCGTAGTTTTACTACGGAACCCTAATAAAAACAAGCCGGTTTCCATAAGATGTTGTCCTTTACCGCATTTACACGATGTTGTTACTCGTATAGTTCTAATAGAATCTAGACTTCTTCGACACCTATAGATTTTAATAGGACGACCTGCCTATGAATCCGTTCCTAGCCAAAACCAAACAGTAGTTTATGAAGCATTCCGATATGCAAACATTCTAGTTCACTATAGAATACCTACCTATACCTAACAAGTGCATATGTTAAACATTCGTATATAGGTGTAAATAATTCACTTAGCTTCGCCAAAATAATACAATTATTTACGGATAAAGCTGTAGAAAATTCAATACAAATTAAAGTCTAATGAAATAATATAGGTTTATTTTTTTATAGGAATTGTAATAATGTTCACACGTGCGCTGCTCTTGCGCATCTAAGGAAGCGGAAAATGCGCGCGCGCGTTACATCCTCGTTTTGTACGTTCTTTGTTACGTCAGTATACGCCTCATTGATTAACTTAGGTAATATCGTACTGCAGTATGCAAATTATCACTAGTGAATACTAGGAACTTGGCTATTCAGGGCACTCCGACCTCTGCCATTCGATTTAGGTTCCTTGTGACCATCACATAGAATAAGACGAATCGATTGACGTAAGAATTATCAAAATCGGCCTACGCATTTTGTCTCTAGAACGCCACATAGAAACAAACATACATACATACATACATAGACTGATAAACACATTACCCTCCTTTGCGTCGCGCAGTCGGGTAAATAGGGCTCCGTCGATTTTACACAATAAGCACGGACGCCGGGCGTAGGCGTTTTCAATAACTGATTAATTTTTTTTCTAATTAATGATACTGTATCACTAATTTTAAAAAAAAACCGGCCATGTGCGAGTCTTACTCGCGCACCGAGGGTTCCGTATCATTTTTAGACGTATAAAGTGAAAAAAACCGGACCGCATAAGTAAGTTTGTTTGTGAAGGAATTTAGATGATTTTGAAAAACTGTACTAGTTAGGAACATCGTTTTATTTTTGGTGCAATATTTGGGTCGATTCCTATCAGCTCTAATTATTTCAGATTTTTCGCTCCGCAAACGGGGGGAATGGTATTTTTTCAGACATTTTTCATCATATGTCGAAAACTGTGAGACATAAAATAAAATGAAAAGATATTTTGAAATGTACAGATCAAGCCCTTTCATATGATATGCTACTTGACCTAGTAACCCCACTTTAAAATTTCGGACCCCCCACTCCGGCCCCTTTTGCAATGAAAATAAAAATATTTTTTGACATTTTTCATTTGCAATAAAATTGGGCAAGCATTTTTTATAACTGTTCCAAATTTCAAGTCGATAGCATTAGTAGTTGCTGAAATACGCAGGTGTGGTGACAGACAGACAGACAGACGAAGTCGCACCATAAGGGTTCCTTTTTTACCATTTTGGTACTGAACCCTAAAAATCACTTTACTGAATTTACGGTACCCCGTACCCGGTTACGTATCACTGATACGTATCATTGATAAGTAACCGGAGGAAAAAAAAAACCGGCCAAGTGCGAGTCGTACTCGCGCACCGAGGGTTCCGTACCATATTTGGACGTATAAAGTGAAAAAATCCGGACCGCATAACTAAGTTTGTTTGTGAAGGAATTTTGATGATTTTGAAAAAACTGTACTAGTTAGGAACATCGTTTTATTTTTGGTGCCATATTTGGGTCAATTCCTATCAACCCTAATTATTTCAGATTTTGCGCCCTGCAAACTTCGGAGATAAGGGGGGGGAATGGTATTTTTTTGGTCATTTTTCATCATATGTCGAAAACTGTGAGACATAAAATGAAAATATATTTTGAAATGTGCAGATCAAGCCCTTTCATTATGATATGTCATTTGACCTAGTAACCCCAATTTAAAATTTTGGACCCGCACTCCCGCCCCTTTTGCAATGAAAATAAAAATATATTTGGATTTTTTTCATTTGCAATAAAGTTGAATAAGCATTCTTTATAACTGTTCCAAATTTCAAGTCGATAGCATAAGTAGTTGCTGAAATAAGCAGGTGTGACAGACAGACAGACAGACAGACAGACAGACAGACAGACAGACAGACGAAGTCGCACCATAAGGGTTCCTTTTTTACCATTTTGGTACGGAACCCTAATTACCAAACTGAAGTGAAGTTATGTTTTGAACAACCGGAGTACAATAACAAGGTCGATATTTAATAAGTTTTAAAGTAGGTACCTAACCTTTCACTTGATTTTGAAACTTATTTAGTTCAAGTTAATCACAAAAAATATTGAATTATCTAGCTTTATACCTAACTAGCACTTCGCCCGCGACTTCGTCCGCGTGTCCCACAGGAACTGTGCATTTTTTCGGGATAAAAAGTAGCCTATGTTACTCAGTGATAATGTAGCTTTCTATTAGTGAAAGAATTTTTAAAATCGGTCCAGTAGTTTCGGAGCCTATTCTGTACAAACAAACAAACAAAAAAATATTTACTCTTTATAATTTTTTTTTTTTTTTTTTTTTTTTTTTTTTTTTATTTAAAAAAAAACGTTGCCCCACACTAGGATTTCTCCTGTGTCGTGGGGCGTTTACAAACACAAATTTCACATACACAAACAGCCAGACCTTGTGCAATGCGGGAATCGAACCCGCGACACGTCGCGCAGCAGCCAATCTCTCAGCCACTGCGACAACCGTGCGGTCATTATATATATTAGTTTAAGTATAAGATGTCTTTATATTACAATTATACCTATTTCAAAAATATTAATTCAAGTAAGTACACACATTTCTAAATAACACGCGATTAAATAAAATATTGTCAAATTAAAAATAATATTTATAATGCTGATGCAACATCTAATAAACTGTCATTTTGTCATATTATTTTCCGCAGCTAACGAGATAGAAAGTGAAAACAAATAAATTATAGGCAGCCTAGAAAATGTAGGTAGGTACTCGCTTAATTAACAATGTACGTGTATTTTTTATTATAAATGCAGTATTATTTTACGAGATTGTGAAACATGCGATAGCAATTTTTTGTTTAGAAACTTACGCAAATATTGCACTACTTATGTATTTCAAAAGACCAAATGTATATTTCAGTTCTGCACTTGGGTACATAGATAGGTACATAAGTCAATGTCGAAGGATGTTTAGAAAAACAATAATTAGCATGAGGGCAATGCAAAATCACGACATTATGCAGATTCAGTATCTGCGTATGTTTACGGCATGCATTTTATCAATATGACCTCAAATATGACAGAATGATCCTGTTCAGAATTCAATATCGTAAATATTGTGTATTTATTATGAAGCTCAATGAATATTACTTTTTAACATAATTATAACGTTGACAGTTTGACACTAACACCATTAAAATTAATAACATAATTAATTTAATTCTGTACTCAATGTTATCATCTTATTTTTGCACGACAATCGGAAAAGGACTTAAAAAAAACTAAGTACATAACTTAAAATCGATTGGTGATTAATCCAAAATACCGCATAGATCCTGAAAATTACTAAAATCTTTAATTCATAAGACCTTTGCCAGGAGTCTGATTGTGAGGAAATCTTTCAGTTTCAAGCTACGATAGGCTCATTCTGCATGTTATAAGTACCTACTACGTACTGGATGTGACGCTGCGCGGCGCTGCGGAAAGTCTCGCCGATGGCCACAAGCAATTAGGTAGGTACTTGAGAAAACACGCGTTTGATGAAGCAGCGAGCGTCGCGAAGGGCATTGCGGAGGAGCCGAGCTTCTTCAAGCATCTACACGCAGCGTCGCGACGTCGCTTACCGTCTCTATGTGAACTGGCCCTAAAGGAAGATCTATCTATCCTACATCTTAGAACGTTTAAACTCCATCTAGCTGCTGTACTTATTAGTACGTACCTAATACATTATTTTGAATGACAATATTGTACATTGTACAATACAAATTAAAAACATTATGGTGTCAAGCCTTCCATAAAAACATTGTTTCCAGTTCCACAGCATTTAGCGTTGAATCCGTTATTTGTTTTCAAAGCATCAAAGATGGCTGCTGCGCATTGTGACAGTACTCATAACCCGTTCATTTGAATACAGCCATGGAAAGTCGTAGTTTCATAGCGCACTCATACGTGTAATTGTTGACTTTCCATAATATGTGGGCAATTTGTGGCCATTTTATGTTCCGATGTCGATGGCCCGAGATGTATTACCGGGATTTCACAATTACATCCTATCTGATGTTATTAAATTGCGCTACATTTGAATGATTCTGTATTGCCATTTGTTCTGCTTTATTGTCATTTGTTCTTGTATTACTATTCAGTATTCATCATTCTGAATGACATTTTGCTTTAGGCACCTTGATTAATGTTCAATTTTGATTTTCTAGAAATTTTCAATGTTTCTTTGTTGTTTGTAAAACTAATTGGCTATTCGAACAGGCAAACACACTTTCCTGTTTCAGTTATTTATATACCTATGTAGAAATTTCCTGATATCAATATTCTCATCTCACTCATCATGTTGAGACCTTCCTCAAAGAAGAGTTTTGGCCGAAGGGTGTCGTGTATCGACGATTTCGTGGAAGGCTACGCGACACCACGCAGCGCAACACGACGCCGTCACTTCGTGTACAATAGTTTTATATACCTAATATGTAGATATTAGTTTATAGTTGTATTGTTTATGTATTAGTTTCACTATGGGCCTGTTGCCTGAAATAAAGGAATAATAATATTTTTTTATATAGGTAGTCTTAGCGAATGTATGGAATCTGTGGGTAGCTTCCCACTTTCACTGACTGACGCAAGCTGAACATCATATCACATGTTTTCATAGATCCTTTTGACATTTTCAGCTCCCACTTTAATTTTATGACCTAAACTAAACTAATGATTTGTCTCTGGAGCCCGATAGTCAAAAATCTATTTCTTTTAAAAGAATCGTTAGTTTTGTTTTTTTATAGGTAGGTACGTAATCAATAAGCAAATATGTATATTAAACATTCTTCTCATGATCATTTTTACGTCAAAATATAGGTACAGACACTGTGTGTTTTTGCCACTAACACTATTTTAGCATAATTTATTACCATCACGTGGCTTCAGTTTTGGAGAGACGTAAGCTGTTTAACGGCGAAAATAACATCGGTAATGAGCTTATTGGAGGCTAAAATAAGATAGGTACCTACGTATGAAATATCACAACCTTATTGATACCACCATATTATTATACAACTAGCACTTTGCCCGCGACTTCGTCCGCGTGACATACCTACACATAAGTCCTAAAGCAATTGTGACCGTTTATTGTTCTTTCCCTCGGGAACAGTAATATCTTTCTGGATGAAAGGTAGGTACTCTATGTCCTTTTCTGTACTCCTGATAACGTAGGTAGATATATTGTACATTTTAAATTAGTAAGCCTGTTCTGTATTATGATTCTTATGGTGTACAATAAAGAGTATATAAATAAATAAATATAAATAAATAAATATATGCAATATTTCATGATGATCGGTTCAGTGGTTCAGGCGTGAAAAGGTAACAAACAAACTTACTACTAAAAACTTACTTTCGCATGTATGATAGGTATTAGTTAGCATCATAACACCTCTTCAAATTAAGGCATGTTTTACTTTTAGAGCTATATGTAAGATGATCATATTGATCACGTGAACGAGTGTGACAGTTTTAAATGAGGCCGATACTTCTCCCTAGCGGAACAATCAGCGAGGTCTCTCACGGCATGACCCTAACTGTATCACTTACGATCAATTTATTGCTATCGAACTAAGTTGCGAGAGTGAGTTGCCTGACATGGTAGCATACTGCATGAACTATGGGCTAGACATGACGAAGTATTCTGAATATTATGTTCGAAATTAAGGATTTTATTGAAAAACAGAATAAAGTTCCAATCTGAATGACGATAGATTTTATCCCGTTCCGCGACACTGAATGCCTATAGACGTCATTACAATAAAACTTATAATGTGTCTCGAATAAAACTTATACACCCTTACCACAAAAAAGATAAACACGTGTTGAACGCGAATGCTACCAAAAATAATACCTACACACTTGTTGTAAACAAGTTAGTGCTAAAACAAGTGCGTATTATTTTTGGTAGCATTCGTGTTGAACACGTGTTTATCTTTTTGGTGGTACGGCCCATAATGTGTCTCGTCGTATGATAAATAATTTATTGTTTATATTTGTAAATGCTTTACGAATATTATAGTGACGCGGTAATTTCAGACTTGAACAAAGCATTACCAAAATAATAGATAGAACATAAACAAAACACTACATTTTTCGAAAATAAAATGTATCAAAAAAGTTCAAAATTGACAAATGTTAGGTACGTTAACCCTTAACATTGAACACATTACTGTTATTGGTTGTTCGAGACTTGAAAGTCGGGGAAAAGGCTAAAGAAAGCCAATACTCAGAATTATTATAATAACACTCGTCTTACTCACCTACAGCAAAAATGTAAAGCTGAGCTCAAATTCCTGGAAATAAAGAAAACATAATGTTAATAAAATATACTTGAATTTTTTTCCATATACACACAAATATTACTTAAGAGTAGGGTTTACCACACACCCGGTATTTTCCGGATATGTCGCGGTTTGGTTCTTTGTCCGGAGTGCAAAGGAATTCTTAGAATCGGAATTATAAATAAAATGAAATAAATGTTTTTTAATAAATCACGAAAACAAAAAATCGACAATTACACAAAAATATCTATATCACTCGATAAAACGTTTGGAACAGTTGATTTTTTTCGTGATTTCATAGTTGATACCGTAGTTAATCGAACTAGTAGGTATTGAATACTGAATACTTTTCTTCAATACGTCACTGGTTTAATCTTACGGTTTCCCCCTTACTTAGGTATCTATAAACGCCCCTTATTTTAACCACCGATTAAATATATGATTATCCGTCATTTGTATGAAAGTGAAGAGAGATAACAATTCACATAAGAACTGTTTAATTTAATCACCGTTTATAAGTAAAAGGGCTTGTATTTAGCAAATACACTATCTTCAATGACGTCAGTTTGCTAAAGACTGACAAAGATCTTTGGCCAGAACACGTACGTATTTGTAACGATATATTTGTGACCTACTATTAACCAAAGTCATGATATTCTGAGAACTCTATTTTACCGTCGAAGTCTTAAACATTTGCACCTGTTGACATTCAACACAATAAATGTGCTATAAATTAAAGAAAACAATGCATTTGTCAACATTTATTTCCGATCTTATTTGTTTTAGTAGCAGCAGGTGAAGTTTATTCAGATATCAATAAATGTTATATTAGATTCCCTACTGTTCAAATAAGAATAAGACTTAAGAGAGAAAATAACTACATGTTTTCCCGCGAACGCGTTTGTTGAATGCAATTTATAATATAAGTATCTACAGGTGACACACAGTGTCTTATAAATAAGTAAAGTGCTCTAAATATAGCACAGTAATTTAGACTGTAAGGCTGGAAGGCGAGCCTCTACTCTGCATAATTTAGAGCGCTCACAATGCAGCCCTTACATTACCTATTTTAAGTTAAACGGCTAACTCAATATTTCTTTTTTTAAACCACGATGGAAGCAAAGCCCTGGTGGTAAGCGGTTATCGGAGCCTATGAACTGCTTGCAAAAAAATCCCAGAAGTATCACATGTACCTATGCGTGTTGCGGACCCTTTAAAAACTATTTACTCCCTTCTTGAAAGACCTCCGGGAATTGGCAGGAAGCTTCTTCCATAATCAAAGCGTTCGCGGGAGGAAATGCGACCATTTAGGTTCTAATTTGTGAGGATAAACTCTCTGCCGTTGGAGAAAGTGGCATCATGTCGTACAATTCTTCGGAACACAACCCATTATACAAGCGGTAAAACACAAACAAGGAGGCAACGTGTCTCTTTAGTCTTGTTCGATACGGTCGATACCGCTTGTGAGTTTGGGATCGTCAACGATTCCATAGTTCACACACTATGAAAGCATAACCTCATTATTTTAACTCTTTGAAAAGAAACTCGACTGTGCGAACGATGACGTCACAACACATTAAAAATGGAACGCCTAATAGCTTTGGCAAATATTGGGAGCAGTACTAAAACTGACTATACATTTTAGTGAAATGTCAATAAGTTGGGCCATCAACCGCCATTAAAGAGGCTCGGGAACTGAATCGGTCATTAGAGGAAAAACATTTCAAAATCAAACACCAACTTGTACCACTGACAGTGCGGGAAACTTCCTCCTAATTGCTTCACTCCTTTGAGATACTTAAGTGCTTCGCAAAATAAAATATGCAAGTAAATGTAAACACTGGTAAACATACAGCCATTTTGATTTAAATGGACTGTTAATTAGTCAGTTAATAAAAGAAAAAGTTGATGAGTGTTATTTTGTTTCTGTTATCTATTTACATGATCTCTTCATTGCGGTATAGCATGATTTTAATTAATAAGTAAATGAACTATTATAATTATGCTGCAGTAATTAGCACTAGTTTATTTAAAATTTATAACTAAGGAATTTTATGAAGTACATTTGTAAAGAGACCTTGCTCGAAATACCATGTTGAATTTAAGGAAAGCCAAAGCATTTAGATCAGATTCCAACGCACACTTACCTTAGGAAAA
The DNA here is from genome assembly GCA_948465475.1 of Thalpophila matura. NCBI lineage: Eukaryota > Metazoa > Arthropoda > Insecta > Lepidoptera > Noctuidae > Thalpophila > Thalpophila matura. The sequence goes on from OX419185.1 coordinate 12,554,784, forward strand.
AGGTCAATAATGCATTATTTGCCTGGAATATTGTGCCAAGGAAAGATTTATTACAATGATTAAATTAATTTACAAGGAAATTACCTACTAATCGCCACATACTCGTACATACTTATTTCTTCATTGAACTTCTACTAATTGAAATAAAAACAAATACATAAGTACGATATTACATTAGGCATTACATTATTTTAATAAATTGAAAACGAACCCTATTTAAGGGTTAAGGGCATAAGGTGTAGGTAAATATGTAAACATAGGATATTATTGTCATTTTATTAAATTATCCTGGTTATAAATAGATTTTAAGATACCAAAAAAAATCTATTAGTATATTAGTATTAATTAATCGGTAATGCACATAGAGACAACTCTACTAGACATAGACAATAGACATCTCAATTCTGTATAATACCAGCTGTGCCCCGCGGTTTTACCCCCGTACCTCGGCTCCTAAGGGTCGTAGCTTGATGTTAAGTAGTCTATTCTATTCTTCATTAATCTGGCTACCATATATACAAAAATAATTTTTCGAATTCGACTGGTAGTTCCAGAGATAGCGCGTTCAAACAAACTCTTCAGCTTTATTATATTAGTAGAGATTTTATTAGGTCAAATACCACAGAACAGAAGAATGTCAAATAAGCTACAAACATGACTAAAAACTAAGAGTCGCAGTAGAAACTATAAATAATACTTAGGGCAGCTACAGACAAAATTCGGTCAGAAAAACTAACACTGTGCCTGTTATTCTTATAATCGATTTCCAAATATCCCAATCAATTATAACGGTTCTCCTATTGGCTATGAGTACTAAAGACAAATAAATTGCGTCAATACCTACTATCTAAACAGAACTGAAATTGCAAGCTACATAACTACATGTCCCTAGTGTTAAGTAATGTAATAATACCGGTTCTGTGCCGGACAGCTTGCAAGGTCGGAGACGGGTTTGACATGCTGCGTCACATCAACTTCGTAACATTAAGTATAGAAATTATGCATAAATTATCACGTATTCTTGGGTTAACTATGACTTCGAGAGTTTTAAGGAATATTTATAGCGGTACGATATTAGTTTACTAACCTGTACTAGTTAATAAAAACCCTTAAAATTATATTAATGAATAGGTTTCTGGATACACAAGTATTTGACATAATTATGAGCACAGTATTTGTTAGCTAAAACGAGAGCAATGTGCAATATGATAAAAAATGTAAATATTGGAGTAACAGATAACGTTTTTCTTTGAAGATGGATATTTCCGAATGACTTCGTAACATTGTATTGTTTGTTTATTTGATCACAAGACAATGTAAAGCGACGTTTTGACATTATATTAATCTGTCGGTTGACAAACACTGTGAGTAAATAAATCATCCGATAAACACTTTCTAATTGAATATATATCACGAATGCAACATACAGTAAATTCACACCGTAACTAAATTCTCTACGATAAGCAGATATACAAATATTTGAAACTAAATACCAACCTAAACATTAACACTAAACAAAACTGGAAAAACCTCATCACTGCACAGACACAAACACACAATCACATTAGCACATAGGTATAGAAGAAAAAACAAAAAAGGGCGGTGAAAACCGATCCGCGACTGCGCATGAGTGGAGTGTTTTGAGCAAATCGCGTGAGCAGAGAAAGATCGCGCGCCCACGCATGGCGCGCGGCTATAACGAGATGCCGATTGTCGCCGGCCCTGGGCAAGGTTGCCTGGAACACCGGTGTCAAATCTAATGCTTCTAATAAATCCGAATCTGTCACTTTCGATCTGACCTACATAGTTCCGTGATTGATAACATCATTGGATTGACCAGCTAGTTTTTAAATCCAATTGTCTCTTGATTTATTGATAACTTTGCGGGCTTACGGTTTGGTTTACATTTTATTTATTTATTGTAAGTATTCATTAACATTTCTCTTACACTTTGCATTATAACTAACCTATTTAGGACATGTCATATGACGATGCACACTCGAAAAAAAATTTTTGTTATATTGCCGGTAAAGGGAGGGTTAGTCGCAGCCTCGCCGGAGAAGTCATGGATGAACAACATCAAGGGTACAACCACAGAAATCTAAATGGTAGAACAGAAATCGTGAACGAAGAGAATTTTATTTAACTGTTGCGCGAGGGAGGATTTTGCTCATCTGATTGATCTGGTTGAAGAAGCATGCGAAGAAAAAAAAATGATTAGGAAAAAGTTAAAAAAAAGCAGCCTTTCGCAGTCTACTATTAGACTAACGACTACAAGGAGTCACTCGGGTGGACTAGATGCAGAACGCCGAGGACTGTGTAGTAGAGCAAGCAGGGAGAGATCGAAAAAAATATTTTTTTTTCGACTCCGAATGGTCTCAACCTTTCTATAAATGTTCTCGTCACACATTTTTGAAGGCATAAATCGATCGAAATAATACCTTTTGATTGGCGTCACCTTTTGACTTTGTGTGACTTTAGACTGGTAATCGCCCTAATTGCTTCTCGCTGTACAAAACTGATACATTCAATTAGAGAGGCAGTAGGGGCTCACAAAGAGTCACGAACGCTCATAATCGTCTGACGTAATGTATTGTGACCTAACACTACCTACTGAAATCTGAATCTTTAGTCATTGCAACACTATTTAGATATTACAATAGTCAACCTTACGCATAGATTGATTGATAAGTTTGTATCGATTAGATGTGCTGTAGTTTATTTTTTAAAATGGGCGCTATTTATAGACTCTAGTGAAGCCTTTCAAATAAACTTTGTATTTTATTTGCCTTTATTTATTTAATACGGTAGCATTTTTAATCAATTACAACATTATTAGTATAAGTATACAAAACCTGAAAGTAGTTTGCTCGGAAACAGTAGACAAATCGATTGTGTTTTGTCGTTTTTCTTCACACAAACTTTACCACCCTTTTCACCCCTTTAGGGATGGAAATTCATAAAATCCTTACTTAATCCACCATAAGGAATGTTTCCTGCATTCAAATAATAATATGTCGGTCCACTATAGTTTAGCTGTGCGTTGTATAAAGTTTTAAAGCTGAAGAGTTTGTTTGTTTGTTTGTTTGAACGCGCTGATCTATAAATTACCAGTCGGATTAGATTTTTTTAGGGTTCCGTACCAAAATGGTAAAAAAGGAACCCTTATGGTGCGACTTCGTCTGTCTGTCTGTCTGTCTGTCTGTCTGTCTGTCTCTCTGTCTGTCTGTCTGTCTGTCAGTCACACCAGCTTATTTCAGCAACTACTAATGCTATCGACTTGAAATTTGGAACAGTTATAAAGAATGCTTGTTCAACTTTATTGCAAATGAAAAAAGTCCAAAAATATTTTTATTTTCATTGCAAAAGGGGCCGGAGTGGGGGTCCGAAATTTTAAAGTGGGGTTACTAGGTCAAGTGACATATCATATGAAAGGGCTTGATCTGCACATTTGAAAATATATTTTCATTTTATTTGATGTCTCACAGTTTTCGACATATGATGAAAAATGTCCAAAAAAATATCATTCCCCCCCCTTATCTCCGAAGTTTGCAGGGCGAAAAATCTGAAATAATTAGAGTTGATAGGAATTGACCCAAATATGGCACCAAAAATAAAACGATGTTCCTAACTAGTACAGTTTTTTCAAAATCATCAAAATTCTTTCACAAACAAACTTAGTTTTGCGGTCCGGTTTTTTTCACTTTATATGTCCAAAACTGATACGGAACCCTCGGTGCGCGAGTACGACTCGCACTTGGCCGGTTTTTTTTTGTATATGATAGCCAAATTCATGAGTAATAATATAGGCTATTTAACATCACGCTACGACCCTTAGGATCCGAGCAACGAGGTTGAAACTACGGGGAACAGCTAGTAAATCATATATTTTATGCAATACTAGCTATGCCCCGTGTTTTCGCCCCCCTTGCTCAGCTCCTAAGAGTCGTAGTGTGATATTAAATACCGTAAACTATTTGTCATGAATCTGGCTATAATACACAAAAAGATTTTTTCAAATCCGACTAGTAGTTCCAGAGATTAGCGCGTTCAAAAAACAAACTCTTCAGCTTTATATTAGTATAGATATTAAAAATCTTTGAAGACGATATGACTCAAACATCTTTGATCAAATAATACATTTGGTAGTGTAATAATGTAATCCTCCCTAAATAGTCAAAAGAATCAGCTTTTTAAAGCCGTTTAAATGAAATAATAACGTTATTTCAAGGGTGTTTTTATTTACAAAACTATTCAAATGTATCGAATACTCTCATATTAAAATATAAATCGGTTCAAAAGCGTCGAGCTCGCATATAAAATTATAAAACTTTATCGCTGAACGGCAATAGAAATTTTGCAAGTGTACATCATAAAGTTGGATCGTAAACGAACTATTTCTGATTAGGATGTACGCTATTCACTCGGTTCGTAAAACTAAAAAATATAAATGCATTCCCCCAAGGTTCCTTTGCAGATCCAGATTCATACCGCATTTTTTAACAAAAAAATATAGACTGTTAATATCAGATGCATTTTAACCTTACCTTCTAATCAAGGTAATGTTAATTCAAGGAAATCCCTCGCATTTCAATTAAATAGGAAGGCATTTCGTAATATTTCCCACGTTGTTAATTAATAAGCATATAGGTAAGGTTTTGAATGGATGTGCCATCTAGAGGTTTTCTGATAATACTTTACAAGTGTTACAACTACTTTGTTATGTAAATAAAATTGTTAATATCAGTAGGTATTGGTAGGACACTGCAACTGCAAGATGTCGGGAAATATACTTATATAGGTACGTCGCGCGTCTCGATACATTCATCATGTTGATTATTTAGACATAATAAATATTATGCAACACGCTATGATTAAATGTGACTGCATGGTGTGTAATATCGTGCACGTGTACGTTTATTGTCATATGGATATGTGAGATTTATTTTATAGTCAAAACGATAAAACGTAGAACAATCAGTTTGATCCGCGCTTCACTTTAGACATCCAAGAAGCAAGCAAAGCTAATCTTTATGATACTCTTTAAACGAAGATAGTGGATTTACGTAACGTTATACCTATTATAGTAACGTGTTTCTCGCAAGCCATTCTCATTCATCCGTCAAGTTCTTTTTTATAAAAATATAACCTCAGACTATGTTTCGAATACTGTTTAGTTTTTTTTTCTCTTGTTCTATACCTACGTGCTACGCTCGTGCTAAAGACACTGCAGATGGCACAAACACGACAGAAAGTGGTTAAACTACAAACTAACAACTCTATGTTCCACAAATTCCATACGAATGCATCACTTAGATATTACCTACGAATGCATCATTCAGATATTACCCAACTAGAATCGAAGGAGCCAAAATTTAAACATCAACATTTTCACCATCACAGGATTCACAACATAGTGAACAAGAACTTAAGTAGGTAGAACCATAAAAGTTAAGCGCCACATACTCGTACACTGCAATTTTCACTTTAAAATCTGCAAGCAATAAGAGTTACATATTATTTTGTTCTCTGTGAACTAATATTAATAAACAGGCAGATGGTACTGATGGTAGTGACGTAACAGTTCACGAATCCACAACATTATTGGGACGAGTCTCGAAAGTTGTTCGCCCGGTTCGCGCCGGTAAATACCGCTGGTTAAGGATGTCACTTTATGAGCTTTAATGTTTTAAGTATTTATATTTTAAGGGTATTATTACCGGTGTAATTCTAGGAATATGAGATATTCAAGAGATATTTCAACTTTGTCCTCCTTAAGGTGGACAATGCACCTGCGATGGCTCTACGATGGCTCTAGTAGGTATTGCAGATGTCCGACGCTCTGTATTGTCATGACGGCGATGCAGCGATGACCATTAAGATATGCCAACTGCTTGCTGGCCGCTCAATCACATAAAAAAGGTAAGTAATTATAAATATATAAATTGTCATTCTGAAAATAAGATGTAAGACGGTGGGAGAACCCGAAATGTAATGTAATGACCGTTTAAAATAAAATTTTCATTCAAATTATAATGCGCAAGAATAATCTAGGATTTAGCAAATCAATATTAAGTAGGTACGTACATAATCAATTATTTTTAATTATGTGTACCTATGTAAAGTGCCAGATTTTGTATTCCTTTAAGCGCAGCTCAAAAGCTTTTTCAAATTAGTATTTTATTATTTATTTCGGAAATGTTATACAATTAATGTTTCTTTAACATTTGTATCCCTCGATAATCTATTTGTATTGCGTGGTATATCCTAATATCTACGAGAGAATTACGAATGTTGATAAAATAATAGATCCATGTCCAATCAATTTAAATCAATTTCATGGTTTTTACACTCAACTCGCTATCACTAATCCAGCTGTCCAGTGTCGTGGAGATTGTATCATTATTATTATTCTGCCTTGGACAGCAATTCACCGATTTTTTTCTGACAGCTTTCAGATCAACTCAAAATACGAGCGCAATTAATAGAGCATTCCTAACGACAAACAGTAACATAAGGTATGTGGTAAATTGGCGCGTTTAGTTTAGATAGTTACAACATGCTAGGCAACAAAACCATATTTGTTATTATGTAAGATCACAAACAATAAAAACATTTTTATACAATCATATACTTACCTATTTATATATTTTTTTTTGAAAAGCTTAGTGGTGACAACTGGGAATAAGCGAAATTATTTGATCCACAAAATTTACTGGCTCATTATTTACAACATCCGTTACGCTAGTTTCTGATAAAAATAATACTGTGTAGGAAATAGCGGGCTCCTTATTATTTCCAACATAATGTTGAAAATAATAAGGAGCCAGTATTTTTAAGTGTGTCAAATAATTTCAAATTTATTTATTTTATTTTATTTTTCTTTTATGAATTACCTATAGCATTTTTACCACATATACTAGGTGTACCTCTTAAAATATTTTCTAAATAAAGGTTAGGTTAGGTTAGGTTTATCTTATGAGAGAAAATTACACATTTATAAATAAAACAAAATATTTCTACAGCCAGGAGCCATCCCTACCGTGTGACGCACCTGAGACGGTCGAGTTGACTGGCCACTGTGTCATCGGAGCAAGGCGAACCGACCGCGCATAATCACTAGGTAATTACTAATTATTACGTTACTGAACAAAATTAGTTTTTATCGCCTTATTTTCTTTTGTACGTCATTAAACAATCAAATTACCTACCTTTAATTTCTTATTAGTTTGGTACAGGATTCCGAAGAATCGTGACCTCGCGTCTATGTAGAGCGACACATAGTTACCTTAAGTCTGCAATACCATCATCATCATCAGCTAATAGCAGTCCACATGGACATAGGCCTATCCAATCGCATGCCATCTAACTCGATCCTCGGCCACTCTCTTCCAGCTGCCACCAGCCACCCTGTGAAGATCATCGCTCCACCTAACCTGAGGGTGTCCTATCTAACATTTGCCAATTTGCGGTCTCCACTCAAGAACACGTCTATCATCGGATCTACGACTGATATGACCCACTTCACCTGCTTATTCTATAGGCTTTGTTGAATAGGTACTTTAGCTCTCGGATCACGTCATTACTGTACCTACCAGTCTCTTTAACATACAAACACAAGCCTTATTATGACATGTTATTATTATCATTCTTTCTATGTAAAATAAAGACAGAACTATACAAATCTATTAGCTCCTCCGCTTTTTCCCAGCGCATCAATGCTGGTTTTACCTCTTCAAATATTGCAGTTGTCGAAGAAACCTTTCCGAATTTGCTCAGCCTTGACATGGGAACCAAAATCTTTGACGGTATTTAGACAATATAAATGGATACAGAAAGCCAGCTTCGTACAACGAGCGATAACAGTGCACGCACACAGCCGCAAGATCCCCGTACGTATATCTACACCACTATCTCAAACTATCTCAAACGAATGCGCGAGTGCGCTTGCACTCGCTGCACGAAGTCGCGTGTCTATGTGTGCATGTGCAAGCCTTTTCGCTTGTTGAATGGAGTCGGCCCTCTGTATCTATTTACTTGGTGGTATTTACAAGCAAGTATCATTAATACCTATCTGAAGAATGATTATAAAATTGATATCAGTATCTATAAATTGTTTAACTACCTACATCTGACTTTTATATCTGGTTATGGTCATTTACACTTCACAGTCTCCTTTGAACTTTTATGAATGTATTTTTGGAAGATTTAATGAGGAATAAATTAACCTTTGATAAATTAACCTATGATAGTTAAAGTAAATAAAATTGAAATATTTATTTGATATTGACATCGACCTACTAAGTATATTAACTTTAATACATCACCAAGATTACGACTCTCCCAAAGTGGACAAACGATGCGCCCTAGATCCAGTAATTTATGCACTAAAAACAATCAAATATGGACCCGGTAGAATTACTAGAACTGCGTCTCATAAACACGAACACTGCATGCATCCAGTCAAGGCATTCACATTGTAAGCATTGGTCACTGTCGTGAAATAATATTGACACTCATTCCTTATATTGTAATTATTAGATTACAGATCAGAGAAAGACTTTACAATCTTTTGGATTCTTTGTTTTTCTTGAATATATGGTTATCATCGTATCCAAGTCACATATTTTTTTTTCATTCTCCAAATATCTTTTACTCACTTCCCCAGAAGGAATGTAGTGATTATCGAGTGCATGTATGTACCTATATTTGTAGCCTAAACGGCTTGATGATTTTCAACATACGAGGTGCCACTAGATTCGTCTTCATTGTGGGAGCAAAATAAGGTATGATTTTGAAATATTACGCAATCGGGTTTTATGTTTATTTAATAATTAATCTAAATAACTCTCGCCGGCCTCTTAGACGTCACCAACAATAAATAATTAATTTTGATGCATAGTCGATGATTCGGTGATGATAGATGCAGTGATAGCCTAGTGGATTAACCATGTGCCTCCCACGGCGAATGGTTCGAGTTCGATCTCGAGGCACGCACCGCTGACTTTTCAAAGTCATGTGCGACGTGCGTATTAGAAATTAATTATCACTTGCTTTAACGGTGAAGGAAAACATCGTGAGGAAACCGGCATGTCCTAGAACCAAAAATTCGAAGACATGTGACGCCCACCAACCCGCACTGGGCCCGCGCGGTGGACTACGGTCCACTCCCTCTCACAGAGGAGGCCTGTGTCCCAGCAGTGGGAACATTATAGGCCGATTATGCTATTTATGCTAGTCGATGATTGAGCTTCTTATTACTGAAACTACTGACACTACAAATTACAAATGTATCACAGAAACAAAAACAATCAAAGTTGCACGATAATTCTATAGAGCGTTTCACATAAGAATTTCCTTTGACGCCATGTCGACTGCCCTGAATGTCAATATTGTACAACGTTTTAATGGTGTTGGAAGTTTTCCTTCAGTCAATACCAATTCTCGTTCACCACTTTTTAATGTCCTAGCATTACTTTAACATATTAATCTACAAAAAACATAAATTATTAGGACCTATACAGGAGTGACAGACAGGAGAGCCATTCTTACGTGAAACGCTTTATATTAATTGCTCTCAAAACACAGATGTAACCAAATATTTATTGATGTACCGTACCTACTATTTTCTCACACTACAAGTACTAACGTCACTTACAATCCAACTTTTTAATTTCGCTGCAAGGATTTAATTTAATAATACTGTTGCAAACTTTCCTTTTTCTACTAGCACTTATTTATAGATGGTTTCCTTTTTAGAGCATATTTTTTTAAACATTTTATATATACCAGTATGATAAGAATCGTGATCAAGAGGCTGCTTGATAACTAAACAATCTGAGTAAGTATATTTCTTAGAACAATGACTGCTACTAACAATGAGCAATCAGAAGTAATTGCTATCAGCACGCTTGATGATGGATTGATCCCAATAATTTGTCGTTATTAGCACGCTTCTGCTCATCCTCATCATAAGAATTATATTTAATCTATGTCCTCTTGCAGTGATAACCAATGGTTTAACCTGTACCTCCCACAGTGAATGGTTCGAGTTCGATCCCGAGGCACGTACCGCTGACTTTTCAAAGGCATATGCGTATTAAACATAATTATATATTAATTACCTATCACTTGCTTTAACGGTAAAGAAAACATCATGAGGAAACCTGCATGCCTAAGAGTTCTCCATAAAGTTTTTGAAGGTGTGTGAAGTCTGCCAACCCGCACTTGGCCAGCGTGGTGGACAAGTGAAGAAGCCCATCCCCTCTCATTCTGAGAGGATAATATGTGGTAGCCTAAATAAATAAGGGCTCGTTCCTAAATAACAGCTCACCGATCGTTGTATTTGTGTGGTTCAACAGCGCTAGACAAGGTGTGACCGTGGATGACCATACTTTACATCAAGACGCCCTAGTATTCCAAAGAGTTGTTATATAAGCCACAGACTTTACGGGTCAGAAGACCTAATTCTGAAATTAGACGATTTTCTAATTTCAGAATTAGGTCTTCTGACCCGTAAAGTCTGGTATTGCCCAGTTGAATTTTATTGTGAAAATCAGACGGTCCTTGTAAAAATTATACTTAGCTGGATCTGAAGTTTCGTGATCTATGAAATTAGCGGCTGGTTAGTTAGATTGACATTAAAAAACGATATATTTTTTTATAGTTACACCATCAGCGTGAATGCAATGGTCGCCGTTATCAAACCAATTTTTTTTTTATCTTTTAGTTTTCCATTGTTTGGCTTGGAAAACAGACTTTCGCGGTATTAATTGTTGCTATTCGGTAATGTCAATCATTACAAAATAAATTGTTAAAGTTATTATAAGTTACTTTAGTCATGGATGGTCATAACCACAGCGTATATAGACCTTACTGAGTGATTCATTGCCTATACATTTGACAGGACTTAAGAAATGTCAAAATTTACATATCGAAAGTGAAAGATCCCGGATCGGAATGACTGCATGTATGGGAATCCTTTTTCTCCCGCAACCACACGATTGACCTGCGTTAACTCTGCGTTGAACGACTATAAGGAGTATAGCTAGATAGACTGTGCTCCTGACCATTTATTTATCACACCTCTGATAAAAATCTCCATAGACATCTCTGATCTTCGCAGTATTGAATGGCACCATATTGGATAAGTACCTACCTATTAATACTTTCATAATTACTACACTGAATAATACCTACTGATAGCTTGCGTTGCCAAAACCTCTTACGATGTCCACTGGTAATGCAAAAATAGTTTAAAAATAGTTGCAAACAATAAGCCAATGAACTCCAATATTACAAGTAACATTTTATAAAATATTTCACACCAATCAGTGGGCAGTTCGGCCGGTTTGTTATTACGTGGCATGACTAATCAAAGTAACAATTTAATATTTAACCATTAACCTTTTGCTATCGCTACTTACGCTCGTTGCACCTTTCTGAAAGTCGTGAGGTTAAATCATAAGCCCCTGAGTCTAAATAACAGAGTATGACAGAGGTACTTACCGAGCAGGTATCCGTAAGTTAATGTCTTGTTATCGAATTTTACAATAAAGCGAAACAATTTTTCATTTGTGTGACATTTATCGTTTTTAAGATTCCGTACCTCAAAAGGGAAAAAGGAACCTTTATAGGACCACTTTGTTGTCCGTCTGTTTGTCTGTTTGTCAAGACCCTTTTCTCAGGAACGTGTGGAATCAAGCTGAAATAAATATCAAATAAGTACTTAAAAGTATACCGGTATTTTTTACAGTCCTAAGGGACTGTAAAAAATCAAGCTTCTAAGTCAACGCAATAAAAAAATAAGCCCATTATTTTATGCCGCATAATTTTTGACATTCACAAATTAATCAAAATCTACGGGTAGGTACTTCCCGTTGATCTAGATCTAGAATCATGAAATTTGGCAAGGAACAGTCAAATATCGTTAATTTGCAGTTAGGTATATAAAAAAAAAAAGCTACAGACATACAAAATTAAGTTTGCATGTAGGGCCTCAGGGCGCGAGTTCAACTCGCACTTGTCCAGGTATTTTGTTCTTTTGGCGTGCTCTTGACCTTTTGAATTATTACTATCTTTCTGACTGCTTGTACCTTTGAGCTTACACAGTAAACTGCCTGCTGCGATAAAATTGTGCAAAACATTTTTTCCATTTATTGAATGGAGCACAAATAAAAACTAAACTAGTTAAAAATACCTCACTAAGATTCAAGAGCGTGATGATATGCATGTTAAATAGATTGTTTCCCATTCCGCAAATAATTGAAAAAAAAAACGCAAACTCAGCAACTAATTAACCAGACACATGACCTTCAGACAATAAACGTACTTCCTACTTACATAACACTTTCTCACACAAATAAATGCAATAACAACACAAATATTTAACCAAAAAAATCACGTCACACGTAGTAAGAAAAACATGTGACAAACAATTCAACAACTGATACTTACTAATTGCTTGCTCAGTTGAAAGCGTATATTTTTAGCGTACGTCATCTATGTGGATGTGTCGCAGAGGATTGAGGATACTAGGGATTTCGTGAAATACCTAGAGATACCATAAAATTACGGAAGATGTCGATTATTCTAATACAGGGTGGCAGGTTAGACAGTGGAAATATTTTAAGGGGTCATTGTACTCATCATTATGAACAACTCTTACTATGGGACCAACACTGAAATCGCGAAAAAAAATCAGCTGTTCCATACATTTATGTTCACATAACTCAACAAAATGTATGGAACTGCTGATTTTTTTTTCGCGATTTCAGGGTTGATCCCATAGTAAAAGTTGTTCATAATGATGAGTACAATGACCCTTAAAATATTTCCACTGTCTAACCTGCCACCCTGTATAATACGTAGGTATCCTTACTACTGGAAAAAATAATATAAAAAAATAACATAAAAAATAAAATAAAAACTGGCTTCAAAAGACCACACTGGTGTGTAAAACAGTTCCCGGAAGTCGAGGCGGCGCTGCGGCAACTTTTTTGAGTTTTTAGGGTTCCGTACCTCAAAAGGAAAAACGGAACCCTTATAGGATCACTTTGTTGTCCGCCGGCAGTCACCGGACCATTAGTGGAGCCATCTGCTCATAGATGGCGCCATTGGAAGTATGCAGTAGCGCCATCTATGATCATATTTCGGAACAAGGGTTCCGAAATATGATCCGAGTATGCCTCGCGCCCTAAGGAGGGCGCGAGGCATACTCGCACTTGTCCGGTTTTTTATTTATTTCTATTTTGAGTGACATAAACACACAATTAGGTACAGCAATAGCGTGAATTCATTACCATCAACCGAATTACATAGGTACCAGTTTTTGCTGTGAATAATTAATGATTATATCGTCAACATAGGCAGTGATCTAAATACGGTTTATTGAAGCTGGTTAAAAAACTACTTAACCAAAGTTAATAAAATTTATATGACACCACTAGACGAGTTTTGTCTATCAAATGAAAAACTAATAATTACAACCAGTTCATAAGCTTCGAAAAAAAAAATACAAAAAAAAACTGGTTAAATTGTAGGTATACCTCCTCCTTTTTGAAGTTGGTTAGTCGGGTAAAAATACTACCTTATTTTCAGTAATACATTTAAATGCACGAAGTTTATCAATAGCACACGTAAGCCACTCCGTGATATTTTTAAAAGTTACTCCAGTTCAATTGAAATTGTATCTAATTTTTCTGGTAATAAGATTGGTAATGCTGTAATGGCTACTTAAAGTTCGAGAGGTCGTAGACGAAGTGAGGAAAGATCACTTATCTATCAGCTAAAATACATACTTATGATGCGTTGTGAAATGTAATTGAGTACAATTTGTAGGCTTACTTAAAGAAACATAAATATTTGCTAAACGGCGTAAAATTTGATTAATTTATTGGAACTTAAGAAATTGTATATGCTATACGTCTTCTTAATTTATTAAACATTACAAATGATTAATAATACTTGTAAATTCATAATGACTAAGTAATTAATATTATTATTCAATATTAACACATCAGGCTCTTCAGTGGACACTCAAACAAGCTCCCACATTCATAGCCCATTCAATCATTAACTCATCAATCATGGCAATCGAGAGCGACCCAATTCACCCAATAAACAGCGCTAACTTGCACTCGAGTTAAAATCTCATTATCGTACTAAGGTAACGTACGGTTTCATTTAAGGTCAACATCGTTTGACCCTGAACTGGGGAATTGTACTGCTTGACTTTTATTTATGTTTACTTTTCTACTCCCTTTATTGTCATTCAAACACCAAATTGAACTTTATGGCTTGGAGGTTACGGAGCATGACATTATTGTTATGGGTTCGAACATGGTACGTATCAATCTAATAAAACTAGCTGTTTCTCGCGGTTTCGCCCCTGTTGCTCGGCTCCTAAGAGTCTTTAAATAGCCTATAATATTCCTTATGAATCTGGCTACCATATACAAAATATTTTTTCGAATCCGACTTACAGTTCAAGAGGGTAGCGCGTTTAAACAAACAAATTCTTCGGCTTAATAATATTAGATTCTCGATCCTGCTTTGTACCTATAAGAAGAAGCTTTTGTCTTGTAGTAGGTAAATACAGTTAGGTACAGGTTGAGAAGCATAGTAACCAAATTGGAGGATGCAAAGTTCGTTGGCATGTTTTTCAATTCTTCAACTTATCCAAAGCTGTTTTTGGTATCAATGAAAGTTATATGTTTATAAGTCTTCACTTATGTCCACGCTTTACCCAGGACCCAGGAAGATCGACAATAAAATCATGTTTAAAAAAAAATCAGTATTTGTATTATTCACCAATGATTTGCCACATCGTGTATCGTTATCTGCAAGAATACTACTTCTTGAAACGAAATATCAAATCGACGATCTCTCCAAAAAACCTGTTCTGGCAAGGAGAACAACAATGGAGAATTTAGTTTTTGTAATGGAAAATCTAGATACATTACAAGAGTATGACTGAACGTTGACCAACAAGATGCACTTCTCCCTTCACTTACTGCAATGCATGTCGAATGCATAATTTTTAGGGTTCCGTACCTCTTAAGGAAAAAGGAGCCAATATAGGATCACTTCTACTATCAAGACCCTTTTTCTTAGGAACGCGTGGAAGTATCAAGTTGAAATTAATACCAAATGCTCAAATCTAAAGTCCCTTGCAGCTGTAAAAAAATCAATATTTTATTTATTTTTTGAAGGTAGATTAATTCCTACATTATTATTAATTATTGGATGAGGGTATCAACCTGAACGTATTCAAGCTGGGATATATTTATTATTTTATACTTTATTTGTCTAAGTCTAAGTCAACGCAATAAAAAAAGGCCGTTAATGCCACATATTTTGACATTCGCAAATAAATTAAAACCTACAACTTCCCGTTGACCTAGAATCATGAGATTTGGCAAGAATCAAGGTCTTACAGCACAAAAAAGGAAAAAAACCGAAAATTGTTAATTTGTAGTTAGGTATACCTATATCACGATTTTTTTTTTGCGATTACAAACTTTACATTTCGTACGGAACTTTCAGGGCGCGAGCCCTAATCGCACTTAGTTTTTTTTATTCATATTACAAGTGATTTGTATTACAATATGTGCGTGAACAAACAGGATATTAAATGACGTGTTCTCGTTTGTTAAGCAACATGATTTAGCCGTTTAACATTTTAAACCGAATAGCCACTGCAGAATGAACGATTTAGCGTATATTATTATCTAAGTGAACGGGGCTAGTAACTAAATTAGTCTATGCTAGATTTAAAGGTGTATCTGGTAAATCAATTATTTACATTTTTGTCAACTTGCTCTCAATAGGACAAACAGGCTGGTATTTTTAATTTAATTGATTCGTTAACGATCACCGACTTCGATTTAAATCTGTATTTGCAGCTTGAATGTCTGATAATAAATAATTTAATGTCGATGAGTAGTCTTCTTCCATTTGTCTACTAGCTATAACCTGATTAGGCATACATTATAAACACATTATAAAGCCAACTGATCGCGTTACAGTTTCTCTAAAACTTATAATAATTTGATAATGTCTTGTTGCAAGAACACAAGATATAAGAACAGCAATCATCAACATCAAGAACAACAATGTAAGCTGTCACGTTTATGAAATTATCCACCTGACCTGCTCTAAATGGATGTCAGTAATATAATTAAGTACACTTTATGATAGAAGAGCCTTACTATGAAATAATTATTATCATCGTTGTTTCGGTATGCGAGAGCGATGAAGCTATACAAAACAAATAGCACCATCCCTTTTAAACCCCAACTTTGAAAAAAACAAGGGATGAAAAACGTTTGACGCCAATGTGTGGTTTATGTGCTAGTCTATGGCTTCGTAGTTCCTAAACGGATGGACCGATTTCAATGCGGTTTTTTTCACTGAAAGCCGGTTTAATCGGAATGGTTTTATATTATATTTGATGAAAATATATCCAGTTGTCTTAAAGTTATGAGCTCTTTTGCGAATTGGTGTGAGAATTTCATAGCGGTCTTCCGACGCATTTAATGGTCAACAAAAATTAAAAACTATTAAGTATTTACGTGTCGGAGTTTTTAAAATATTATTTACAACAAATCAATGGTACTTTCAATACTTTTTAGGATCTCTCTTTATCTGTGCACAAACTTATATTACGCACCTGATTGTTTTACTTTTTCAGTAGCGGAGAATACTCCGCTATTTAGAATGTAAAGCAATCATTTTTCAATTTATATTACGAGTTTACCGTTAACATTTGTTCGCTTCCTTACACGAGATGTTAAGAAAGTAAGTTGGTGATTTTTTTATACAAGGTTAGTTGAACCATGTGATTTCAGAAGACTTGGAGAATGAGAATAGAAGCCAAAAGTAGAGGATATATTACAAAAGTACCTATACATATACCTCTCGACTGCATACCACTTTGTAAAGGCGTGATGTTTTCGTATTAAATCAAGAAAACTTAAAAGTTATTTTGTTTTAAATTCGCCCTTGATACTGTTTTTACCACAATGTTCAAAGATCATTGCTCTATTATGTTAATATTAAACTAGAGAGTAGGTATGTTATAGAGAGACTTTAACCATACAATTTCTATCGTTAAAGTCTCCTTTAAAACTTAATGACCTTTTCTGCAACTCAGTGTTAGTGCTGTAAAGATAATGCGTACATTCCTACTGTCTGATCATAATCAAATCAAGCACCTACACGGTTTTCTCGTGTTAATTAAACATTTACCTGTTAAAACAAGTTTTCATGTCGAATTTCACAAGTCATAAGGTGTCCAGCATTGTTAACAACTCATGGTGGCGCTGCAAGTTATGGAAAATGTCAATGTTACTTCAAAATACAGTTCATTAGATGTAGTTCCTAATTCCGCCGCCGGTCAAGATATTTTGGTCCATGTATTTATGTTGAGATCGGCTTTTCTCCAAAATCTTGTTGCTATTTTCGCGGTTTATTAAAGCTGGCATGGATGACGACATCCATAGGAGTCAATAAGTCAAAGTAAACACCATCAATGGGTCGTGTGTAATGTATTGAAAAACGTAGGTGTACGTCAGAACGTGTAATGAATGACCGAAAATAATGTTAAAGGTGGATTTTTCTTGTGGGATTGTAGCTAAAATGTTACTATAAGCGTTCCTAAAATTATGCTTTAGTCAGTATTTATTTGGCATTTCATTGCTTCCAATTTTTTTTTGCAAAGACTGGAAATTTTAGATCCGGCGTGATTTGCCATTTATTTGGTTATTAAGTTTGAAATAAAAAAAACGCGCAATTATTGGGAATTGGCTAAAACGATTTACACTTAAAAAAATATACACTTTTTGTTCAATCAAGCCTTTGCGGTTCGCCGCAGATGAATTACTAATAACATCATGTTTTTTCTCTAGTCCGGTGTAATTAACGATTGTAATATAGATAAAATACTAAAATTATCCATAGGTAATTCACTAATAATAACCTAGCTCCAAGGAGTAGGTACTTATAAAAATTACTTCGCACGTTGCGTAATTATGCCCAGAGTAGGTGTAGACGTTGCGTAGGCTCCGCGTAGAGACTACGTAGCCACCGCGTAAACGCTGTATAGAAACCGCGCAGACACCGTGAAAGCGCTCATAATGTTTTATAGTTTCGATACAATAATAATTATAATTAACTAAATGCATTCCAATGAGGAAACTCGTTTCGAATATTATTATGTTGGCTTTGTAGCTACAAAGAAAATTATTACAAAAAGGAAAAAAGAGAAAAAGAAAACTCTGGGACGAAGCACTGTAGAGTTTTAGGCCAACTGATTGAAATGTCGATTAAAATTTTTATTTATTCGTTTTAATTGCTGCAATTTTGAGCTATTTTGTACTACATTTTTTTTTTCCTAAACACTTCTGTCACCATTGTACCTACATGTCAGTGAGAAAACCCAATGCCAAATGCCCCATGTGAAGGCATCCTTAGTCATCATAACCTATAATTTTACTTCAAACACGTTCTTGACCGGTTTTATGCAAAAAAATATACACTGTGTTACTGAACATCGCCTTATTATGCAGAGCGGCGCGTGCGCAGCTTACAACATGCAAATGAAACGAATCAGTTACGCAGCCCATCTATTCATTTGCAAATTACTCTTTTCATACGAGCATTCAAGTTCCTTTAGGATGTAATAAAAATATAAAAGTTGTTGGGTGCAGAAAAATACATTTAAGGACAGGGATCTATTTTTAGAAACATGTAATCTTGTGTGTTCGCGGAATTTTACAAAGAAAAGTATTCCATGCATTAACATACCTTTGCTGAGTGTAAGATAAAATACATTTTAACTACATGCTTTGCAATATTTATTTTACATTTCGATGTTATCATGCATTCATGCCTATGTAAAATCTATAAATAAGCACTATGGTTTCTTATATTTTACGATTACGAGTGTTGTTTTACGAAGTGATTCTAAAGAAGTGTTTTTTATGCCAAGGGTGTGATTCTGTTCCTAGAAAATATATTTTTACTATTTCTCTTATTGTTAGGCTGTGTCCCCAATAGGCAATCTGTGAGCGGCCGACTGAGTTTGCAGCGTAGCGGTTTAGTACGCCTTTCCATATATTTGAAATGGAGTGTCCACAGTTTGCTAGTTTGCGCTAACAGTTTGCTACTGCAATTTGTTAGCGCAAACTCAGTCGGCCGCTCACAGTTTGCCTATTGGGGACACAGCCTTATTAAATACCTAACAGACGGTACCTAATTGGGTTTCTTATAGGAATGATTTCTTAGAAAGATTTGTCTCGTTTTTCCTGTAGGAACTATTTTTACTTGGAAAGTTCTTTAAACCGATTTTTCCCTAACAACTGTATTGTGACTTTTATATTAAAATAGGTATAAAAATTTAAATAACTTAAATATTGCTGCTATCTTTTTTCTGTAAGTATGATGATTTTTTTTTTTTATCATAATGAAAATTATTGTCCTTAAGAGTAGGTTAGGCAATTGGTTACAGAATTATAATTATGTACCACAAATCTCGTGGTAAACTACATCATATTATGTAAATTATTTAAATATCTACATACCCAGTAGAAAGCATCAAATCCATACAGACAGAACACTAAATAAATTTATTTTTCTTTAATAAAGACCATAAACCAGATTGCTAATTTAAGTGCTCCTAAGCGAGCACGAGTTATTCACCATACACAATTCACTTAACAAAAAAACCATAGCACAAAGTTTCCACTTAAAATACAATACACCGGAACTACGTAAATAGAAACACCAAATATACCACACATAAATCTTAAACATTGCTTAGTATTCAGTGAAAATGATAGGTGAACAATCGAGAAGACATTAACAGTGTCTCGATGAATCAATTGTATCGAAATGACCCTGTGCCTGGACTAACAAATAGTGTTGTAGTCATTGAAGGGAGACGCAATAGAAACTTGGACAGAAATACAGTTTTGAAAGAGCAACGCGTTTATTACGACAGCAAACTGCGATTGCGCATTAAGAACTGGCAGATTGTTAAGCTAATAATCAATGGCTGTGTTTAAATATTAAATTGCAGATAATTTTATCTCAATAGTAGCAAAGTCAGTGTGAAACTTGAAGCCGTCCATCATTTTGCTGGGGGGAGTTTGTTGCTCCCTTTCTCCTTTCAAGATTGAACATTTGGAAGCTGTATAGGTTGGTCTTAGAGAATGCAATCCAATAAGATAATTTTAATCCCGATGTTTCCGGGATTGAGCATTCACAACCCTGCGGAATTTAGGTATTTGCTGATCCCACAGGGTGAAAGAAAGAAAGAAAAATTTTTTTGGCTATTTTATTAGTCTTCTTGTCAAATGTTGCTTTAAATGACACGCATTTCTGATATCCGTTGTATAATGACATAACATGTTAAAACCTCCCGACACTACTGCAAGACTGGATATTCTATCTTCGCCCTGCATACTGGCATCAGTATTTGTAGCTTCCCAGAACTACTTACAAATGCTTACCGCTGTGATTTTGCAGTGAGAATTCAACTTCTATCCAATAAACGATCACTTTGATTATACTGAACCACGTGAAGTATGTGCATATATAGTAGGAGTGTTAAGCGTGGTCTTTAAAGAATTTTAATTAAACAACTTATATGTTGAGATCATTCTTTAGTCAAGTTCACGGCAGTACATACCTACACTGTCAAGTTTATAAAGGATAACAGTTCATTGCTCATTTATTCAAATGCAAATTATATTAAACGTTTAATATAATTTGCACTAGGTACACATTCAATGTTTACAGTCAACACATTTGAATTTTTTTTATTATAAAAGTAGCAAACTACAAATTAATCTATATATATAAAAATGAATTGCTGTTTGTTAGTCTCGCTAAAACTCGAGAACAGCTGGACCGATTGCCTTGAAACTTTGTACAGTTGTTGTAGGGAAGCCAGAGGTTTTAACGCCGCCATTGCAACGCATGCCGGGCACAGCTAGTAGATAGATATCAATTAATGTCTCAAAAAGTTATGAAAAAGTCGGTATCATTAATGCTATCTTTGTCTGAGTGCATGCTTAGCAAAGATTTTCTTAAGTCGTCGATATTGTCGAACTTAGACTTCGCACATAGAGACTCAAAGATTGCTTTACGAGTATGAATAGCGACTTTTCAAGCACTCTATAGATCTCAGCATCAATCTCAACGCAACACAAAAACGTCAAAATGATTTAAGTATTTAACAATATGTATGCCATGTGTACCTACTAAATTACTACACCGTATACCACGGCAACTAACGTAGATTTTTCCGATACTGTCGTTATGCAACCCACGGCTTAATCTTTTTACATTGTTCTCAAGACAAGACCGAAGACAAAAACGTGGCCAATAAAAAGTTTCGCATCTTATTTCGCGATCGCTATCGCGTTTCAACATGGTCGTGAGAAATTAATCTTATTTTACCTACGCACTGATGCAGTTTATTTTATTGTTTGTGCCAAACAAGCCTGTGGAGACGTAAACAGGAACACGAGTTGTGTCCAGACAAATTGCTCTTTCACCTGAGAGTTCCGTCTGTGCGAGCAATAAAATGTGTGACCCAAACGGTCACACATTTGCTTGCTTGAATTGGCTATTCACCTTAGTGATGTTACTTCTTGGTATTGAGCTATTGGTCATTGGCATACGCTATTGTTTATTATGTTTACTCATTGGTAGAAATAATAGTACTCTACTAAAGATTTAACGTACGATATTTGCTTTTTTAAGAACTTTGGTAGGTACCATAGAAATCTTCTGAGGTAGGTACCTACACTTACCAAAGTTCTTAAAAAAGCAAATACGTTAAATCTTTTTTAGAGTAACTATTCAGAATTATTTTGCCTAAAAAGGTAGGTATCTAATACAGCTACAACTTTATTTGTTATAGAGACTGACTCTGATCTGGTCCTCAAATCATTTTAGCACACTTACTATTACTTACTTATGCCTTCAAAAAGTTGCGTGAGCTGTCAATTTCAAAACCTCATCATCATCACTATCATCCTGCCCTTAAATCACAATTTATTTGGGGTCGGCGCAATATGTCTTTTGTCAATTTCAACTATTAGTTTAAAAATGTACCTATCATTTATCATAATCAATCACATGTAATGATGGAATATGCTATAACTCAATATAACAGACATTAATATGATTCACGTTGTATGAAACAATTCACACGCACTCTTCTAATAAAAATAAATCATAAATTGAAGGAAGTGTGTTCACTCTCACAAAAACCTGGTACCTACGAGTAAATTACCCGCAATCCGATTAATTTTCAGAAAGAATTTCATATGTCATCTCAATAAAATATCATATGTATTATATTTTATTAGGTATATTTGAGAGAAGTAGAGCACAACCATATACCTTGCTAAAATCTGGAGCACCTCGACTGGGGAAGTATATCTCCACCTTACAGAATACCAGAACCAAACGCTACTCTTCGGTAGGTAGTATTGTGTTCCTGTGGTGAGTATAAGGTCGCCAGAGCTCCCGATGATGTGTTGACAGCGGGAACCTACTTGTCCCCTAAACAGTAACTGTCCGCACAGCTAATAGGTCGGCATTGCGTATGTGATACTCGCTTACCATCAGCCATAAGCCTGTTTGCCAACAACGTCGTATAAAAAAACCGGCCAAGTGCGAGTCGTACTCGCGCACCGAGGGTTCCGTATCAGTTTTGGACGTATAAAGTGAAAAAAACCGGACCGCATAACTAAGTTTGTTTGTCAAGGAATTTTGATGATTTTGAAAAAACTGTAATAGTTAGGAACATCGTTTTATTTTTGGTGCCATATTTGGGTCAATTCCTATCAACTGTAATTATGTATTTCAGATTTTTCGCCCCGCAAACTTCGGAGATAAGGGGGGGGAATGGTATTTTTTCGGTCATTTTTCATCAAAGTCGAAAACTGTGAGACATAAAAAAAAATTAAAATATATTTTAAAATGTGCAGATCAAGCCCTTTGACCCGTCATTTGACCTAGTAACCCCACTTAAAAATTTCGGACCCCCACTCCGGCCCATTTTGCAATGAAAATAAAAATATATTTTGACTTTTTTCATTTGTAATAAAGTTGGGCAAGCATTCCTTATAACTGTTCTAAATTTCAAGTCGATAGCATTAGCAGTTGCTGAAATAAGCAGCTATAACAGACAGACAGACAGACGAAGTCGCACCATAAGGGTTCCTTTTTTACCATTTTGGTACGGAACCCTAAAAATGTGTTAAAGTAGTTTGTATAACTGCATGTATGTATAACTATTAAATAAATAGGTACTCATATAAATATACCTCTACTTATATCTATTTATTTCAAGTTGAAGTCAAGGATTTGTAAGGTCGGTCGTTTTGTAGCACAATAATATTAAGTATTTGTTATGAGACAAGTCATGATTTAAAATATGCATTGTTTTTTTTAGTATAAACTTCCATGGCATAATATTTTTTTATATTGTGTGTTGTATAATTGCACTTTATTCCTTGTAGCAAACGGAATCTATCTTTGTTTATACATACTTAGAAAACTATTCTCTGTTTGTTTTTGTTTCATATTACCAATTGTCATTATTATCGAGAAAGTATTATTTCATTGGAATCTAGTACATTTATTTTTCTTCAGAACTGCATAGTTCTGGAGAATAGTAATAGTAAGTTTTCATTATTATCTGTTATTATAACTTTTTTTATTTTCATAGTTAGAGTCGTATTTACAAGTTCGTCATGTAGTTTGTGATCTCAGTCAACTGATTCAAAAACGCTATTGGGTGTCTGGGACCGCGGTCCCAGTCGCTTACTAGGAACATACCTACGTGTAAGGCACGTGCAAAGATATAAGCATGCTTATTTTGATTCGTAGCATCCTCACGATGTACATGTACACACACGCTGGTAGTAGGCACTTGCAGTGGCGTGCCTACAGGGCAGGCCGAGGGTATTACGCGTAATTTTTCATGATTGTAAGTGTTTTTTATTGTACGCTACTCACTTACATTCATGAAAAATTTAGAGAATTATACCCCCGGGCTTGCCCTGTAGGCACGCCACTCTGGGCACTTGCTTGATCTTAGCATGCTTTCTCCTGCATCCATCGTCCTATCAATGAGCATGTGTGACTTTATTAACAAAGCAGAACCTCTTTCAAGCTTTTATTCAAATGCTTCAAGATATTCATAGCCGTATAATGAATGATTCATACATTTCACATTGGATAGGTAAGTAAATTTTGAACATCATGCCTCGTGAGAAAATCTTTTACAAATGCAGAGTAGAATGTGGGCGCCAGCGACTGTGACGAATGAATCCCAGCTTACAATGTCATCGTCATTGACATTGACCATGATTGTAATGAGCTGTGATTCGGAATGATGATTTTATGTACAACAGTGCTGTCAGCTACATTTATGTTGTATTGTATAACGATGTTACTTTTACCTAACAACTACACTAAATTATTTGATACCTACACTGCTTTTCCGAATTTCATGTAAGTAATGGTTAGTTTGTTTTATTATAAGTTAATGTTTCTGCTTTTCACCCAACTGCCTGAGAAAGAAGATAAGTATTGTTTTTCGATTTTACTTGAATAACTAATCGTTAACCGATTAAATTGAGGTATTCCTCGTAGCGCTCCCGTTTTGAAACGCTCCCATCTAAGCGCTCCCGTTTTGTTCCTCCAAGCGCTCCCAAAAGGAGCGCTTCGAGGAACGATTAAAAATATTAAAATTTTATTTCCTCGAAGCGCTCCCACGTTTAAAAATAGGGAAAAGCATGAAGTAATGAATTATATCGATAATTTTTAAAAACTCATGTGTGCATCGTCGACATCGAAGTTGCTTAACCAAATTACAAAATTGAGAGAATAATATCTTTTTGCTTTCGGCACTCTTATGTGTATACAAGGACCAATGTTATTGTGTAGGTATTCAAAGAGGATGTTATAAATAAAACGCATAGATATACTTAATATAAATTATGTATACGTATAATAATCACATTGCAGTAGACCTACATAATAATTACATTAGTACTTTGTGTGTACCACTGGCGACGGGGTGTGGACGAACGGGAATAACCCCTGGCGACTAGCTCCACGCCACGGTACTGTGACGTCATACGCATTAGCGAGTCTGCCAGCGCGACTGAGTATTTTTCGAAACTTTAAATGCTAATAAAATAAAAACTACTGGGTATTTTTGAGAGAAACAAGATTTTTATAATATACATACTTATACTACTCTTAGTATTAATGTTGTTTTAATGTGATTGTAACTTGGAATATGTTTTTATATCCTATTTGTAATGGATAATGTTACTTTGCCAAATCGCCTGAAAGTTTGTCATAATATAGCCTGTATGGATACAAGTTAACAACTTTTTGTTTCTCTCAAAAATACCCAGTAGTTTTTATTTTATTAGCATTTAAAGTTTCGAAAAATACTCAGTCGCGCTGGCAGACTCGCTAATGCGTATGACGTCACAGTACCGTGGCGTGGAGCTAGTCGCCAGGGGTTATTCCCGTTCGTCCACACCCCGTCGCCAGTGGTACACACAAAGTACTAATGTAATTATTATGTAGGTCTACTGCAATGTGATTATTATACGTATATAATTTATATTAAGTATATCTATGCGTTTTATTTATAACATCCTCTTTGAATACCTACACAATAACATTGGTCCTTGTATACACATAAGAGTGCCGAAAGCAAAAATATATTATTCTCTCAATTTCGTAATTTGGTTAAGCAACTTCGATGTCGATGATGCACACATGAGTTTTTAAAAATTATCGATATAATTCATTACTTCATGCTTTTCCCTATTTTTAAACGTGGGAGCGCTTCGAGGAAATAAATTTTAATATTTTTAATCGTTCCTCGAAGCGCTCCTTTTGGGAGCGCTTGGAGGAACAATACGGGAGCGCTTAGATGGGAGCGTTTCAAAACGGGAGCGCTACGAGGAATACCTCATTAAATTGCCTCATGAGAACGCCGCTCAATGCTACAAGTTTTGAATGCTTATTTTTTGCTTTTGTACTAAGTACGTGTCAAATCCACCATCTATTCGCGAATTATGTAAAGTCCAATATAGTATTGTATTGTTCTGTAGTAAAACTTAATTTACATCGTATTTCTTTCATCAATTAAGTACCTACATCATTAAAATTTCAATAACAATTACACTTTACCGACCTACTTTAAAATTGAATGTTTAATCGCCATTGTCATTAATTTAAATTATTAAAATTGGTATACCTAAGTCACAGGTATACTTGTAGATAGGCCATAAGTTGAATTTATATTCGTCACTAGATGTACCCGCGACTCTGCGTTGTAGTCGGAAATCCACATAATTATTGTCGTTATTTCATAAAATAAACAACATGCAAACATCACCACACATTAGCTACGAATCTTAACCGTAATGTTTCATCCATTGTTACGACACACCATCTAACATCTATATGAAATCATCTATTACCAATCACCACCACACAACCCTTAATCACTACCAATCAGTAATCAATTATTACCGACCAGAATTCGAAAAACAATACGATACCGGACTATTTTTTTTATTGTGAATCTGTAAACTATTTGAAAAAAGATAATTAACACCAAAAAAACCGATGGAACATCTACAAAATTGGCAAAGTTATAAGCGTTTTAAAATGATTTGCTAGACACGGACGGCACGCATGATAAGTGACGTAACATATATTTTTTTTTTTTACTTTTTTGTTATTCCTATTCCTTCTTTGGAATAAAATAATTTATTTGTACTTTTTTAATAGTAGTCCACTACCGTATTATCATTTTGATAGTACATTATGTACAATATTACATCCAATTAATCTTAACCCCTGTTTCGTACGATTTTATTATTATGTATACCCTCTGTGTATACCTAACTAATACTATAATAAGGTGCTATAAAAATATCTGCCACGGCTTTAATGGGAGGTAGTATTGTGTTTATGGATTACAATAGTGAAGAACTTTCGTACCCCGGAACAGTTAATTCAATTTGAGAAAATAAAGAAGTTAAATTAACATTGACTCTACTCTGCATAACGTGGTTCACAAATTACGCGCGATGTGTGGCTTCGTCAATGAAAACAACTGCTATCTCTTTCCATCTTCTTTCTGTGAATGAAAACGACTAGTTCGTCACTACCTAATCTACTAAAATTTATACGTACTTTTTTTGTATGAAAAAAAATATGACAAATAATCAATAATTTATCTTTACTATTGTAATTTATAAACACAATACTGTCTCCCATTGCAGCCGTGGCAGTTATTTTTATAGCACCTTATAGTTGTTTGGACTGACTGATGACTAGTAAACTTTTCATAATCCTGATTTCTATGTGGACTGTGCCTGTGGCTGATTCATTTTTTTTTATATCGTCGTACCGTACTAGACCCACTCACAATGCAGATTACTTAGAAGGCAAACGCCTGTAAATTTTGCATTTGCTCGTGTCTACATAAATTGCTTAATCCAGTTTTTATCTGACTTTTAATTTACCTTTTTCCCACACGTTACTCGTAAGCATTGCGAACGCAGGTAATCCATTTGAAAAGCCAGTGGAATCTTGAAAAAACTTTTAAAACGACTGCAGACGATTCATTAACTAATTCTTTGCTTATTAGGTGATTTGTAACGGACATCGTAATAGGATTTTTGTTCTAGAAACAATTTAATGTGGAAAAGAAACGACCGTTGAACATTGCACGGGTTTGAAAAAAATGAGTGAGGATAATTTTGGATTTTGCTAAGATACGCAAATTGGTTTCGGATAATTTTGGAGAACACGTAAATGTCTTATATACAGGACGCTTACTTTCAAAGGACGCTTAATTTTAAAGCTTGCCCACAATATCGCCTCTTGTTGGGTAAGAAGAATTTGTTGTATTTTAACCCCTTTATGGGGGATATATCATCTTTATGTGTGGCACACAGCTCTAAGGAAAAATCAACTTTTAAATGATTAAGCAAGCACTTTTGGACTTTATGTTTTTGATTCATACATATTCCAAATATTATATAATAAAATATAATAGTTTTTTGAAGAAAACGCTATGTAAATTGTAAAGCGTTTTTTAACCGACTTCCAAAAAGGAGGAGGTTCTGCATTCGGTTGTTTTTTTTTTTTTTTTTTTTTTTTTTTTTTTTTTTTTTTTTTTTTTAATGTATGTACACCGATTACTCTGTGATCTGTGAGCCGATTTACGTGATTGTTTTTTCATATGGTAGAAGAAGCTCGCGAGGTGGTCCCATATAAATTGTATTAACTTAGGTTGAATAGTTTTGTAACCAGCTTCAATAAACGGAATTTTTCGTGTATATCGATGACATCATGACGATAATAAAAAAGTCATATTATGTAGGTACACGAATTCCTAGACGCAATCGATCTCGATATTATACATGCATAACATCACGCTAGTATTTTCCGCAAGGTTAGGCAGAGGTGTATAGTACACACAGCTTTTTTTATGTTCAAATCTTATTTGATAGAAAGTTAGGGAAAGAGCCTATTGCTAAAAAAACATTGTGAAACACAACAAACACAAATGTGTGTCAAAGGCAGTATATTATTAAAGTCGCTGTATCCATGATTTTATGGTACTTTTATATACGTAAGGTATTATTATTAAAAAAAACATGTCATGTTACACTACACTAAAAAGTTAAAAATAAAAAACAGGTTTTAAAAAAACCGACTTCCAAAAACTACACTAAAACTATGAAATAAAAAGTTTAAACTTCCATAATTAAAAATCTAAATGTATATTGAAGTCGGCGGGGCCTAGCATGAAAATAAGCAAAATTGCAGATGAACAAGGAATAAAAGGAAATCTTAATTTCCACGTGCACACACTGCGCACACCCTTCCTGTTTAAAGACTGAGAGGCAAACACCTGAAAAGGCCCCGCCGGCTTCAATATACATTTAGATTTTTAATTATGGAAGTTTAAACTTTTTATTTCATAGTTTTTAGTGTAGTTTTTGGAAGTCGGTTTTTTTAAAACCTGTTTTTTTATATATTTAGGCTCTATTAAAAATATGGATTCATGTGAACTAAATTCACAACGTCACGTACTAAACGAGTTTTAAACAGCCTACACACGTAATATTTTGCGATTAAGAAGGTCACACGTTATGCTAGCTAAGATCTTTGAGATTCGTCATGTTTAGTAAATACTTCGAGATCATTAAAATTCTCAATGGTTCTTATTCACAATGGACAAAGTCTGAGCATTGATAGTTTAAGTTACTATGTTAATTGACGTCTGCCATGCGAATGCAACAATGAATGATGTTTAATTTGACGTTATATCACTACCCAGGAATCCAGAAATTCACGGAATTATGACGAGAAGATGATGGAGTCGATAGGGCTTGCAAATATTCGAATATACCCTATAAAAACAACGAATATTCGAATATTTGCAAGCCCTAATGGAGCCTACTGTCATTTTATAAGTAGCGTCATAATTGTGTTCATTCATACCTAATTTCTTTATTAAATCTTCTTTAAATTACAATCTACAGATAAAAACAGTCATTATGTAAATTCTCTAATTTTCGATATTACGTCTTATCCGATTCTGTTGAAAATTCCAGTTGGTTTCTTTTACGATTTTCTTTTTAGCTCTTCAATCTAGCGGAAGAGTAATTTATTAATACAGATTAGTAGGTACAAAGTATTTGCTATGAAAATATAAAATAATCCCTTGATATTATATTTTTTTTGTTAGATACTTATAATAATAACTCCAAAAAAGTGTTGATGGGCAGGTCTTGGTAGTAAAACGACCAAAAACTATAAAAGTATCCTTCATAAAACATAGTTCTAATAATCATTACATCTGATATAAGATCCAATTAGTCCTAAAACCAAAGTATCGTGTTATACTGCGGAAGCATCCGTAACACACGAGGCGTTAACGTAACCGGCGCACGCGATGTTACAGTGTAAAAACATCAGTTCAATGAATTGACATAAAGACGAACAGGTACCTAAACATTATTGTAATCGCAACTACCTATTGTAAATACTGTCGATAGCTTGTTAATAGAACATTGGTCTATGTTGCGAAACTATTAAATGGACATATTGACAGACGAACAGGAAAATTATGGTTTTTTGGGAATGTTTAATTTTACTTCATATTAATGTTGTTTCGGATCAATAAATACTGGTGGAGGGCCGACTACCCACTGACTAGGCGGGAAAACTGTCTTTTCGGTATGTTTCATGTTCAGCGACTAAGTCATCATCTGCCTAGCCTTTTCCCAAATTATATTGGGGTCGGCAACTCGGCATCCAGTCTAACTAGTTTTTGGCTGAATATCAATATTTTACGTGGAGCGACTGCCATCTGATATCCACAACCCAATTAATGGGTAATACCGGTATTCGAACGTTAGACCAGCTGTCAGACTTTTAGGGCTTCTGACTACCCGTAACGATTGTCAAAGATATTCCTATGACAACCGGGACCGACTGCTTAACGTGCTGTCCGAGGCACGGAGGGGTCTCGATGTGTAAAGAACGGTCACCCATCCAAGGACTGACCGCGGCAAGCGCAGCTTAACCTCGCAGATCGATCGATCAGCGCGGCCGTCATTTATCCACGAGCCCCTCATTCAGCGACTAAGTAGTCGTCAAAAACCGGCCTATTTCCAGTACTAAACATTACAGGAAATAAAGAAAGCTAAATAATTATTCAATCATCATTAACAGGATATTATTTTAATTAAAATTCTTTATTTATTTATTTATTGACCAACTTATATTAACAATTAGGTACCTATGTAAAATAAATTACATAGCAGGTAAGTACGAAGTATTAAGTAGATAACAAGTTTGTACTCTGTACTCTCTGTAGTAGGTAGTATTGATTAATTGACTTTAATTTTAGTCTTTTTATTACATAAATCAAAGGTCAGATTAGAAAACACCCGAACTTGACCGAAGTCAGAATGATTGGCTGCAGTCGGACGATTAATCGGCAATTTTTAAACCGATTAGTCTGTTAGTCGGCACATATCTAATTAAATACCTATGTAGTGACCTTTTCGGCCATGAAATGCTTATTTTAGATCGTAAGTTAATGTAAAAATTCATTTTCTGGAATCATTATGCAGTATTAAAGTAGGTAGGTACTAAAAACCTATGAAGCATGATGTTTGTTTATTGTAAGCGTGACGACCATTGTAAGGGCTTAAAAACAATTAAAAAATAGAATAATAACGAATAAGAAAATATTAAGAACGCTGCGAACAAAAAAAACTATAAACAATTTGTATCTAAGTAGGTACCTACCTACGTAGGTAATTTTCTTTTCAATAGTAATGATTGAAATGGAAACGTACGTACGATAGTAATATTATAGCACGATCTCTTTTAAAAACATTTGCTCATTTGTTTAACTAATTATGGTGCTACGCAAGCAAAGCCGCAAGCGAAGCTAGTCTACAACCAACCAGTTGACCGTGACCACAAAATTCGTGCCGAATCTGACCCATTATAACTTTCTTTTTGTCAATTTACGCTACTATTGTATAATACTTAGAAAAAATACTTAAGTTATTGCCGATATTTTGTTAAAAAACTTTACAAGTGCGAAATTAACTCATGCCCTGAGGGTTCCGTATAAACTTAATTTTTTATGTGAATTTTTGTGTGATGTAATTACAAATTAACGATTTATGGATATTTTCTTTACTTCTGTTATGAGACCCTGCTTATTGCCAAATTTCATACTTCTAGGTCAACAAGAAGTACCCTAGGTTTCGATTTATTTGCGAATGTCAAAATATGCGGCATAAATGGCCGTATTCTTTTATTTCGTTGACTTTTTTACAGCTCTAGAACTACAGACACCGTAGACCTAAGTGTTTGATACCTATTAATTATTTCAACTTGATACCTCTTACGTATTCCTGGGAAAAAAGGCCTAGACGGACAGACAGACAGACAACGCACCTATAAGGTTTTAGGTATAGTACCCTTTTAGGTAAGGTGGTTTTTCTTTTTGAGGTACGGAACCTTAAAATTAGTAACTTTATTGCAAATTTATTTCAGCTAGGCCGGGTTTTAAAGGTTGATTTAGACCACTGCGCTACACGGATTTCCACAAAGTATCTTAATGACGACGGTAGAGTTTCTCATGTACTTACCTAATATTATATATAGGTAGGTACTGCCTCAGACAAGTCTAATATACCTTAAGGTTTCTTGACTAATGTCTAAGTAAATCTAAATATTGAACAAACAATTTTAGACAAGGAAATAGCCCTTAACCTGTTCGTTTGTAATTTTATAATGGTTTAGCAATCGCCGTGCAATTTGCGGCTACCTACGGTGCGGTGGCAATCGTTGGCTGACTACTTTTCACTATTTATCACTTACACAATTGTATAATTTTGTTGTTGATATACCTACGTGACTTCTAAGGCTATGTGTAGTTAAAGCCTTTAGATATTGTTGATAACTGCAAAACGAGTCAAGTTGGTGATGTTTTGTTGTTAAATTATGCGGACAATGTTTCCAATACGTACCTAATCTATAATGTTATGTAGCGAATTGAGACAATAAGGATTGCGTTACCAGACACTAAAAAAAAATTGTAAAAATGTATCAAAGAAAAACCAATCATAAAACAAAAGAAGAAAAATACCTATAAAACAAACACACATAGGTAGGTCATAATCATAACTTTGCAATTTCCGGTTATACTTTGTTTTTAAGTAAACATGCACTCACGCGCACTCAAAGAAAACGCGTAGCGAACTGCCGGCCTAGCATGACCACTATAGAAACGGGTTTTGTCTACATAGAAATAGACAAAGTGACAGATTGTAGAAACATTTCTACGTTTTATGAATGAAACGGAAGAAATGTTTCTACAATCTGTCACTTTGTCTATTTCTATGTAGACAAAACCCGTTTCTATCGTGGTCATGCTAGGCCGGCTGGTGTGACAAAACCCTTGTAGTTCGCACATTGACGTTCATTGTTAGTTCAAACACCTGCGGGTTAATTGTGTAAGCACTAGCGTAATCACTTTCGTCTGACTTTTCAAGTGTTGTTCGATTACATTGCCTAGAATACGGGTTTTAGTTTTAGTCTCGGCGCCGCTTGCTAAATCTGAATAGAAAGAAACTATGTATAAGCAGACATTTATATATACTTAATATATGGTAATAATATATCACACATGTTTTGATTCGACAACTTCTTACGTAATTATGTTGATTCAAGTGCTGAGTCACTTACTCTCGATAGAGATCCGTGGGGGCGCCCTTACAAAATGGTGCGGAACAAACTCCGCACCTGGGCCCCCCCGCTGACGCAGAGTCTCCGCCCCCAGCTGGTGGAGGAGGTGGTGAGCGCTCTGTTCCCTTCACGGGGGGAGCATACCCCCCCGCCCATGGCTCCGCCGCCCGCGGTGCCTGAAGCGGACCACGCGGACGACGACAACACCCCTGAAGTGACCGAGGTAGATTTGAGAGTGGCGGTAGGCAGGCTGAAGGCCAAAAATACCGCCCCAGGACCCGATGGCCTGCCAGGCAAAGCTTGGGTCCTGGCCTCGATGGCTCTGGGGCCTCGACTGGAGGCGCTCTTAAGCGCATGTATGGAGAGAGGCCAGTTTCCACTCCGTTGGAAGACGGGGAAGCTGGTCCTCATTCGGAAGCCAGGGCGCCCTGCGGACTCTCCGTCCGCATACCGGCCCATCGTGCTGCTCGACGAGGTCGGCAAGCTCTTTGAGAGAGTGATTGCGGGCCGCCTCGTCGGGCACCTGGTGAGGACGGGGCCGGATCTTGCGGACGGCCAGTTCGGCTTCCGCAAGGGGCGCTCGACGGTGGACGCCGTCATGCGCGTGAGAGCCCTCACGACGGAGGACGCGGTGTCTCGGGGCGGGGTTGTCGTGGCGGTGTCACTCGACATCGCCAACGCATTTAACACCCTGCCCTGGAGCTGCATTGGGGAGGCACTCCGGTATCACCGGGTGCCAACCTACCTCCGTCGAATAGTCGAGGCATATCTGACGGACAGGGCCGTCATCTACCCTGGTCGCGACGGGGAATGGAACCGGCGAGAGATGTCGTGCGGTGTCCCACAGGGATCGGTTCTGGGGCCGCTCCTGTGGGACATCGGTTACGACTGGGTGCTGCGGGCCGACCTCCCTGATGGCGTCAGCGTGGTGTGCTACGCTGACGACACGCTGGTCCTGGCGCAGGGGAGGTCGCATCAGGCGGCGGCCGACGCGATGACACGCGGGGTTGCGATAGTCGTGGAGAGGATCCGGCAGTTGGGTCTCGAGGTGGCACTGCATAAGTCCGAGGCCATGTCCTTTCATGGGCCTCGGAACAGGCCACCATCGGGATCCCAACTAACGGTAGGAGGGGTTCACATCGGCGTCGAGTCCACGATGAAGTACCTGGGACTCGTGCTCGATAGCCGGTGGAACTTCGTGGAGCACTTCCGACGTTTGGCCCCCAAACTGGAACGGACTGGGGCCGCCCTCAAGCGGCTCCTACCTAACCTGGGGGGTCCAAACGCCTCCTGCCGGAGGCTTTACGCTGGGGTCGTGCGGTCCATGGCCACATATGGGGCCCCGGTGTGGGCGCGTTCACTGCGGCGGAGAGCCGCCCACTATCTGAACGCGCCCCAAAAGGTGGTAGCCGTAAGGCTGATCCGGGGCTACCGCACGATCTCGGGCGAGGCGGCAAGCCTCCTTGCCGGACTGCCACCGTGGGACCTGGAGGCGATAGTCCTCGCGCGCCTGTATGAGTGGCGCGCGGAGGCACTACGTCGGGGGGAAACCCCGCTTCCGCGGCAAATTGCGGCGGAGCGGACGGACCTCCGGCGCGATCTCATGGTGGCATGGAAGGAACGACTTTCGCAACCCAGCGCAGGGCACGCCGCAATAGCGGCGGTAAGACCCCTCTTTGAGGAGTGGCTAGGGAGACGTCACGGCGTCCTCACCTACCGCCTGACGCAGGTCCTCACCGGACACGGAAGTTTCGGGAGGTACCTGCACATCATCGGGCGGGAGGAAACGCCCGGGTGTCATCACTGCGTTGATCGCCCCGAGGACACGGTGGAGCACACGGTGGGGGCCTGCCCTGCATGGGCGGAGCACCGCCGTGTCCTCGTAGAGGCGATCGGCAGCGGCGGCGACCTCTCGCGCCCGGCCCTGGTTCAGGCCATGGTCCGGGGCGAGGGGGAGTGGGAGGCAGTCGCCTCCTTCTGCGAAGCAGTCATGCTAGTGAAGGAGGCGGCGGGACGGGAGAGGGAGAGATTCTCCCGTCCAAGCCGCCGCGGTAGACGCTCCGGGCGTCGGGAGCCGCGTGACGACTCCCGGCCACCGTAGGCGCGGGCCTGCGGGCGGTGAGTAATGGGTAGCTCACCGTCCGATCGGGACCAGGCCCGTGCCGAACGGCGCGTACGTGTTCCACGCGCGCCTCAAAGAGATGTCAGCATCGGAGAGGGGGCCCTCTAGGGCCCAAGCCTGCCGGGAAAGCGGGATTGTCCGGAAGGGATACCGCTGACCCGGACAAAAGGGCTAACGAAGGAACATGGGTGGGTTTTAGTCAGTAAGAGTCTGACACTCCCTTCCGCTCCGCCCAGAGCGGGAGGAGTCATTTGATGATTTCCCATCCTCAAAAAAAAAAAAAAAGTGCTGAGTCACTTCAAATAAGGTTACAAGCATGTTGCCCGTGCCTTACCGAGCCGTGCCGAACTGTGCATTTTTCGAGATAAAAAGTAACGTAAAGCACTCAAGGATATAAATGTTGCTTTTTATTAGTGAAAGAATTTTCAGAATCGGATCAGTAGTTTCGGAGATTACCCTCCATATTATAGGGTCCTACCTTTCATACTCGAAATATTTTAAGAGGCACATCTATAATAGGTGGTAGAGATGCCATACAAACGAAAAAAAAAATGATCTGAGTATTACTTTTTTTTAATAAATAAATAAAATTATTTTAAATAAATTATTTGATACATAAAAATACTATTTTCGACATCCATTACGCTTGTTTAAGCACACACACATTAATAGTAAGGTACCTACATAAAACTATCGTAATGGATGTTGAAAAAAAATTTTTTTTTGTTTAAAATAATTGTAAATTAATTTATTTAAAAAAAATATATACTCAGATCAATTTTTTTTTTCGTTTGTATGGCATCTTTACCACCTATAGAAGTGCCTGTTAAAATATTTCGAGTATGAAGGGTAGGACCTTATATACACAAACTCACACTCTCTCTTTACAATATTATTATAGATAGGTAGTTTAAATAGGTATTAACACTTATAGATAAATGTACTCAATAATAATTGACCTAGTTGGGTCAGCAGATCAATGACATTTCAAGTATTTCAACACATTAAGAAACAAAAGGACACTTGAAATAAAAGAAGTTTCTAGAAAGTTTATCTTTAAAACTAGAACTCGCAACATCATTACAAATGAGAGACGGTTCTCTTGGCTGTCTAATAAAAACCATGACCTTGGCGATATGCTAGCAAAAAGGCTGAAGAAATCTCCAGAAAATGAAGTTAACAAAACATAAACATCACGCCTGTACTCTCCAAAGTGCTAAGCACAGGTGTATAAAACAAACATATTTCGCCAGTTACGTTTAAGGGCCTGCGCACACCACTTTTTTTAAACGCGCCGTCGATGCGCGTTTGTAGCGATACAGACGCGATACGCACGCAAGTCAGACGCAGCCTGTAGACCTCTGTAGATTAAAAGCGCGCCGTCGACGGCGCGCTTAAAAAACGTGCTGTGCACAGGCCCTAAGTCTTATGTAATTGGGGGCGAGCCGATTGCCTTAAATAAATAAATAAAAGCCTTTTATTTCTTACATTATCTAAGTACAAAGTATCTAACAAAACAATTATGGTGTTAGCTATATTTATGGGTAGTATTAATAGTACTTATTTAGGGTTAGGTATTATAATAATTTTAAGGAGCTTAATGACTAGTGTTAGTAACAATATTAATAGTTTAAAGTAATTATGTTTAAATCGTTATAAATCTGCAAGAACCTCTCCACAAGTGAAAGTCTTATCCAAAGAAGCCGATTCGTCTCTATCTTGGGCTACCTACTTTAAGCCATTAACCGGGCACAAATTCAGACTCCAGGCTCAATATCAAAATCTACCCGATAAAAATACATTAACGAACTATGTAGTTAGGTAAATAAAACCAAGTTATTATTCAATATGTATCCATAATTATTCACATGCAGCACCAGGCAGATGGTGCGTTAATTAAAATCAATCATGCATCAGCAAAAACACGGATTAATTTTCACGGTATACAAACTGACTGCCTCGTTAGTAAGTATAGTCACAGATGGTATAGTGATCACAAACGCGACTAATGGGTTCGATCCCCGATTCGGGCAGTGTTACCTCTTGGGATTTTCCACAGAAATCTCAATAATAAGTCAATAGAAGTCGCAAAGGCGCGTGACCTTGGCGCCACTTTCGAGAAAATTATGTAAGGCAGGTGATGTATTTAGTGCTACCACTATATCGATCGCGCGTTTAAAAATGTCACTATATGTAAATTAATTTAAGTTTAATTTATTTTTCAGGATTAACATATTTCGCACGCGTTTTTCAAGATAAAAAGTAGGTATTCTACGTTCTATTCCAGACTATAATCTCTGTGCGGGTGCCTCATCCAACTCCGTCCAGCCGTTTCAGCGTGAAGAAGTAACAAACATACACTCACACAAACTTCCGCATTTGTAATAGGTATAGATCATATTTCTGTAGCTTTGTGGCACTCGCGCCTGAATTTATAAGTCAATCATTTTTCTTTACAAAGGAATGAAGATATACCTATGTGGTACGAATTAATGAATTAGGTTCTTCACCTTCAATACGAACTTACACTTATCTACACTTTAATTCATGGAATAACAAAAATAATTAAAAAAGACCGTCAGATTTTAATGGCTTTTTTTCCGCAGAACCCTAATTAATTTACAAAAAAAAGTAGCTTCAGTTACTCCTTATACTTAACATATGCTATTGCCAGTGAAAGTCTTGTCAAAATCGGTTCAGTCGTTTCAGAGATTAGCCAAACAAAACAAACAGACATAAAGCCAACAATTGTAGAAATTGTTTTTTTGTGATACCTAAGTACCGTATATACTTTCTTAAGCATTTAGTACAAAGCTGTTTTTTTGTCATTACAAACATATACTTCAATTTTATTTATTTGTACAGATTATACCGCCAGTAACATAATATTATAAGAACCAGTATTCTTGACTACACACATACTTGAAACGAGATGCGATTAACCATTAATGATGGTAGTGCCGTTGGTAATCAATGAGTAATACGTAGGTACTGTTGATACGAATACGATCTTCTCAGACCAATATTTCATTATCAAGAGGTTATTGCAAACATGGGTGAACGTTGCATCGGAAGAGAAATATTTTCGATAATATTGTGTCCAATTATTCTTTCATAGAAAAAAAACATGTTATATTTAGCTGTGCTCCGAGGTTTTACCCATCATTGCTCGGCTCCTAAGGGTTGTGGGCGTATTGTTAATAGCCTATACTATTCGTCATGACTCTAGCTATCATATACAAAAATAATTTTTCGATACCGACTGGTAGTTCCAGAAATTAGCGCGTTACAATAAACAAACTCTTCAGCTTTAGGAATATAGCTGTTCCCCGCGGTTTCACCCCGTTGCTCGGCTCCTAAGGGTCTTAGCATGATTTTAAATAGTCTATACTATTCCTCATGAACCTGGCTATCATATACAAAAATAATTTTTCGATACCGACTGGTAGTTCCGGAGATTAGCGCGTTCAAACAAACAAACTCTTCAACTTTATAAAATTAGTATAGATTAGCATAATATAAACATTGAAGAAACCATAGTTTTTCAAACGAGGAACTCAATAAAATCAAATACTGGAAAAATCTGTTCCGAGCTGCGTTTAACATTGAACAAAATTAAACGTTACTTCAAATACACCCACATCCGGTAGCCAAGCGCCAACGAACAAGTGTAATTATGGCCTCAAGTGTATAGAATAGTGACAAGCCTACCTCGTTTGTAATGAGAAACAGCAGATAAACAAAACAAAACCTTAATGTCTCGTTAAAACAAGTGTACCAATTTAGCTCTAATTATGAAATTGTTGTACTGTTTGAGTGAACTGGATAATTAGAGCTCATTTCTCCTCCTCAATATAGCATGTCATCCGATACTAAGTGGCCCAACTACCAAGGAGGTCTAATTGCACCATAGACACCATAATTTACTCGTCGGAAATGGAACATGGAAAAAATTGTTTGATATGCAACCCATCATTACCGCTTTGTCATTAAGCAGAAACAAAGTTAATGATACATAGAGAGTGATGGGGATTCATTTGTTTTGTCACGTTGGAAGAACTTGTGTGTATGGTTAGCAAAAATTGCAGTGTTTTATATTTACCAAGGTATCTACATGCATAGATAGATATTACATGTTGATTTTCCTTACAAGAACCTTCGTCCTTGAATGCCTTACAATAATTATAGAATTCAAAAACCACATATACCACAAATTATTTTTGATAGGTAACTGTGCAAAACAATGAAATTAAAACTTGTAGGTATGCGGTCTCCAGCATTTTGTATCTAAATACACCAATATAATGGATTTTCAGTTATCGCTCGCTAGTGTAATTTGAAATTACGTACACGTTTGTTTCACGCTTACAAATGCGATCAATCATAGGAATCGTCTTGTCTTATTACGGCATATTTCTATGTAGCCTTATTTACAGTTGAATGAAACAATTTAAGAAAATAGCTGACCGCTGCAACTTTATAGAATGTGAGAGCATAGTGAAAGAAATTCATAATTAGAACAATCAAAATGTATCAAACGATCATGAAATTGCTAGTAATGCATTAATTTGTAAACAGCAAGCCGTCATGTTTATAACCGCACCAGGGTGCCATTGTGACCAGCCTTATGCTTTTGATTACGCAATGGCATTACTGAAACAAACCAAGCTAGCTTATACACTAAAATCAATTATTTTTACGGTTTTATACTTCGGAATAGTCAGCCGATGAAATTGCAATGAATTAATGGATTTTTAATTCGTTTCAATCGGAAAATCATTTAATACGTTTGATAATTCTTGCTCGTACATCACGTAATAAGTATTCAAACAGCCTTTTTAGGGTTCCGTAGTAAAACTAGGAACCCTTATTGTTCCTACCTATAGGTAGGAATAACTTTATTAAAATCATGGAGCTTAAGTATATTTAAGCTCCATGATTTTAATAAAGTTATCAAAATTCAATTATACTTATTATGTTATATTTGTTATAAACAGGATTTATTATTATAAAAATTGGATTTATTTACTTAGTTATAATTTCTAATACCAAGCTACATTATTAAGTACTTAAATAATGTTATTGTGTGTGCCTAAACTGCATATTGAACTTAAATATATTTTAACTAGCACTTTGCCCGCGACTTCGTCCGCGCGACCAACAGGAACTGTACATTTTTTTGGAAAAAAACGTAGCACTCAGGGGTATGTAGCTTTCTATTAGTAAAATAATTTTCAGAATTCAATCAATCAATCAATCATTTATTTTTGTATCAGTTATCGCGGAGGGCCTCCCTCCTCCGTCCTCTCTGCCTCGGCTAGCTATCGGAGGGAGCCTCTACAGACACAAATCTTGATGTAATTTAAATAAAACACTGCAGGATGGTTGGAGAGGTATATTGCGAGACGTAGGTTGTATTTTTGCACTTTATAACGTTACACAGAGGTATAAAAATAACTGTTACAAAAAGATACTATTTGCTTATAGCTTTGCACACTCGATAAATAGGTAGTAGGTAATAAATAATAACAGTACAGCGGTTCAGCGGTCACAAGTGATGTCGTTGGAGACCAGACCAAGAATGACGAAACAATGCAAAAAAATATGAGATGTTCTAATTTTGAAATTTAAAGTTAAAATCTAAACCGAATTTAGAAGAATGGGATGAATGAAGTGGCCAGCAATGGAAGATTGCCAGCACTAAATGATGAAAGAAGGATGACTCCGTCACACAGTAGTTCCGGAAAACCTTTCACATAATATACACAAAGTTCGTACTCTCTCTTTATTATAGTACTAGCTTCCGCCCACGGCTTCGCTCGCGTTTTTGGGATAAAAAGTAGCCTATGTATTATTCTGATGTATAAGCTATAGGTATTTCTGTAAAGTTTCATCAAAATCCGTTCAGTAGGTTTTTGCGTGCTTGATACATCCTCACAAACTTTCACATTTATAATATTATTAGTAGGTTAGATTAGATTGACAAACTCTATTATGGTACTGCATTCGAACCTCGATACTATTAAATCTCCAGGTATTTATTACTTTGTTCAGCTGTAGCAGCAACCTTCGGCTAACATAATTATATATTTAACTAGCTGTTGCCCGCGATTTTGTCTGCGTAAAAATGGATGAAAAGTAACCTATGTATTTTTCCAGGTCCCAGACTACCTCTGTATCAAATTTCATCCAAATCCGTCAAGCCGTTTCAGCGTGAAGAAGTAACAAACATACACACAAACACACACCCACACACACACACACGCACAAACTTTCGCATTTATAATATTAGTAGGAAGTAGGAAGGATATGCCCTATATAATATTATTCTGATGTAAGTATGTATAAGCTATATTACTGTAAAGTTTCATCAAAATACGTTACCTAAGTAGTTTTTGCGTGAAAGAGTAACAAACACCCATTCATCTTTACAAACCTTGCCGATCATAATATTAGTAGAAAGGATATAAGACTTAGGTACCTACATTTTTCTGCTAAATATTGTCAGGAATCTACCTAATACCTTTAAACATGTGCTATTTCCTGATCTTCCTTGAAATCTTGTAAGACAAAGACATTCTTTTGCCTTTCCCCTTCGAAAGTGCTGACTCTACATTATTTATGGCGGTCATTTTAGATCTCCCGCGGTGTTCAGTACAAAAACAAAATATATGATGTTGAAATAGCCGGATATTGGATGAGAAATAGGTTACTGTGCAGAAACCAATTACTACTATCGTATGGACAGGGAAACTGCAGTAGTAAGTACAGTCACAGAAAGGGATTCTATCAAGTTCACTATCATTCATAATTGGTCGTATATTCAAGATTCGGAGCAAATCGGATTCAGCTGAAAAGTTGACGGTTGATTGTCAATCTATTTCATTCTTTACTTGACATCTCAAAAAATACTTACATAATAAAAAAAATAAAAAACCCGACTGCGGTTTACACTGTGCATCTTGTTAAACCA
This sequence comes from Thalpophila matura, assembly GCA_948465475.1. Lineage (NCBI taxonomy): Eukaryota > Metazoa > Arthropoda > Insecta > Lepidoptera > Noctuidae > Thalpophila > Thalpophila matura. The sequence goes on from OX419185.1 coordinate 12,597,230, forward strand.
CTAAAAAAAAACCAGTCAAGTGCGAGTCGTACTCGCGCACCGAGGGTTCCGTATCATTTTTGGACGTATAAAGTGAAAAAATCCGGACCGCATAACTAAGTTTGTTTGTGAAGGAGTTTTGATGATTTTGGGAAAACTGTACTAGTTAGGAACATCGTTTTATTTTTGGTGCCATATTTGGGTCAATTCCTATCAACTCTAATTATTTCACATTTTTCGCCCCGCAAACTTCGGAGATAAGGGGGGGGGAATGGTATTTTTTTGGACATTTTTCATCATATGTCGAAAACTGTGAGACGTAAAATAAAATAAAAATATATTTTGAAATGTGCAGATCAAGCCCTTTCATATGATATGTCACTTGACCTAGTAACCCCACTTTGAAATTTCGGACCCCCACTCCGGCCCCTTTTGCAATGAAAATAAAAATATTTTTGAACTTTTTTCATTTGCAATAAAGTTGAACAAGCATTCTTTATAACTGTTCCAAATTTCAAGTCGATAGCATAAGCAGTTGCTGAAATAAGCAGGTGTGACAGACAGACAGACAGACAGACGAAGTCGTACCATAAGGGTTCCTTTTTTACCATTTTGGTTCGGAACCCTAAAAACAGACGACATTGCAGTCGGGAACTCGGGACCCATAATAGGAATATTACCCGGAAACTACAAGCTGAAAATGCTGGTCGGATTTGAACGAACTTTTGAAAAAAAGGTAGCCTGGGACCTGGAGAAACGCATAAGCTACTTTTCATAAATTTTCACGCAGATGAAGTCGCGGGCAATAGCTAGTTTTTATAATAAAATACTTCTAGTACAACTATTCCGTTGCTAGGTTTAAATTGTAACGTTTTCCGTACCTAAATTAGTTATCTACCTTCATAAATATCCAATAATAATCTTGTTGCACTTGTTCGTATGCAAATCTATGTATAAATATTATTAGTGCCTGTCTTGTCTTGGACATTGCATTTAGATATAAAACCAGTGTCTACATGGGTATTAAGTTCGAACTGGTTATTTGTGTTACATTATTTTGCAATTTGAATGGCTAGCCGTTATTAGTTTGTCCACACGCAAGGTTTCTACGAACTGTTAAACAAATTACCTTGTATTAAAATTTAAATGCTGTTTTTATACCGAGTGATATAAAAACTCTTTAATAAAACAAAAAACGTCCTAATTCTATATGTATAAGGAAGTTTTATAGAGGTACTAATTTTAAGTAAATAAAAAATGGAGGTATAACGATTTGAAAAATATAGCTTTTTTAGGGTTCCGTATCTCTAAAGGAAAAAATCCTTAAATCAATCAATCAAAAAAAAAAATCAGCTGTTCCATACATTTTGTTGAGTTATGTGAACATAAATGTATGGGACAGCTGAATTTTTTTCCGCGATTTCAGGGTTGGTCGCATAGCAAAAGTTGTTCATAATGATGAGTACAATTACCTTCTTAAATATTTCCACTGTCTAACCTGCCACCCTGTTTATAAATAAGGGTGTGCAGAATTTTTAATGTGTGGGAGATCTTTTTATGCACAAGGAGCGCTTGTAATGGTGTCGCAAACTGTTCTAAAAGTGGCGACATTGATTTCCGTACTAATTTACTATGATGGCATATCTGCTTGTTTCAGTTGTTTCTATGATCTGAGGTGCACGCCTGGCTATACGAGGCTATACGTCATCACCGAACGGTTAAAGATGCTCTCGTAAATGTCATAAGCTGCTTTGCTATTCATTTATTTGCGAAATGCATTTGATATATGAATAATATTATGTGGGACTCAAATGTTAATGTAAATAAATGTTTAGAGATTTTAAAGGTTTTGCGTGTGCTAATATTGTATTTGGTCATCTTGAAATTAACGATACTTTAATTTTAAGACCATAACTCTAAGTAAGAGTTAAATAATCATAACTTTCGTTTCGTAATATTTGATTGTTTAACCTTAATAGGTTGTCATGCTGTGTAACCTATCACAGTAGGTATAATAACAAAACAATACGTTTATTAAATTTTATTTTTGTTCAAAATCAGTAGAAATAACTTTCTGAGAACAGAATAACTGCATTATACCGAATTCCTTTACAGCATCGTATTAATAGGTACAATACAATAACTTTGTATTCTGAATAGCGTATTTAGAAAACACTAGAAAAGTTATAGGTAAATAACATAACTTTAACGTTGGCATATCGAAACGAGTTTCTATTTAAATGACATCGGCGTTATTATTAATTTTAGGAACAACTGATAAAACAAGATTGGATACTGTCCATAGTAAACACAAACTGTATGATATTTATGTAGTTGAATGTTTTTTAGGTAGGAATAAGCTTAATTTTTACGCGGGAATAATATTTACTATTTTATAAAATAATGGCACTGACTTAAATATTGTAGTGCCTATACCTACCTATTTGATAAAGTTTAACATACATATAATATTTGTTATTAATTGAGTTTGGTATTATTTTAATAAGATTAAACTATCATCATTATTATTCCTTGTGTACCTAACTCAAATTAAAGTCAAGCTTTTAAATATAGAGTTCCATTGTTAAGTAGATAATTCGCCCGGTCTGATACGATTATTTAATTAATAATTTACTATGTGTAGGTAGGTACCTACCTACCTAAATGCGACCCGGCGATTGACCTACTCAGAGCTTTAGTCAATTAACAAAGAGATTTTCAGCCAAAATTACTTAATATAATTGGTTTTATTGTGTTATGGATAATGAAGAACATTGAATGAAATCATACACGTTTTATATTGGATTTATAAAATACGGCTCTATAATTATGTCGTATAGCGTGTGTTGTGTATGTATTTAATAGATAAACAAACATTACCTACTTACGCTATTTTTCATGTTTTTCTGAAAACAAAACAAATGCAAACAATTTCTGGTCAGAGAGTCGCCTTAGGGGCGGAGTAAATAGGTACGTATACCGAAATTGATTCACTTTATTTACAAACACGTTACGAAATTTTCCAATCGTTTTTAAGATTTAATTTTATCTATCTATACGCACAATTGCATAAAGCTTTTAGGAAAACAAATGCCGTAAAAATACGTAGGTACCTAACTAAATTCGATTTTTTCGTTAAATTAAGCACAAAATACCTATAAGTAGTACGATGACAACACGTTTTGTGATTTTCTTGCACTTCTTAATAGTTATTACAGTTATCACAGTCACCTACATTAAGAGAGTAAATACATAAATTAAGTAAGTCTTGAATAAATTAAGTAGGTATAACAGTGGTTTTAAAAAAGCCACAAACAATAGTTTCCTTAAGTTAATGCCTGAGTTGATCGCGAACCTAATTTCAAAGAAATTTAATCGTCCGATTAGAATCATTAACACTTTCCGTGAAGCGCGTAACGTGCTGCTGTAGTATCATTGTGGCCTTTTTTCTGAACAATACATAATTTTAACATTGTACATACCTGCAATGGATGACCGGCCGGCAACGCACACTGACGTTTCCTAATCAAAACAAATGACAGCTGAGTGAATAATCGGATAATACAGAGAGATAACAGTTCTTTAAATGTAAAGTTTCTTAATATATTTTAATACAACACTTCCACGATAATGGTCTAGAATAATAAACCAGATATAATTTTTAAAAGTTTTTCTAAGTTATCGTAAATTTTTACGCGGCACGCGAGAGGAAAGGCGCGCGGTCCGTGTAGCTTCACTGTTATTACTGAGTAAAAACGTATTTTGCTTCGTTCCGACGTATACCACTACGTTGAACGTAGACGTATTCACACAGATCTATCGAGGGGCTACCATGTTGTCCTTGCTCCAGGATTTCCTACGTAATGTCCTGGTGATCAAGGTTCAAAATGTGGAATGTAACGCAAGCGCCCACGGAAGTCCTAAATGCGTTCCTATTGGTGACAAAATAGTAAATAAAAGGTACATAAGTGATACAGTGAGCTTAATAGAGAAATGACCCTTATAGTCTTTGCATTGTTTTTTTTATTTGCTTTGACCTCGGGGCCCACAAATAATAAATTAACTTGAGTAATAATTCTGTGCTCTTTGTTATGTATGACATACATAACTCGTTTTAGTTAAGTATTTTGTTGCTATCGTAAATAATGGCATAACTAAATAACAGTTTTTCTCCTTACATAGGCTGATTGTAGTAGCGATACAAATTACATTATTATAATTATTTAGTATCTAGGTTACTTAATTATTATGAGGGGTTATTACTTAAATACAAAAATAATAATCACACAAAAAGATTGTTATTAAATAATTAAATATAGAGATTTAAAAACCACCTGCACGGGCGGGATTTGAACACGCGATCTGTCGTACCGTGGCGTCAGTTTAACCACCGAGCTACCGTATCCTACATTCCTACCCGCATCAATTGAATTTTTTAAATCATTTTGACTACGCCTCTAAGCGATTTGTTATAGTTATGTATTAATAAAATATATCTACATGTTTGACTAATATTTAACTTATTGAGTATGTACCATTTTAATCTAATACTTTTTAGCTCTTACACACGACGTAATAAATTCAGATGGAGCAAGACGCTATGACCTGATGACCGTATGCCGAAGATGGACGTTCGTGATGCAAGCTGGAAGAGCCCTAAGGACCAATTTCACCCAGTCCAATAAATTGAAAACACAAGTTTGGCCTTTAGAAAAATCTTGTTAAACGGCAGTTTTCAATTTAACCGACTGTTATCTTGTTGGTGAACTTGGCCCTAAGTCTAGAAGAGCATGACCTATTAATTGATTAGCTTTTTTTACGACGATGGGGGCAATTGCAACGCGTATGAAACGCCTGCAACTATCACATACGCGTTGCCTTTCGCTGTGCCAACAGCTTAGGGGAGGAGAGGTCCCCCGCTGTCAACACAGCGCATTCCCAGGAACTCTGGCGACCTTACTCACCACAGGAACACAACTCTACCAAAGAGTAGTGTTACTTACTTGGCTGTGGTATTCTGTAAGGTGTGGAACTAATGCTACTGCCCCAGTCGGGCTGCTTCAGATTTGAGCGAGATATCCTGACTTGCCCTACCTCTCTTACTTCTTTTACTTTATTCCTTTCTTTAAGAACCCCACGCTAGGATTTTTTCTGTGCGTTTACTAACACTCACACTCAATACAAATATTTGTTCTGTGCGGTAATCGAACTCGCGGCAGTAGGTAAGTACGTCGCGAAACATCCAATCGCTCGACCACTACGCTAATCTTGCCGTCAACTTATTCTGCTCTAAGTCAAAATATTTTAGGAGGTAAATAGATTACAAAGAGACTTTTTAGTAAAAAAAATAATGATCGAAAATCCTCCTAGATAATTCATTAATTTTTAATGGGTGCTATTTAAACAGGCTTCTTTTTAATATCATTATTCGCCCCTAAAAATGTATGTTGCCTTCTAAATTACTAAGTCAGCCACAATTAACGAGCATCTAAATAATACTATCTTAGCCACTAGTTATCTTCTATGTAAACCACTCTAAATACAACTCAGCATAATGATTATTTTTTAGCATCTAAATTTGTAGCATGCATTCTAACAGTAAACTACTAAAATACTATTAAATGCCATCAAAAAATATATTTATTTAGCTTCTAAATTTTTAACTCAGTACGTTTAAAATATAACTCATCCCATATTATTTGATCGTCAAAATGTTGCTAAAAATGTCATCAAATAGTCACTATATTGGCCACTAATATTATCAGAAGCTATTGAGGAGAGACAAAATAAGACTTTATTTTTTGACTTACAAGGGGGAGGGAGATGGTCGACGGAGCCCCGCTACGCGGGGCTCCTATTTCTGTCTGCAAGGTTAAAAGTAACCTAACACGAAGGGGTTGACGGTGGCTTCGTTCGCTCGCTTTGCTCGCTCACTGAAGCCCCCGTCAACCCCTTCGAACCTAAATTGTCCGTGTCGGGGTGTCCAAATTCCCGAGCTCGCTTCGCTCGCTCTTGGACCCTAGTTAGGTATGTTACTCAAATTAAACATGAAATGTTTTTTTAATTATGCCAAATTGCCAACCCCATTTCCCGCTTTTTTTCTAATGTCAGCGCCGGCTGCCAATTTAGCAACCGGCGGCGGCTGCAAATTCATGTCACGGCGGCGGTCGCGGAGTCACTTCCTAAACAATTACACGTAAACAACTCAACTCGTCGTCACATGAGTCGAATGGCGCTCTCTGATTGGTGCAAATGGCCGGTCGCTGTCGTCTCGCGTACTCGCGCCAAATCATGCAGTGGCTATTTTCACGATAAAAGAATATGATGTATTATTTTACATGCTAAGTTATAATAAATGATGCTTTCTGTAGAAGCTTGAATTATATTTTTTTGAGGACATTGCGTGGAAGCTGTAAAACGTAAAATGGTGACGAGGTGTAAAATCCGTGGCCGAGTTAGTAAATTAGGTGGCAATGCATAAATAAGAAGGACAAGTCACAATAATTGATGATCTTTACTTGACGCTTTCTATAGAATATTTAGTGGGCGTTGTAAAAAAGACGAATTAGTTTATTAGAGGCTATGTCATTTTTCCGTTGCTTAGTTATAAAATTAGAAGTTTAATCACGTGTCCAATAATTTTGTGGCTAGACTTATAATTTCCCATTTTTAATTTACAATATCTACCTATACAGGGTGGCAGGTTAAACAGTGGAAATATTTTAAGGGGCCATTGTACTCATCATTATGAACAACTTTTACTATGGGACCAACACTGAAAACGCGAAAAAAAAATCTGCTGTTCCATACATTTTGTTGAGTTATGGGAACATAAATGTATGGAACAGCTGATTTTTTTTTCGCGATTTCAGGATTGGTCCCTCAGATCATAGAAACAAGGGAGATGTGCCAAGGCGCTATCGAGCTTGATGCCTGATTTTGAGCAAATTGCTCATACTAAAAACGTACGCGCTGGCGACGAACCGAACACGATCGATGGTATAAATACAGTATTTTAGTTTAGTGCTAGTGTTGAGTGACGATTAACAGTGTTAGATTGAGGGTGTGCAAAATGTTTAATGCGTGGGAGATCTTTTTATTCACAAGGAGCGCTTAATTTTGCGCGTAATTGTGTCGAAAAATGTACTAAAAGTGTCATCAGTTGTTCCCGTACTAATTTGCTATGATGGCATATCTCCTTGTTTCTATGATCTGAGGTTGGTCCCATAGTAAAAGTTGTTCATAATGATGAGTAAAATGACACCTTAAAATATTTCCACTGTTTAACCTGCCACCCTGTATAGGGTCCATTTCAATTGAATTTGTTAACTTTGTAAACAATGTTAGTATGGCCAACTGTCAAAATTTGATAAATTTGTATAGAAAGTTTGTTTACATAGTTTACAAGTTCTATTGAAATGGACCATACATAACTTATTATCTAATATACACATACTAAGTATTTACAAGCTAAATTAAAATATAAGAACAAAAAATAAAAATAAAAACCCAATTATGCATCAAAATATTCGTCCGGATCGCTGTCAACGGGCAACGTGCCCAGAAGGCTGGCTGCATTGCCACGTTGAATGGCAATGCTGATTCTTTGACCGAAAAACAGGCCAGCCCTCTGGTCACGTGATGAGTCGACTAGCCTGTTCGAAAATCCTACTAATATTATAAAATGTGAAAGCTTGTGAGGATGGATGTATGGATGTTTGTTACTCTTTCACGCAAAAACTGCTAAACGGATTTTGATTAAACTTTACAGTAATATAGCTTATACATCAGACTATCACATAGGCTACTTTTTATTCCAAAAACGCGGGCGAAGCCGCGGGCGGAAGCTAGTTATTAATAATTTTCTATTAATCACATTTATCGTAACATATAGGGGAGAGTTGGCTATATCGTACTGCCATTTTTTTTTTTTTTTTTTTTTTATCAACAGTACAATTTAAATACCCTGTGCATCTTGACGGCTAAATCGTACCAATGGCAGACCTTCGGGAAAACTACAATTTAGCTATGGAAATGGAATCCTAAGAAATTGATTTCTGTTTAAGATAGTCAACATACTAAACTGTGATATGCACACTCACTTATATTTGTAAGTCTCTTTACAAACGAAATATCCGAAGCTAACTGAAAACTGGTACGATATAACCGACTTTCCCCTACCCACCTAAGTAATATGCATAAAAATAAAACAAACCAGCAGTACCTATGTATCTAGGAATAGAAATACCTAGCTACACCCACAGTAATTAATGTGCATGCGTTTATAAAATACCTGTACCTACCTAACTTTAAAACATTAAAATCTGATAACTTTGCCGCCTACTACATGTCATTATGATAATTATAGGATGATGTTAATGCTGCGTGGGTTCTGTCATAGATGTTTATACCAGCCCCCACTTATTGCATGTGACGCAAAGGGGAATTATGTCAAGGGGATGTCCACATATTTGATTTGCCACACAGTAACATATTATGCCTTAGTAGGAACGTAGAACTAGTTGGCGTGGAAGTCGGAAATCAGCATATTCTTGATATTTTCTTCATACAAACTTGACCACCCTTTATCACCCTTTTAGGGACGGAATTTCAAAAAATCCCTCCTTAGTCTACGTCTAGGGTAGCGGTTCTCAAACTTTTGGCGACTTTAACGAAAATCTTACAAAAATAGGTACTTTACAAAACACTATATTCCCTGTAATCGCAGGTACATACGTAGATTCTTCAGTTTTTAGTTTTTGACCGTAGGTAGTGGTTGTTACTTCCATATTTTTGTAAATTTATGGTGCGTTTCACCTCACTTTCGGCTTTTGTGTAATTAGGCGGAGCCCTCGCAGAGGCCTTGTGGAGCCCCAGGGCTCCGCGGAGGTATGTGTCAGGACCTCTTGAAAGTTTGTGAAAGTGAGCACACTTTGATATGCTGGCTGCTATTTGGCTGCTCTAGGGTACTCAAGGAATATTTTTTCTATAAACAAATCTCCAGATCCACCGGTATGTAGGCTGTGTGTTGTCTTTCAGTCAGTCACTGTGTACTATGTAGATCACTCTATACCTATGTATGCAGTGATTGTTAAAACAATAAAGAATGCTATTTAAAAAAAAAAGATAGTTCAAAACTAAAACCCGACTACAGCAAAAATCGAACTGAAAAGCATGAAACAAGAAAATATCGAACTGAAATGAAACAAGAAAATATTCCTGTCTCATAGCATGAAATTCTTCTATAATTATAGCAATAACATGGAATTCAATGTTGTGGTAAACTTAATAAATCAATGTTTTAATTTTCAGGGTAGGTAGGTATACCCAGCTGTGGTCGTATGCCACCGTATTATATTACTGAACTAGCTTCCGCCCGCGGCTTCGTTCGCCTGCGTTTTTGGGATAAAAAGTAGCCTATGTGTTATTCTGATGTATAAGCTATATTACTGTAAAGTTTCATCAAAATCCGTTTAGTAGTTTTTGCGTGAAAGAGTAACAAACATCCATACTTCCTCACAAACCTTCGCATTTATAATATTAGTAGGATAATAAGCTGGCAGGGCGGCGGGCGATGAAACAAATTGCATAGCGTGCGCCTACGGGGGTTCGTACCTACCCACAACGTACGGCTTGTAAGTCGGGGCTGCTAGTGGCAGCACTAGCAGCCCCGACTTACAAGCCGTACGTTGCTGCAGCAGCAGCTGAAGAACAGTCGTGGTAGCAGTACCACGACTGCTCTTGAGCTGCTGCACTACTGACACTAAAAATAATATTATACTTGCCTTAAGGCAAGGACCTTCATCAAAATTATACCTAAAGGACAATGCCAGCCAATGTATGGCTCCCCGTACCAAACTCAAATGTCTTTGTGTCACGCTGGTCACGCACGACCAAATCTTAGGCGAATCACACACCGCCCCGCGCTACGCTGCGGGGGTGCGTGGCGACGGAACAAAAGCCACGCGCGTGAATGCGTTTTCAGTGTGTTGCACCATGCGTGATTTATATACAAATACAGGTACCTACTTGCAAACATCGTAAGATCACGCACTCCCGCGCTACGCTGCGTGATGCGGTGCAGTGTGCGAATCGCCTTAGTGTACCTGTTTGGAATTTTTGGAAGAGAATTAAATTTTCTCTCTGTATTGTTAAAAATTTTTAGATAGGTGCCTGCAATTTGTATTTATGTGTACCTATATACCTACTTAATATTGTGAAGATGAGTTCGAGAAAATAACTAATTCGAAGTCTATTAGATATCCTAGTTAGTGTTTAGGTATGTCGAAAACCCGGGACTTTTTATCATTACAAATTCAGACACAGTTTCATTACAAATTCTGACACCGCAGCACAAATTGGTACGGCCCCCTGGCATTGTCCTTTGATGAAGTTGTCTTACAGGGCTAGGAAACACAGCTTGACATTGTAGTAGAGTCTGAATTTTTCCTGTATGCAATTGTCAAATGAGTGAACAACGGCAATTTCCTATTCACTCAATCATCACCAATCTGCAGGTAGGTATCCCAAGCAAGATGTTCATGACATTACCCCCCCAACTTTAAACGTTCAGTGTAATGGCTTTTTAAGAGACATCAGTTGACTATTACAGGCTGATATGATCTTTAATTAAAATGAGTCATGTCATGAGTCACGCTACTCATAGGTATAAGGAAAAAAAACTGAATGACTGAAGTCACGTGATTTCATGACTCATCATATTTACAGGTATATGTATTTATCTCTTTTTTTATACGACGACAAAGCCCCGCCTGATGGTAGCCTATGAGACGTTTGCAACACCGAGTACATATCACATGCGCGTTGCCGACCCTTTAAAATGAGGATTCGTGTGCGGACTTAGGGGCTTAGGCCTTAGGGTACAAGTAGGTCCCCCGCTGTCAAGACAGCGCATCCTGGAGAGCTCTGGAGACCCTACTCACCACAGGAACACAACACTACTGAAGAGTAGCGTTATTTGGCTGTGGTATTCTGTAAAGTGGAGGTATTGGCCTAGTCGGGCTGCCCCAGATTGGAGCCAGATATCCCGCTGTGCCCTCGTCTTTTGTCATTATTATCTGTTACATTCACTTTGCTTGTCTGCACATAATAATATATCCCATCGTAAAGCAGTTTTGCCTACCAAAACTATGACATTATTCTATAAAAACCATTTTCTTCCACAATAACACATCTTTAATTAAATAGGTAGGTAACTCCAAACCAGTTTATCAACGTAACGTGCAACATCCAAACATCTAATCTTCTGCAGTTTAGATGTGTGGATGCTGCGCCATAGCGCCGGATTCAGATGAGATTTTTCCGGATGTTTATAAACACGTAGTCACATTGTCCCTATGTCTATAAATCATAGGGTAAATGAAGGCACGTGTTATCCCGGAAAAATAGAAAATAGTTTCCGCCTGAGCTGTGCGCGCATCTTACTAATGTAAGTAGGTATACCTAGTGCACCTACCTACGTTTATCTTTCTTGAGCTTTCACACACGTACTAACTTGATAGTTACTGACTATCAAATTATAAAGGAAGTAAAAAATACAAGCGGCGGCGCTGCGCACGCGACCCACTTTCCAAACACGGTGAATTGTCTTATTTGCGGTTTCCGGACTCTCTATCCAGAAATACCTGCATCTTATTAGGTATAGATACAGTTTCCACCCGCGGCTTCGCCCGCGTTTATCGGGATAAAAAGTAGCCTATGCTATTCCAGACTATAAACTATCTCTGTGCCAAGTTTCACCTAGACGGATCTAGATCAGCCTCTTCTTCAGCCGTTCCGGTGTGATTGAGTAGGTAACAAACATCCATCCATACATCCAAACTTTCGCATATTATTAGTAGACTAGCTGACCCGCCCGGGCTTCGCACGAGTAAAGGGGATTTTCGTCCTGGAACTGGTATACGTACGCCACATGAAAAATAGGAAAAAAATAGGGGATTTACAAAGATATGGATATACATTTCTAGCGCAAAAGTCGCAAAATTGGCAACAGTTGTTTCTTCTAGAGACTCTCTGAAAGAGACCACTGTAGTTGCCAATTTTGCGACATTGGCTGCTTGTGCACTACACGTTTACAGCACGTTTTTTCACGGACCGTTTTTTTTTTCATACATTTTAAAAAGTAGTGGGGATCGTTTCGCACGCCTATTGGCTAAAAATCCGTAAAAAACCGAATACGAATTGAAAACGTATGTAGTGCACAAGCAGCCTTTGTCGCCTATTTTAGCGCACAAGTCATAAATGCACAGCTGACAGGTAATAGAGTCTGGCAAACGAAAGCCGGTCCTGAAAAAAGCGCGCAAAATTAAAAAAAAAACACATTAAGGTATCACTAAGAACAGAGGCCCTAGACAAGTTGCTTTTCTGTTGTTGTTGTTGACAAAATGTATGGAATTGACGTTTGTGAGTCACGTGACTTTTCCGCACGTAATGTCATTTCCATACATTTTGTCCGTAGCGTTTGGCGTGAACGCTAACAGAAAAGCAACTTGTCTAGGGCCTCAGTAGGAATTAATTGTGTTGATACTTGACAACAAATATAATGTTAGGTGCGCATTTTTCAATTGTTTGAAAAATAAATGCGGTGGTTGGTTTGACATAATTTTCTACACAAAAGATGCCAAACAACCACATCTATTCCTCAGAAAAAGTTAACTGACGATTGAAAAATAGAACGTAAGTAAAATAGGTACGTAATTATGTTTTAATTGGTTTTAATTTTACGTAGATTAATTTGTTATATAGATTCTATATATTATAAATAAACCATTTATTACATAATTATGCGAATAAGGTAAATATGAAAATTCGAAATATTTATTAAGTATAAATAAGTATCAAACTATATCTGGTAAAATAACATAACACTATAAAGAATGTTGCCATGTAAAAAGTTTCGATTAAATCTCAGGCTCAGCTTTCGTTTGCCAGACTATAAAATATCGGTGAATGCCAAAAACAGAACTGAAAATGTTCATACTACAAAATTCAGTGAACTTACATAAAATGTATTTTGTAATATTAAATTGTTCACGGAAATAATATTATATTGACGTATACATATTCGATGTACATATGTATGTACATTATTAGTTTATTATTTATGTTGGAATTCTTACATACAACAAGTTTAATTAATTATAATTATGAACGTAGAGTTTCTGCTGAACGCTTCCATAAATGTTTCTTTACTTAGGTTGTCAGTACTGTGCAGGCTCGGTCAACTGTGTATGGGTGACTTTGGACACAAGGTGGGTTCCAGTTCATGATAAGAATAGTGATATCGATGACTCTGTCTAACAGGCTGATTACAATGAAATGTTACCAAGTAAAATAAAATGAAATATCGTGTAACAAATTATGACCTAAACATGATTAATTTAATTTAAAATGTAGCTTAATAACTAACACCTATTTTTTTTACGGTTATATAATTAAAATTATGAACTCTAAACGAAATTTGGAAAAATAATTATATCTTTAGAAATAAATTTGAATTTAAAAAATGGACTCTGGTAGTTTGCTCTGGCAACACCATATGATAAATGTCTGCTGTTATGGTTGGTCGTTTTTTCTTGTTTCTGTTTATTTGTTGTGCTTTAAAACGATAAACTGTTTCTGATTTTTCCATCATAACGTTGAGTCGGCATACTGTTACGCCGTTGCGGTGAAAAAGTGTTGTGTTGAGTGAGATAGTGATTCTTTCGAGATTTCTTTGTGAGAACGAGAATTGTTTCGCAATTAATCAAAGTAAAACATAGGAAAGTGCGTCAATTGTGGATTTCCAGCTTTTCAAGATGTATTAATTTGTATTATATGCCCACCTTTATGAATAGATATTATTTTATTGTCTTACTGTCAATAAAATAATATCTATTCTAGGTGGGCATATATTTTTTTTCATTGGATTTACTGGGATCCCACTAGATGGCGTGCAAATTCGTCTCACATTTTTACTATGAAGTTGATATTCTTCTCGCTAGAGTAATATTGTTCTGTGGTACTGTGCTGTTATTCTTTGGTAATAACGCCATCTATCGTAAAATATTTGATTATTAATCCAAAACATAGTTTATTGTGATGTACAGTTTGTTTTTATTTTGTCATTGCATTGTATTATAATTGTTTAGTAATCCTGTTTACAAAATTATGAAAACCGAGCCATTCTATTTAGCATCCAAAATATTTCACGTAGTCGTTAATTACCATATGGTTATGTTGGTAGTACTGCGACCGTGACAAAACTTTCGTTCGTTCGTTGATGTGCAAGATAGGAAATGTGTGTTTTATCGGAAACTTATAATTTAAATTGATAAAAAGTGTATTTAATTGAATTTACTGGTGTTTATCTACTTACATTTTCTACTCTTTTACGAGATAAATTGTTTTGAACAAACAAATCTTGCTTTGGAGACCTTAGAAGAAAATGTTTTTGTGTGCTAAGTTTCATAATGGCGGCCCGTCGCGTCCCCCGCGCCTCCATTTCGATGACAGTCAAATTATGACAATGCCGATACGTAAAGTTTAGAAAATGTTGTGTATTTGTAAATAATTTAGTGAAAGTTTATTACTGACGGTTATACAAGGACTAAATATGAATCAGGATCACCATAGTATGAATACGGGTGGTGGCCAGCCTCCGGGAAGCTCTGAGGTGCAAATGGTTTGTTAGTTTTTTGCGATTTTTTTTTCTAGTTGGGATACTAATTTTACTTGATTGCAGTCACAGGTCCAAAGAGTGCAAGCCGCACAGCAGCAACAGCAGAATAACTTGCCTGCCACGACGTCTGCTACTGATTTGCGAGTGAACTCGGCAGCAGTAAACGTCGCTTTGTCTAGTGTAGCAAAGTATTGGGTGTTTACAAATTTATTCCCTGGGCCGATACCGCAAGTGTCCGTGTACGGATTGCCTGCTGGCGCCAGGATTGAAAATGGGAAGCCTGTCCAGGTAAGCTCAACGTTATTCACAAAAATGCTTACTAAATTTTACTAAAAATTATGCAAAAAGTAGTTAGTAATCATCTGATAAAAGGTCAGAGTGTCATCATGGGATCAGTGCATAAAAATACACTGCAAAAATAATTAATCACCCATGCCTCATTGTTAAGCCGAGGATATCTATCTACCAAACCTAATTTATGTAAATTGTCTTGTTGACTTTGTTGAATCACTGTTTATTTTGGCCTCCCTCAGTCCTCTGTGAATGTAATAGTGGCCACAATTGCTAGTACTGGATGGATGGATTGCATTGTTTACTGAGTAAGAATAATATTTTTACTTGAGTATTTTGCTATTACTTGTTGTATTATAATAACTTTTCTATGAAGTAAGACCTTTTTTCGATCAAAACTGCATCTCCAAATGACACTATCCTCATGCTGATGGTTTCATAAACCAATAATTGCTAATTTAAAATGCCATGTGGTTTTACATGTACAATACTTGTTACAAGAAACAGTATTATTACACTGGTATTTTCAGTATAAGAGACTAAGTGCTAAGTAAAAGAATCATTGAGATTTATGAATAGTTTTATTAATGCCCTGCGCAATTTATTGCTGGGCTTACGGGTGTCCAACATTAACATGCTGTGTGTGAGAAGGATGTGGGAAGGCTTAGTACTAGTACTTGGTTAATAGTTCAGTTTTATCACAGATAATATAATACTATACGTACAGATGCCTCATCTCATACAAAGAAATGTGACCGATTTAGCGCGAGCTATCTTCGGGCTATACATTTTTCCGTGCTTAAAGGATTTTTCAAAATTTGAACGAATATTATTCATGATGTATTTTTTCATGTTCTCAATTGTACATAAACTTCAATAACAAATCGATACGTATAACGCCATCTATCATGAATTCATGAGTTATTTCAACAAATGTTCCTTTGTTCCTGATAAGACCCGGTGGTTTTATTAATAAAAAGAAAGTAAATAAATTTGTTTAAACTACATTTAGCTACTTGAACAGTCACTAATCATAAGTGATTTCAGGATCTTGGTCAAGCTCATGCCAGTATACTGAATGGTGATCCAAATATTATACTTGGGCATCATGCCGGTCAGTCCCAAGTCACAGTATCTGCTGCTGGTGGACAGCAGA
Organism: Thalpophila matura; assembly: GCA_948465475.1. Taxonomy (NCBI): domain Eukaryota; kingdom Metazoa; phylum Arthropoda; class Insecta; order Lepidoptera; family Noctuidae; genus Thalpophila; species Thalpophila matura. Next base: position 12,613,336 of record OX419185.1, read on the forward strand.
TACCAGTCTCACAGATCATTGCCACACAGTCCGGACAAACTCATGGTAAGTTTTCATTAAAAATATTTTTTTACCCAACTTCAGCAAAGCCGTTAAGATTTTAGCAGTCTATTATGTATGCATGTTTTTAATAATGAGCTGATGAAACTAGGAAGTATGATTCTACATCTGTTTGTGTAACCTTCAGTAGATCCAAAGTGAGTTAATAACTCAATAGGTACATTTGATAATTTTTTTTGTTGTTATCTAAACAGATAGTAACAAGCATGCATTGTTCTGAGTAGGTCTTCAATTAAACATTGTATTATCTTTGAATTTACTGCTGACCTGTTTGACACCGGTATTTTATCTTTAGAATTGCATAGAAATTCACATGATTTTCAGTTGCTTGATGTCTAACTTTTGAAAATTTGAAATATAAATATTATTATCCCAACCTTTCTTAGATTTCACCTTTAATAGCTAACTTCAATAACATATCGATACATACAACACCATCTTTGTTAAAATACATCTCAATGATGTATTTTAACTAAAATGTTCATTTCGTTCGATGTTCGTCGAACACGAAAACGGCGCAGGAGACGCGGCTTTACTCTAAGCCAATGACCGAAGGTATTGACAGTTATGATGTCATTATGACACCATTCTTACACAACTTCAATAGCAAACTTGGGACCCTGATGAGACCCGGCTAATACATTACATTGTTCCCAGAAGCTCTTGTGGCCCACAGTCAGCAGGCCGAGCTGGCGGCGGCCCAGGGCGCCGGCAACAATGCGCAGGTGTCAGTTAGTGCTGGCCAGGGCACTCACCAGGTACCCAATAACCGGGTCGAGTTTGTACAACACCATAACATTGATATGGTAAATCACGTGGGTAACACACCCCCTTTACTAGTGGGAATGCTAACCGTACATTGCTGTTGTGTAGTACATAGATTAAATTAATATGTTAGTAGTTTTAATTAGGATGTTAGTATAAGGCTGCCGTGACACTATTAAAGTTCCATTGTTAAAATCCAATGTCCCAGATGATTTGGACTAAAATCTATGCAGGTGAACTTGTAAAGTAGGTAACTGTTATTAATTCATTTATAATTTCCAAAAAAATAACGTGCTTATCGTCATAGATGGTGCAATCCATGTTATTGTCTTCAGATAGGCACGAATTATCGGCGTTTTACTTTTATTTTATATTTTTAGTATCAATTTAGTGGTGCTGCACACCCCCATCAATGTGAAGTATGACAAAGCTTTGCATTAGCGGTCATTCATTTACCTATTCTTTTCTGCGAAAAAAGTAGCAGTGCTAATACACATAGAATTAATTAGTCAATACTTTTATTACTGTAATGTTTTGAATGACATGCGCTAAAATGTCTTTGTTACACGTAGAATCATAATATTTTGTCGCGTCTATTAAATTTCACCTGTATAATTTTACCTTAAAATACTCTTGAACGTAACATCGTTTTTAACAAATTTGTAAAGTGTTAAAACAGCCTCAGACATGCATGATAACATGATTACAAAAAACAAAGAAGCCTTCACGAAGTTTCTAACATTAGTCATCTGATCTTGATTTTAATAATCCTTTCTTTCTTATTTGTTAGTGTAGATCATTGTATGATAAAGATGTTGTATTCAGTTGCTGTAAATGCATGTACTTCTGATGATTTCCCAGTAGAGTTCATTGTGATGTGCATGTTAAACCATAAAACAAAGAGAGGAGTAGTTCAGTATAATTTTGAAATGAGCATTGTAGGATTATCATTATAGTATTAGGACACTAATCACTGATATTATTGTGATATACCAATTTAGTAATTAAAAATAATAAAATTGTTTTGGTGGATACCAAAACAATTTTATCAAGTTTGATCAAGTATTGCATGTGTTGTAATTATTACATTTGAATCTAACGTGTCTAAACTCTACAGGGACACCATACACAACAACACATAATGCAGCAGCAACTCATGGCTTCGGCGCGGCCTGAACACACCAACCAACAGGTTCGTTAAACTCATGTAATAATGACTGGCTATTTTCCCGAATTCGCTTCCTTATATGCACATGTATACTAAATATTCGTGTACTTTACGCGGCTTTATATTATCATCATGATGCAGGTCAGTGAGGTAAGTCCCACGAAGATATCAACATACACACATTAATGCACTGTGCATAGCATCTGCTAATGCTTCTTCATTTTTACTGTACAGTTTTATACATACACAGAACATCAAAGCTAGCTGTTTTGTAATATTTATTTATTATTGATTACCCAATGCTTTATTTATTTATTTTTATTTAGGTACTTAATAGCTGACTGAATTTAGTGTACCTGTGTTATTATAATTTGAATTAGGACATCTTACTGTACTAGAGAGAAAATAAAATAATCTATTCTACAAGATTACAAAAAACGCTAAGGCGTATGAAACTCACTTATTTACAATTTATCTGAAACCAACCTTAAAGTAGTTAAGGTAGTTTTAACTTAAGGTAGTTTTAGTATCAGTGTCAACTCCTCAAACTTGCGTTCCGTGTGGAATTACTCACCTTTTAGTTTTCCATGGAGTTTCACTTGTTTTCACACTTCAATTACCTGGATAGATTCTTATTCTGCATTAGTTGGATCGCGTATAGTCGCAATTTCACCACAAAACTATATAATTTACATAACCATAAACAAAGATTATATAAATTAAAACAGTTACAGCAATGTCTGAAAACAAACCCGAGTTTTCAACTATTGATAAATCTCAAACAGATTCAACTGACGGTAAGCGAGGACGGCATAGTGACGGTGGTGGAGCCGGCGGGAAACAAAATGGTGGACAAGGAAGAGTTACACGAAGCCATCAAGATGCCCAACGACCATACCCTCACCGTGCATCAGTTGCAGCAAATAGTGGGACAACAGGTATACTTGCTGTAATGTTGGTTCCCATTAAATGCTGTATAACCCGCGTCAATAAAGAAGCGAATCTAAAATGGCGGCACTAATAATTTCCTCCCACTCGCACGTTATTGCTGTCTTTTCTCATATCCGACGTGTGTGAGTAAAGACAGCAATGACGTGCGAGTGAGAGGGAATGATTAGTGCCGCCACTTTTAATTCGTTTCTTTATTGGTGAGGGTTATAAATGCTGTTTAAACTTTCTTTTATGGAAGGAAGGGAATTATCATGTCCCTCTTACCCTTCGCTCGGGAAAGACAGGTTTATGTTAAACTTTTACTGATAATGGCAAAGTCACACGCCAGACGTATATTATTTACGCACCCGCATATGTGAATAAACCGAACAAAGTGTAGTGTCCCATAGTCTAACTGCGCAAGTTAACTTTCGCAACCTACTTACACTGAAACACAGCAGATTGACTAGTGTATTAGTGTTTTATGTATCCCTAGAACTATCATCGAGCTTTGTATGTTTTAACCGAAATACATAACCTATCGAGGGCGGTTAATAAACAATCGTCCCTAAACTTACCTCCTTGTCCTATTAGGTAATAGACAGCGTAGTACGCATAGAGCAAGCGACCGGTGAGCCGGCGAACATCCTAGTGACCCACAACCCTGACGGCACGACCTCTATCGAAGCCAGTGCCGCGGACCCTTTGATCGTCAAGGACGAGAAAAATTCTAACAAAATAGAGACGGCACAGTTCGCTATACCTACTGAGATAAAGGATATAAAGGGCATAGACTTGAAGGTAAGGTTTTTAATAACCTATTTGTTTCAAATGTCAACTGCTAGACTAGATAACTTGTCTTGGACACTAGCTCAGTTTTCTCTTCATATAATTATGTAAGTAGTAGGCCTAAATGTATACCTATTTTTACTATACCTATAAGATTTTATTAAACCGATTCTGAGCCACTGCATAAATCCTACTGCTACAAAAAACTAATCAAGTGCGAGTCACCACTGCAGTCACGGTTCTGTGGGTACATTGGCGTGGTAGTGAACCGCTTTGCCATTTTATAAACAAATTTCAAAATAAATCACCGAAATGTATGACTGCGCATAACTTCCGAAGGACTGCAACATATTGGATACTAGCTTGTGCCCGCGACTTCGTCCGCGTGGAATAATAGTTCCCGTTCCCGGGGGATTTCCGGGATGAAAACTATCCTATGTTCTTTCTCGGGTCCCAGACTATATCTGTACCAAATTTCATTCAAATCGGTTCAGTAGTTTAGGCGTGAAGAAGAGACAGACAGACAGAGTTAGTACGTAGATAGTATACTTAGGTAGGTATCTAGCTATGTACTGTAATAAAAAAAATAAAAAAAAATAATTTTTATATATAAGAGGGGTGTGTAAAATTACAATGGCAATGTCAGTGTGCTCCAAAAATAAAAGAAAAAGGATACAAGATTCGGGCGCCAGGAGCTGACACTGAAATATAAAAAAAAAGGAAGTTACCGGATTCAGCGGAGGGCTTTTGAACGCTTTAATCTGCTAGGAGGAGAATATCTAAATAAAAACAGAGACACTCTTTTGTCTGGTTTCATTTAATTCGTAGGCACAACAAGAATAATATTTAGCTATCAAATTAAAAATTAACTAATAGTTTAGTTACTACAAAACTTGTGTCATTAATTACTACAAAACTTGTGTCATTAGTGCATCTTTAATAAATTAAGAGAATAAAAGGTGCAGTTTTACCTTAAAGAGGTGATCTTAAAGATTAATAAAACTAGTTAAAAAATATACGTTGTCCAGGCACGTGGAGACGTCGACCGGAACACCGCACAATAAATCCAGTGGAATATTAAACCCCATAAATTACATGAAAAACCCAATAGAAATACATAGAAAAATCTTAAAGAAAATCGCCTTTGGCTAGAACAAAGAAAAAGTCATTTTGAGCGTTGGAAGTTTAATGGTGGCCATATTGTAACACGCCACGGCGTCACATCAAACTTACCGATTTTCTTCAAAAAATGTGCAACCACATTACTAATATTGTGGTGCGAGAACAATAAAGGATGTTGGTCATCACAAATACGACCTGAAATATTACAAAAAATGTCGAATCAGAATCTAACAATTTTCGAACAAAGCATTGGCAAGACAAAGGCCTGAAGAAATTCTACTCACCAAAATACTGCAATCTATTCGATTGTGAATATTTGCTTTTACAAATTATATTATTTTATGGCATTTTAATAAGCGTTTATTCCGTATTGACACGGATTAAAAAATAAAAATCGAATTAATTGTTAGGAGATGCTCATCGTCTCGCCATGGTGGAATCGGAAAGTGTCAACGTCAAAATAGCGTTCTGTCATCTTGCTTCAACGACTAGTGTTGCCATCCCAAAAAGAACCATAAGTTTCGAAACATCTTCCATAGACAAGCAAAATCGACTAAAACCATGTAACGACGAGATTACGCCGTTACATTACATCCCTCCCCGAAAAAATAAAAGAAAGGATCTTTCTTTTATGCCTAAAAAACAAACAAAAGAGAAAAGCAAAAGCTTCTCTAAAAATAAATCTTAAATTTCAAAAACAAAAGAAAAGTAAGACATCCAAAACAAAAATTATTGTGGGGTGTAAAAACATGCAACACCACAATATAAAAAATCTAAGCTAAAAGACGACAAAAGTACATCTCAAATACTAAATAAAATAAAAGAAACAAACCCTAATGTTGAGTTCAGTTAGGCACCATCGCCACTGACTAACAACTCTATCAGAAAACGTTATTTCCCAAAAACCAATGAGTACAGTTAGGCACCTTCGCCACTGACTAACAGCTCTATCAGGAATCGACAAATCCGGATAATCTATGAGTACAGTTAGGCACCTTCGCCACTGACTACAATCTTATCAGAATTCGACATCCAAAATAAATAACCAATGAGTACAGTTAGGCACCCTCGCCACTGACTAGCAATCTAATACGAAACCCATTAAAGACCCCAAAAGAAAATTAATGTTGTGATCGGCTCTACATGACCGAACTCCAAACAAGAACGTCAACGAAGTTCAATTATTCAAGTCCAAAGCTTGAATAAATGAAAAAGAAAGCATATTGTGATCGGCACAACATCACCGAACTTCCGAGCACAATAGCAAAAAAGAAAAGCATATTGTGATCGGCACAACACCACCGAACTCCCGAACACAATAGCAAAAAGTCAAAAGAGTATAATGTGCATATTGTGATCGGCACAACACCACCGAACTCCCGAACACAATAGCAAAAAGAAAACATATTGTGATCGGCACAACACCACCGAACTTCCGAGCACAATAGCAAAAAAGGAAAGCATATTGTGATCGGCATAACACCACCGAACTCCCGAACACAATAGCAAAAAGTCAAAAGAGTATAATGTGCATATTGTGATCGGCACAACACCACCGAACTCCCGAACACAATAGCAAAAAAAGAAAGCATATAATATGCATATTGTGATCGGCACAACGCCACCGAACTTCCGAGCACAATAGCAAAAAAGAAAAGCATATTGTGATCGGCATAACACCACCGAACTCCCGAGCACAATAGCAAAAAAAGGAAATAGAAGCTCTACAACAAGACGGTAAGAAACTTCAAAAACAAAAACTAGAGTCTCTCGACTACTAAGTCCAAGACGAGAACTCAAAAAAGATCAAATCCGAGGAAATTACTTAACTGAACTAACAGTTTTGCAAACAACAAAAGGCAGGAATACTAACAATCGATGCTATTTAAACAAAAGGAAAATAGTAAGATTGTTGTATCCTAAACAAAGTAAGGATTTGAAAATTTTAACAAAAGTTAAGATCATAAATCCAAAGTTAGAAATGCCGCACTAGCGTAGGCATATAATATATAAACAATTAAGTAAATAAATGAATAAGACAATATTCTAACAATAACTACTATCTTACTCATTCATCCCTCAGGATATATAAAAATATAACGCATATCTCTATGAGACATACAGAACAAAAAAATTAAAAAAATAATTAATAAGATCTTTGAATGTTTGAGATAATAAAGTGTGTGGATAGACGAAGCTATTTAAAATGAACCTAAAGCCACCTAAGTTATACTTTTGAAAGTTCAGAAATGAATCTAATAAATTATATGAAGTTACCTAACATACTATTTCCTTTCAAAGAGTAATAACCTATCATTCATCATTCTATCATAATACTCTCTTCAAACAAAATTATCAAAATCAAAACTAAAACTTGAAAACCAAATGAATTAAAATTTAATTATATCTTTAACATGATAACGACCAGTAGTACCTTTATTTAGGTCTTTTAAGATGTAAACATTATTAGAAACTTTTTCAATAATTTCACACTTTAAAAACTTAGGTGCAAATTTTGCAGAAAAATAAGTAGAAGCTTGAGACTGAACGAAACTTCGTCTCCACACGACATCCCCTACATCCAAAGAAATGACTTTCCGACCTTTATTATAATAGCGAGCATTACGCTGATAAGCTTTTAATAAACAAGTTTGCACTTTAGTAAAAATATCACTAAGTGAATTAAGAGAATTAGCAAAAATATTCCTATCGCTAACTTCAAGTTGATCTAAGTTATCTATAGAATTACTAAAATGATGTAAAGAAGCATCAAAAATAAGTTCTCTACCGAACATCAAAAAATTTGGTGTAAAATCTGTAGCAAGATTTACACTATTATTTAAAGCTAATTGAACATGAGGTAAAAATTTTGACCAAGTTCTATGATCATCTTTGACAAAACACGCTATACAAGTTTCAACAGTTTTATTATATCTCTCAACAGGGTTATTCTGAGGAGTGTATAAAGTATTGTAAAATATTTTAGTTATATTATAAGCCTTCAAAAAATCTACGAAATGTCTAGATGTGAACTGTGTACCATTGTCACAAACAACAATTTTTGGACAACCAAATTTAAGAAATATTTCCTTTTCAAAAAGTTTATTTATCACTTTAGTAGTAGCATTAATCATGGGAAAAATCCAGCAATATTTAGTAAAAACGTCTACAACTGAAAGTATGTATTTATGACCAGAATAAGATTTAGGTAAAATTCCTATAATATCAACTGAAAGCATAACCATTGGTCGATCAACTTTTTTAGGGTTAATCATGGTACCTGAAGGTGGAGAAGTTGTATGTTTATAAGCTTTACAAGTATCACAAGATAAAATATATTTTTGAATATCATTAAACATTCCTTTCCAAAAATAATGTTGTTTTATTTTCTTTAAAGTTTTATGAATACCAAGGTGATTTAGAAGGTTGAATAATGCCCTCCTTCAATAATACTTCTACTTCATCAAAAAGTTCTTTTTGTTTAGCAGGACTCAAAGGCCAATATCTTTGTTTAAAAGGTTCACTAGTAACATTAATTTTATGTTCAACAAGATGAGTAAGACCTAAACCTTTCTTTTCATAAGAAATATCTTCAAAAAGTGAAATGGTTTCATTTAGTTTTTGTTTCTCAGAAGGAGATAGTTCGCTAGCAGCAGTCACTGTACAAACTTTAATATTATCGTCTCGCACATAAGTTATATTTCTCCACAAATCTTTAGCTAAGTCGAATTTTAACCAAAAATCGAAACCTAATATTATTGGAGATTCAAAAGAAGGTATAATTAAAAATGTTATAATTTTAGTTAATTTATCACAAGTAACAGGCAAATCTATGGTACCAATAACTTTCCTTGAAGTACCATCAGCAGTAAAAGCAGAACCAAAATCAGGTTTAATTTTATAACCTAAATTTAAAAATTGTTGATGGCTATTAGAACCTAAAACACAAGTATTAGAACCGCTATCCAATAAACCAGAATAAACAGTGTTACAAATTGAAAACTTTAAATATGGTCTAGTGTCATTATGTTTCACAAATAAAACAGGTGCTGATTTATAAATTTTAAAAAATGTCTTTAAATAATCTAACCAATCCGAAAAATCTTTATTACGGGATACGTCATCAGGTTTATGAAACCGTGTAAATTTTCTCGACATCGAGTCACTCGCAGTTACATCAATAACAGGGGCTCGATGCAACCTAATCAGTTTTTTGACTCAACTGGATTACAGACATCACAACTCTTTGACGTAACACCAACCTTGTGGCATTTAAAACAAACAATAGCTGGTACAGTAGTACAATTTTTAAAATGATGGCCAGGTTTTTGACACTTTAAACAAACTACATTAGAAGAAACTACGTTAAATTTTACTAAAGGTTTCTCACTTTTAATAGATTCCTTGAAGGGCTTTCTATTAATAAATACTTCTAATTCTTTCGCAAAATCAAGAAACTGTTCCACAGAATCAATATGTTTACCAAACACATAAGGTGTGTAAATTGATAACATGTTATGTTTAATTATGTTAACTAAAATAGAATCGAACATCGGAGACGAAAGACGACTAGCCATGTCCATAATATCAGTGATAAAATCTGGAAGAGACTCGGAGTTCTTCTGTTTCTTTGTACGAAGTTCATACTCCAAAAAATAATCAAAGTCCGGTTTATCAAAACGTTTAAGCAAAGCAAGTTTAAGCTCATGCCATGAAGCAATCCGAATACGAACAGTGCGAAACCATTTGAGAGCAATACCGCTAAGCAAATCCGAAAAAGAACCAACTAATAAAATTTCATCAAAATTTTTATATAAAAAATATTCTTCTACTTCCGTAATGAATTCTCTAACACAAGTTTTCCCATCAAACTTTAATTTACTCTTTTTTAAATCTGGTAATTTAGTAGTCGAAGGTAAATTCTTTTTAATGTGGTCATTAACAAAAGCATTCATAGAATTAAAAGAAGGCAAAGCATGTGTCGCTAAAGCTGAAGACGAAGGTCTAAGCGCGGCATTATGATCAAAGGACTGTTGTACTTCAGACAAGGTAATCATGTCCTGAACGACAGGTGCAGGTTCACTCACGTCTGACGGCGACGGAACTTGAACTTCCTTATCCATGATGAACAGCAAAACAAGACTAATAAACAAGTCAAAGCAAAAAGCAAACTTCAAAAGTTATGAAATATTAGAGGTTAAGTTAATGTTACTATAATGTTTCAAAGTAAGTTAATTTTATTTTAAATTATCAAAATATTTTAGCAATAAAAAGATGCATTAATCACTCACAATATCAAAGGTGAAACTTAATAGGTAGGTATGACAACAATGTTGACTTATCAATAACAAAGTTAAATTAATGTCCGCTTATGATATTTAGAAAAAGTTACACTTCAATAATGTTTTTAAGATAACACTTATGTTGAGTACCAAGAGAACAATAAACACTGTCTTACCTTACAATATGTTGGCTTTGCAAAGATACAAAAACAATAATGTTGTGACAATAAAGGTCAACAACACAAACTACAAGTTGTTAGTAATATACTGTCTACAAATTATCAACTTGAAAGCTGCTTATAACAATGAAATTATGATAACATTAATGATGAACAAAGATCATTAACTTATAATTATGATGTGATATTTAAGTTCACAAAACAAACTATTATGTAAACAATATAATGTTCTACAATAGATGCATTAATGACAACTAGAATGACTATAATATAAGGTAGCCTACTTCAAGGTCCCTGAACGCTAGCGCCAAATGTAATAAAAAAATAAAAAAAATAATTTTTATATAAGAGGGGGTGTGTTAAATGAATTACAATGGCAATGTCAGTGCGCTCCAAAAATAAAAGAAAAAGGATACAAGATTCGGGCGCCAGGAGCTGACACTGAAATATAAAAAAAAGGAAGTTACCGGATTCAGCGGAGGGCTTTTGAACGTTTTAATCTGCTAGGAGGAGAATATCTAAATAAAAACAGAGACACTCTTTTGTCTGCATTTATTCAATTCGTAGGCACAACAAAAAAAATATTTAGCTATTAAATTAAAAATTAAATTATAGTTAGCTGTACTTAAGTCAATACTTGTAAAGTCAATAATTTCTAGGAGATGCTCATCGTCTCGCCATGGTGGAATCGGAAAGTGTCAACGTCAAAATAGCGTTCTGTCATCTTGCTTCAACGACTAGTGTTGCCATCCCAAAAAGAACCATAAGTTTCGAAACATCTTCCATAGACAAGCAAAATCGACTAAAACCATGTAACGACGAGATTACGCCGTTACAGTACGTAGGTAGAATAGTTAGGTAGGTAGGCAGACATGTCGTTCTGTTGCGTAATGTGTCCAGCCGGCCTAGCATGACCACGATAGAAACGGGTTTTGTCTACATAGAAATAGACAAAGTGACAGATTGTAGAAACATTTCTACGTTTTATGAATGAAATCTGTCACTTTGTCTATTTCTATGTAGACAAAACCCGTTTCTATCGTGGTCATGCTAGGCCGGCTGCGGGGCTAACATGCGCGCCGCGACAAATTTTGTCGACTGTTTTGTCTCGCTCTTACTCGTGCGAATACGAGACAAATGCACGATAAAAGCGTCGACAAAATATTGTCGCGGTGCGCATGTTAGGCGCTCTGAGCGCAAAATGACACAGCCCTCCCGTACGAAAGCCGGAGCAGGAATGAGCGCGGGTTGTGCGCGGCGGGGAACAAACTTTTAATACGGCCGATATTATAGGTTATTTACTTTAAAATAGAAATTCACTAAAATAAATAACATAAGACCTGCTTTATAGTTAGTTTAGTTAGTATAAAAAGTTTCATGATCTAATTTGAAGTATTTTATGATTGCCAGCGGTTTATTGTTCGGTTTAGAGGTAACTTTGGAATTTATTTCTATCGAGAAATTTTTATGGAATCGTGTTTTCGCCAAACATAGGACTTAACATTAATCCTCAACTTTACCATATATTTATTTCAAAATTAATTATTCAGTATTTTCGGCGTAACAGAGTATTTTGCTAAGCCATTTGAGGTAGCATAGGCTCTTAAAAGCTAGAATTATCGTAATTTCATGCCTTTTGTTTCCATCAACACAGAGTGTGGGGGCCATGGGAATGGAAGGTGCTGTGGTGAAGATCTCGGCTGGCGCGTCGGAACACGACCTTCACGCAATGTATAAAGTCAATGTGGAAGATCTCTCACAGCTGCTTGCTTACCATGAAGTGTTCGGAAAACTTAATTCGGAAGGTCAGCAACAACAAGCAAAGGTAAATTTGTTATAGAGCAAAGACTATCGCCCTAAATCACGACTAGCCGGCCTAGCATGACCACGATAGAAACGGGTTTTGTCTACATAGAAATAGACAAAGTGACAGATTTCATTCATAAAACGTAGAAATGTTTCTACAATCTGTCACTTTGTCTATTTCTATGTAGACAAAACCCGTTTCTATCGTGGTCATGCTAGGCCGGTAGGTATTATCAATATTAATTATTCTTAGTAAATCAGTGTGATAGGATTGTAAAGATAAATTATATCGACGACAATACAACAGTTTTATAACTTGATCTTTCTAAATGCTTATTTATACATTGTATATAGTTCTCTTTCTTCTTTTGTCTTGGCTGATTTTTTGGGTTTTGGTAGATATTTTTGTTATGAAAATAAGGATCAGTACAGATCACCACAGGGTTGAAACAGTGAAGACTCAAGTACTGCGAAATGTGCCATTTTGCAGCCACTTTGATGGTAGACGCCGACCATAACCGTAATATTATATTCGTTACATTTATGGCATACATTTCTCAGGTTTAACTATTATCGGCAGCAAAAACTAAAAAATACTGCATAGCACCTACCGCAATGACGATTATGCTTGTTTTAGGTAATAAGCGAGGTGGAAGTGGACGCAGAAGCGGGCACCAGCGCCGGCATGTCAGAAGCAGAATCCTCACCCGGCCATCACTCGTGCGATATTTGTGGGAAAATATTCCAGTTCCGATACCAACTTATTGTTCATAGGTATTGGAAATAAACATAATCAATTTTATTCGCCCATTTCGGTGATATTATGTTTTTACATTTCATAAAATTGTGTGCAGGCGTTATCACGGCGAAAGTAAACCATTCACGTGTCAAGTTTGCGGTTCCGCGTTTGCAAATCCTGTCGAATTGTCGAGGCATGGGAAATGTCATCTTGGTAAGAAAACAACTCATTTTACTTATACATATTTTGTTTGGTGGTTTAGCTGCAAATAACAGTTTATTTTCTTTCTAGCTGGAGACCCGAACGAAAGACATGCCAAGAGGATGGCGCAAGATAAGCCATATGCTTGCACTACTTGCCACAAAACGTTCTCCCGTAAAGAACATTTGGACAATCACGTTCGAAGTCATACTGGAGAAACTCCTTACAGGTAATGATAACTCTTCACTTGCAGAGCTGTACAAAAATATTTGTATCATGCTAGATCTAATTTGCAGTCTTTGAGATACATGCGAAAGGCAAATCAGGTCGTCTGAATCACTAAACTGCTAAACACGCTAACAGCAGTCGTAATAGTTGTGATAATTGTCGCTACAACGAACATTGTACATAATTTTATATATTTACTAGACTAGAAATACGTTGTTAATACCGATCTTTGAAACCTACTATCACTAATCCAGCGCTATTTCCGACGCATGCAAATGCTAGTGTTTCTAAACTTTTTATCGGATCTATGAATAAATATTACATAATAAATCTAATCTCTATGCTGACGATCTGCAAATTTATTCACAAGCTCCCTTAGGCGAGTTGTCTGAGGCTGTTGAAATGGTAAATAAGGATTTAGCTCGAATCTCTGAGTGGAGTAAAGCTTATGGGTTAAAGGTCAACCCTACGAAGACTCAAGTCATTGTTGTCGGCAGCCCTAGGTTGCACTCAAGGATTGATTGGTCGGAGCTTCCTCAAATTGTTTTTGATGGTACTACCATTCCCTACAGTGATACTGTGAAAAACTTGGGTATCTACATCGACAAACATCTCTCTTGGGGACCGCAGTTGCAAGAAGCAAGCCGCAAATTGTTTGCGTCCGCGGGGTCGTTGCGGAGATTGCGCAATTTTCTACCAACTGCCACCAAAACTGCGCTCGCCCAGTCCCTTCTTCTATCAATCCTTGATTATGCTGATGCCAGCTATCCAGATCTTACTGAAGTGCAGCTAGATAAACTTGAGCGACTCCAAAATTTTTGCATCAGATTCATATTTGGTTTGCGCAAATATGACCATGTATCAGAATTTCGCACTAAACTGAAGTGGCTGCCAATCCGCCTTCGCCGGAATACTCATATTTTATCATTACTTTACAGTGTTCTCTTCAATCCTGCAACTCCCTCTTATCTCAAAGACCGTTTTAAGTCCCTTCATGACACACATGCTAGACACTTAAGATCATCGGAGAACTTGGGACTTCTGATGCCCACGCATTCTACCAAATTTTACGACAAGTCATTTACAGTCCAGGCAGTTCGTTTGTGGAATGCGTTGCCGGTGCCAGTGAGACAAGCTCAGTCACTAGCTTCTTTTAAACGCCTAGTAAAAGATCATTTCTTTTCCGAATATATTTCTCTTTCCTCTTAATGTCAGTATTACATTATCAATCTACCTTGTTTTCTTTTCTCATAATTATTTTATACATATTCATATATTTATGTCTATGTACCTAATATATAATATTATAATTTATAATTTTAATTATCTATAATCTTATAATTTGTATTATATTTATGCATCGTGGATAATATATGTATATTTAAAAACCGTACACCACGAACTACCCCCCTATCTTATTTAATTTCTCTGAGTCCATCCAAAGGTTGTCTGGAAGATATCGCTTTCAGCGATAAGACCGCCATTGTACCCTTAAAATTAACAATACCCTAATTTATGCTGTTACAATTTGGTGTACAATAAAGTATATTCTATCTATCTATCTATCTATCTAATCTATTGTACACAGATGCGAATTCTGCGCGAAGACTTTCACCCGTAAAGAGCACATGGTCAACCACGTACGGAAACATACGGGCGAAACTCCGCACCGATGTGACATTTGCAAGAAGAGTTTCACCAGGAAGGAACACTTCATGAACCACGTCATGTGGCACACAGGTACACTCCTGAAAACTTAATAACTTAGAGCATTTACCCCTGGAGATGCTTTTTGCAGGGGGCGAGGTGAACACGTATAGCACACTACGGGAATTTGACAATCACACAAAGATACATAGTTACAGATTGTACTTAAATAAAACCATGGTGCATACACTACATACGTGTGATAAGAAATTCCATGGTTTCGCAGATTTGAAGTAGCTGACTGCCTTTTACAAGAGGAAACTACACAATTGAACCATTTTTAATATGTCAATATGTCGAAATGACAGCTGTCGCGCATGAATTAGTTTTATTAATTGGTCAAATCCTGTCAAATCGGTCAAATGGTCAGTGTACATTGGCGGAGGGGTTCGCCCGGCTTTGTCAACTCCACAGATTAAATGCTCTAAGTTGGATAAACATTACTATTGTTGAAACTGATATGGAATTCCGTAAATGTTCTATTGTTATTTTAAATGCTGATAACAGTTTAGTGCGTGTTTTTTTACGTTGATATGCTATTAGTTGAAAAGCCCGGTGTTTTACCGTTTAATGGGCATATGGTTAAAGCCACGAGTCGCATTTTATGTTTTCAGGCGATAGTCATATCGTAATATAGCTATTGTGTTATTTTTAAATAGTTCCACCCTTACCACAAAAAAAAAAAAAATACGCGTTAAACGCGAATGCTACCAAAAATAATACACACTTGTTTCAGACAAGTTAGTGCTAAAACAAGTGCATATTATTTTTGGTAGCATTCGTGTTGAACGCGTGTTTATCTTTTTTGTGGTACGGCCCTTCCTGTTTTTGTTAAGTTGGTGTATTATAAACTTCTTACTTATTTATAACCTCCAGAAACGAAAATCAAAAGGAGCACGACTTTTAAATGGGGCATGCACCTTGTAATTCTCGTTGAATTATGTCAGGGTATCTGCTCGTTTCTTTATTTTATTTGATTCATGACTATGGCGTGGCGACATATCGAAACATAGTCATTTCTGTGCTGTATTTAAGTTAAATATTAACGTAATATACACAAACCTACCCGAATAAATTATCTAAATGGTAGTAGGAAAACCACATTAAAAACCATTGTGCGGTTTAAAAGAACTACGCGGACAAACAGACAGAGAGCGGGAAGCGACTTTGTTTTATACTATGTAGTGATATTGCCCCATTTCCAGTCTGTATCAAATAGAATTTCAAGCCAACCCTGATTGTCTGACTCGTAAAACAACTGGAAGAATAATGCATAGTTATGACAAGGTGTATTTACTGCCTTTGTTTTAAATGTGCTGAAATAATCTATTAACATTATGATTTTTTATCATGTTTTGTGATAATTTCGGAATTTTTAGTTTGTAACATAATTTCTTTTGTACGGAATACCCAAGCCTGCACCAGTACCATGGGCTGATCCTGGGGTGCAGAAAGTAGAATAATGATTGAATGATTCAACTATCTATCCAACACTTTTGAAGTTTAACTGTGTCTAATAAATATTGACTAATACAATCTCCCATAAAGTCCACCAAACTAAGCTTGTTTTACTAACATTCGTATGGGGAGATTACAATTTATTTCAAAACAAAGAGACAAACTAAATGTTTCGAGCAATATAGTTGCATCATTGAATGTTAACATTTTATTTTCTGCTCCACCCAATAGGTGAAACGCCGCACCATTGTACAATATGCGGAAAGAAGTATACTAGGAAGGAGCATTTAGCGAACCATATGCGATCTCACACAAACGATACTCCGTTTCGATGCGAACTGTGCGGCAAGTCGTTCACGAGAAAGGAACACTTCACCAATCACATACTGTGGCATACGGGTTAGTATACTTCTAAGTAAACAGCCGGTACAGGTACTGTTTGACAAACCGATTTGTGTCCTGTGTTGCTGAATGTAACCCCATGGACTGCTCCTGGTGTCAGGCTTGGAATTTCCCGATGTTTATTTACCCTAACGGCGCGTTTACACCTAATCCGTCATCCGCCGAACTCGGACGATTGAATCAAACACTTGTATTGTATTGTAATTATAGAGAGCGCGTACACCAACAGGACCGCCATCGGCCGACAAAGTTCGGCCGATAACGGATTAGGTGTATTCGAGCCGTTATTCTCTATCCATATTTGTATGTGACTAATAAAGATCCTAGAACTTGTATAATATTTTCTATAACTCAACTTGTGTGTGTGATCTAACAACTGTAAGGACGGCACTTCACTTAGCGTATTTAGCTAATACAAAATAAACTTTATTCGAATAGAAATAGGTTGTAATTTTGTTTTAGCCAAATACCGCGAATATTTGGTCAAATACGCAAGGTGAAGTGCCAGCATAAGATATGAAAAAAAAAAAAATTAAAATGTAATCCCCAAGGCTTTAATATTATAAGATCTCTGTTACGTCACGTGTATTTCACACCAAGCGCATGCTTCTACCAACAGACTTCATTATATGCAAAATTTGTTGATAGCCTTTTACGTGGCTTGCACTGTCCGTTCATCGTGTGAAACACGCGTGACATGGCGATGTTGAAGATCTCTCATTTGTCTGAAACATGTTCACGTTAATTAATCTAACACCCGTATTCACAAATATTATAAGGTCACGCACAGTGTACAGAAAACTGAGACGAATATGAACCTGAATATAATACAAATAATGTTCATATTCAAACGAGTTTTCTGTACACTGTACATTCGATCCATAATACTGTGAATACGGGTGTAAACGACAACAACCTACTTATTCAAAACGTCACCATTCCAGGGGAAACTCCGCACCGTTGCGACTTCTGTTCGAAGACGTTCACTCGTAAGGAGCATCTCTTGAATCACGTTCGCCAGCACACGGGCGAGTCGCCTCACCGCTGCAACTTCTGCAGCAAATCGTTCACGCGCCGGGAACATCTCGTCAATCACGTGCGGCAACACACAGGGGAAACGCCTTTCCAGTGCGGCTACTGTCCTAAAGCGTTCACGAGGAAGGACCATCTCGGTAATAGGTTTTGTTTGTTGCGACTTGCATTATTTTGTAGACCGTTTTAATCCTAAGTTGGTGTGTATGTTTGTTACTTCTTCACGCTGAAACGGTTGGACGGATTTGGATAAAATTTGACAAAGAGGTAGCCTGGGACCTTGACAAACACTTAGACTACTTTTCATCCATTTTCACGAAGACGAAGTCGCGGAAAACAGCTAGTTTAAAATAAACTAAAACTTGCCGCCGCCATAATAAGAGCTCCTTTCGATTGAGAACTCTTCCGACTCACAGTAGCCCATTTACAAGACTGCTATGGATTGCAACACTTGGTTTTGATGGGGTCAAATTGAGCTTAAATCTAAAAAAATAGGTATATAATATGCCTCAAGTTTGATATTTTCTATAACTATACAATTAAAATAATTTAGTATATTCTACTGATTAGTTTTTTATTTATAATCTATTTTGCTATTTTAAGTCTGAAAGGTGCGTGACTTCCCTGCTAAAGTATGTACTATTTGCGTTTTAGTGAATCATGTCCGTCAGCATACAGGGGAATCCCCGCACAAGTGCTCGTTCTGCACAAAATCGTTCACTAGAAAGGAGCACTTGACGAATCACGTGCGACAACACACGGGCGAGTCGCCGCACCGCTGTACTTACTGCGCAAAATCCTTCACGAGGAAGGAACACCTAACCAATCACGTCAGGTATGCCTTTTATGGTCATTTTGATGTCGTACTTTGTGTCTCGAGTAACGCGTTTCATTCAATCATGTTTTTGATAATATGGTCTAATGAATTTCGTAAAACGAAGTAGTAGTAGTAAAATTGTTGTGAAGAAAATTTTCTGCTTTTATTGTTATGTGTTACAATTTCTACGTATGCTCTCGGCGCAAAGTACTTCATGTTTTTATTATTACTTTTTTGTATTATATGCCAATTTCTGTGCGTTTTGTTTTATCTAAATATTATTTAGTAGTTTATTAACTTACAATGCTGTGCTACAACCTACTGCCAATGTTGCCACAGTAAGCGTACCTAGACCGTCTGTTGTAGATTAATTACCCCCACCTGCCTTAGACGCATGTCTCTATAACTTAGTAGCATGAATCTTTTTTCTTATATTATTACAAACTCTTTAAAAGGTAAGGTCCTCGATATTTATATTAAATATATCAAGTCTACCGATAAACCTTACAATTTAGTATCTCGCAACTAGAATCTCAGACGGCATTTGTGTGAGGTTTCCCTTTATGTTGTAGCACAGCATTGTGCATTCCGATTTGGGTTGTACAGAAAAATGTTGTTCTATCCGTTCCCATCCAGCTCTTGCGATAGTGACGACGGTAACACTAATTGGCATATTGTTAATTGATTACCTATTATGGAATCGGAATGTACTCTGTTGCGCAGACAGCACACGGGTGAAACGCCACACAAGTGTACGTACTGCCCGCGGGCGTTCGCGCGCAAGGAACACCTCAACAATCACATACGACAACACACCGGCGTCACGCCGCACGCCTGCTCCTACTGCACCAAGAGTTTCACCAGGAAAGAACATCTCGTTAATCACGTTCGGTATGTACACAGACTAGGGATGTGGCGAATGCGGATTTCAAATTTCCTTGCTGTGCTTATTTAAAGTAGGTACCATCTTTATCTATTATCCATTAAAAAAAATGACTTGACATCCGCATCCGCAACATCCCTGATACAGACGCTTAGTTTTATCGTAAAGGTGGACTTTGGGTCGCGGCCGATGCGACAGATGCGCGCGGTCGACGGCTGACGGCCGATGCGACAGCCGCGCGTGGCCGAGTCTATATGTACTTGTTCACGTAGGAGAGCGCGGGTGCGGGCGTGTCGACGTGACGAGTTCGTGTTCACATTGGCCGCCAGGCGTTTGCGCAGTTTCGACGCTAGCGAGAAGTTCATACTGGTTGAAATTACCCGACGTCGCGAGTGAATCGCGCGCTCCGCCGCTAGTTCGAAGTGAACACAAACATCTCACGCGTTTGATATTGCCGCGAGCACGCCGGGCGCGCCAGTCGCTAGCTTCCCGCTATTTAGACCGCACGTGCGTTTCGTACGTGAACACTTGGATATTACGCCATATGTTTTATATTTCGTGACCGCGCCCGCGAATCAACGTGAACGAGTACTATGAAAATGTATGCCGTCGGCCGCGCGGGGCTCGGAAGCGACGCCATACATTTTCATAATGTTTAGCATTGTCGCGTACGACGCGGCGCGTCAGCCGCGCGCTTTTGATGCATCGGTCGCGACCCACGGAACTCCACCTTAAAGCTAGCGGGCCAGGAATGTGGAGTGATGGAGTCGGACGTCCTTAACTAACACAAGTCTCGTATTAAACCCGTGACGCATTCATCGTGAGAAAAAAAATACTACACGACTATTTAATACAACACGCTGCACGCGTCGCGGTGCGACTTTAGAGCTCGGAACGCTTGAACGAAGTCTGTCTGCAACAATTCCCAGATTGGATTGCGTAATTGTACTTTTCATCCAAGTCTGGCAATATATTATGTCGCGAGAGTCTAACAGTGAAAGTTTATCTTGTAATATGTACTTCAAATCTTGCAATTTTTACTATGAGAAGAATCTATCAATTGAACCAATATTAAATAAATATAATCGGAAATTATACCTAATACAGACCTAATACACACGTTGTTTGCAGGCAACACACGGGCGAGACTCCGTTCAAGTGTACGTACTGTTCAAAGTCGTTCTCTCGTAAGGAGCACCTCACGAACCACGTGAACCTTCACACGGGAGAGACGCCGCATAAATGTCCTTTCTGCACCAAAACATTCTCCAGAAAAGAGCACTTGACCAATCACGTCAGGTAAGTTAGTTATTCTACCTTTCCCAATCTTTGTTTTCACTGTTTTATGGATTGTATTACTTGACAGATCAGTAATTCCAGTATAATATTACTGTAGTAACTAAACTGCTAAGTGATCAGTATACAGCACACCATTTTATGTAGAATCCCTTCTTTGCTTTTTTCGACACGCACTCTCTCTGTGACTCTCGATGAACGTGGTAATATTAAACATCATAATAAATTGTTGCCGATTTTCTTGTTTACGAACTAAACTAATTTAGTCACATTATGTCTCTATCTAATAAAAAACATGAGAGAGGGATAGCACTGATGTGTAAATCCAAAACACTGTAATTCAAGTTACAGTGTTTTGCCTTAATAGCGCTCATTTAGAACCCTTATGGTGCGACTTCGTCTGTCTGTCTGTCTGTCTGTGTGTCTGTCTATCTGTCTGTCACACCTGCTTATTTCAGCAACTACTAATGCTATCGACTTGAAATTTGGAACAGTTATAAAAAATGCTTGCCAAACTTTATTGAAAATGAAAAAAGTCAAAAAATGATTTTATTTTCATTGCAAAAGGGGCCGGAGTGGGGGTCCGAAATTTCAAAGTGGGGTTACTAGGCGCGTAGGCGTAATGGGTAGCTCACCGTCCGATCAGGACCAGGCCCGTGCCGAACGGCGCGTACGTGTTCCACGCGCGCCTCAAAGAGATGTCAGCATTAAAGAGCGCCCACTAGGGCCCAAGCCTGCCGGGAAAGCGGGATTGTCCGAAAGGGATACCGCTGACCCGGACAAAAGGGCTAAGGAAGGAACACGGGTGGGTTTTAGTCAGTAAGAGTCTGACACTCCCTTCCACTCCGCCCAGAGCGGGAGGGGTCATTTGATGATTTACAATGCTCAAAAAAATAAAAAAAAGCGTTCACTATATCAATCGTTTCATTGAAATACCATTATGTCTATGTTTTCTGACTATTTAGCAATACAAAAATATATATTTCATAATTTCAATAATATCATGAAACCAAAAAAACTTATTATATTCTTACCTTCGTCGCTGCAAAACATGAGTGCGTTACCCCAGCAGGAAAGTAGCTCCTAGGGAGATATGAGTGGGACGAATAATTAGTGCCTAATCTGCTGTAAATGTGCGCCAAATAAAAAATTTGTGCGCCTTGTAGTTTTGGAGAAAAACAGAAAAAACGATTCCTGCTGGGGTAACGTTCTTCCAGCAGGAAAATTCTAAACGAATGATCGGAGAGAGAAATATTGTGCATGGGCAGAGAGCAGAGCAGAGAGGTCATCGATATGTATGAATCCATCGCTTTTTTGTAGTCATTCGAATTTGGTCGGATAGCCAGCCGTTGTTTATGTATTTAATTTTTTGTTTATATCTACTTAATGCGAAATATTCCAAGCTGAATATTTTTACTATATATTTTTGACTAAAAGCACTAATTTTTGGTTCACACTTACACGTCTTCGGTTGAGCCGATTTCTTGTATTTTTTCGTCAAAGTTATGACACCGTCGTTTTGACTTTCAGCAATATTATTCAATAACGCATGCATGTACACTATTGAAACTTTTTACGGTTATTATAAGCGTCAAGAAGGACCGAATACAGTTTTCAGCGAGCTTCTGCGTTGTCTTATTTAGGCGCTGCGATTTTTTTTCGGATTTTCGAAAAAGCGCGATTACTTGAAAATTATAAATATTTTCTTAAATCTAATTCTGTCACAAATACGCACAAATTAAGGGCTATTCGTGTATGTTTATTCTACAAGCGCACATACAATGCTTTTCGAGAAACACGATTCTGCAAAACGTTACCCCAGCAGGAAATGGAATATCTCGAAAACCTGAAGACACACAAATTATATTTTTGGCGCACATTTATGCACAAATATAAACTATCTGCCCATGCACAATATTTCTCTCTCCGATCATTCGTTTAGAATTTTCCTGCTGGAAGAACGTTACCCCAGCAGGAATCGTTTTTTCTGTTTTTCTCCAAAACTACAAGGCGCACAATTTTTTTATTTGGCGCACATTTACAGCAGATTAGGCACTAATTATTCGTCCCACTCATATCTCCCTAGGAGCTACTTTCCTGCTGGGGTAACGCACACGCAAAACATGACGACCGTGCGCCGTCATTTTGGAAACTGACAGCTGACAAGCAAATACGTTTATTTATTATTTTTTAACAATGTCGCCACTAAAGAAAATATGTTCAACTATTATTTAAAAAGAAAATCCAGTAAATAAATTTATTAATTACCCTTCAAAAACTCAATTGATTGACGTCCGATTTATCGGACGCTATGCACTAATGGGTTAAAAGCCCTTATCTCGTAACAGGTATTTCTGAGATACAGTGTTTTGTATTTACACGGCAGAGCAGATATTTAATCCTGTCATATTAGTCCACTTTAATAGTTTTAATGTCAATTTAGTCGTAAACGCAAAAGGTCACGACTATTTTCCCGTGAATGACAAGGGCGTAGACTAGTTTGACAGTTCTAAATATTTTCTGTCCTTTTTCAATGATATTTGTAAGAAAGAGATATAGTGTGATTAAAATTAGTTTATTGCGATGTTCAACAGAATCAGCACCATTGTATGTTCCTAATCTTTAGAATTCATACGGGCGAGTCTCCGCACCGCTGCGACTTCTGCCAAAAGACGTTTACGCGCAAGGAGCACCTGACGAATCACCTGAAGCAACACACCGGCGACACGGCGCACGTCTGCAAGGTCTGCTCCAAGCACTTCACAAGGAAAGAACATCTTATCACGCACATGAGGTAAGTAATCAATCTTCATTATTTATTATTCTGTCAGCATTCATGCTTAGACACATTCGTAGTATCACGAGAAAGTACGAACAAGCAAATAATGCAGCAGTTGCTGATTTTAATATTTTTACCTAGATTGAAACTCATTTTGCACGAGATGAAAAGCACCTGCAGATTTTATTATTCCATCGGTAACTCCCAAATAGTTTACCGTATCGTGTTAGGTTCTTATAATTTTTGATGCACAGGATAAATTCCCAAAACTTTTATTTTACATTCCTAGAAAACTTTATATCATAAAACTATAAAAATTATAACAAGATTTTTTACAACATTATAACAACTTTGTCAGGTCGCACAGTTGCGGCGAGCGTCCATTCAGTTGCGGCGAGTGCGGCAAATCTTTCCCGTTGAAAGGCAACCTACTATTCCATGAGCGATCACACAACAAGAACAACGCTAATGCTAATAAACAGTACCGGTGTGAAGTATGCTCTAAGGAGTTCCTCTGTAAAGGTATGTGTTGATAACTTTTACGATATTTATGAAGCAGCAAACTTCTAAATGATTTTTCCTAAACTATATTTCAATTGCAGGCCATTTAGTGACTCATCGGCGCACACACGCGGAATGGGCAGAAGGCGCCGCAAGCGGCGAAACGCCCGCTGAAACAGAAGACTGTACTGACAACAAGTGTATTAAAGTTGAGCCAGAACGAACGGAAAGGAAACATGAAGTCAGGTTTGTATAATATTTTGTATGAAAAAGACGTTAAACATATCCCAACACTTTCTTGTGTTAGGGTGATTTCACAGTCGCGCTTACGTGGGCCACGGGATAGACGTGTCTTGTACCGTTTTATAGTGAGACGTGTACGATTATATGGCTTACGAACCGCGCTGACGGTTAGCGCGACTATGAAATCACCCTTAGTTTGTAGCGAAAATGTTTATTAATTTAATCCAGTGCAGTATTGTTATAATATTATTCTTGTTGTATCACAGGACAACAGTAGAGACGAGACCAGCTGAGAACAATGTTGCACAAACCCAACCAAACACTGCTACTGTAATGATTACCAATAACCAAGTAAGTTTTGAACCTCGATAACATTATTTTTTATTTATGCTTACAGCATTTTGCATAGCATCTCATTAAAATATAAGAATAACCGAGATCTTTGTAATAAGTTGTTATTCAATTAAATGTTGAGTAACTAAACACTGGATGTAGTAAATAGTTTAGAAAAGCACATACTAATTATGATTTGTAACTTGCAGCAAGTGCGTGCTCCGAGCGTAGGCGCGGTGAGCGCGGGCGGTGCGGGCGTGGCGGCCACGTTCGCCCACGGCGTGGCCGCGCAGCACCACGCTGGCGCCAACATCGCGCACCACCCCGTCACCGTCAACTACTAGCATACGGCCCTCTCTCTGCCCACGCTCGAGGAAGCCACGCAGCAATGTCTCTGACACAGCTAACGACACCCGCGTCGCGATAGCCAGAGATATATAGGACAGTGAGAGCCCAAAGACTAAATGAACTAACAGTGATAAAGTTGTTGACGACTTTATTTATACATTACGTGAAATTCAAATTGAGTTCCGTTTGATTTGCCTGTAATTTTGTAGTTATTCTGGTGCATAATCATTACCCATTTATTATCATAATAGTGATAGGAGAGACTTTCAGATACAAAATAGTTTAGACTTGAGTATTTATTATGTCCATCGCAAATATCAAATAAAACATTTACATATGTAGGTATGTATATATTATATTTTTTGTATATAGAACTAAAGCCATATAAAATAAAGTTTTATTCAAACTTCACAGTTACATACTAATTAAATTATGTCTTACAGCTATGTTTAACTAGATTTTGAAGTACTATATAGTTCCACTTGTTATTTGAATCAACGTAGTGGCAGCATAGTACCATAATTCAATTTTTTATTGATTTTCCATTATTAATCTTAGGCAATTTCATTTTCTGTGCTTTCTGTATTGCAACTGATACACATCTTAATTTATTTTTATCCATTAGGTTACATGTTTGTTGTTAATGAAAAATGCACATAACGGATTTTAGCTTTGTTTGTGTAAAAATAATGCATAATTTGTTGCCTTCCTCGCTGTGTATGTTAAAATTTCTATGAAACTTACAAGTTATAGTTACATTCCTCTTTGATTAATTATACCACTATGTGTATGAAATATGCGCGGAAAAGAAAAATACTTTCAGTATGCACTCGATGGAGCTATATTCGATCCTAATTTTATTGCGGCACTAATTACCGTTTTATGAATCAATATTTATAAATCATTATAAAATAACTTACTCGAATTACGAAACAGGGACCAGAGATCAAGGCGAGAGTATAAATTAAAATAAATGCTAACCCTCGTGCAGCTTCCCAAGATTTTATATACACTTCCTTTTGGTGATATAAAGCAATAAGAACTTTATGTATCGAACAATCATTTGCAAGGGATATGCCCAATATGAAAATACTACTTGTGTCCAGCTTAGATAATATTATTCTTTGCCATGTATGTACAGTACAAGTGTGATAAATCTGTTATAACTTTTTTTATAAGAATGTGTATAGAAGTAATAAGGTGATTGTATCGCTTAGCTTAGTGAAACTTCGAACACGCGAAGTGGTGTTATAATCACTTCCGTGATTATTGTAAACACGCCGCTTGTAATAAAATATAATAATAGCCTGTATTTTCGTGTACATATTAGTTGTAATATTCAATGTAGATGTATTCTGTAGCATAGTGAAGACTAATAAAAATATCATTTATGTTAATATTTGGCTGGATTGATAACTGTTATCTTCTGGAAAGCTGGGAATATACGATTCAGAATCGTGTATTGTAGAAAGATTTTCATTATAAGGTGCGATGAATCATTGAGATAATTTATATTACGGCCAAACGGTAACTTATCTTCAATGGTGCCACGCTAATTTATATTTTATAGGAAATTAATTCCTTAGACACAATAGTATGTACTAAAATCTAAATTATGTTCAGTAATTTGATATGAATGAGATTAAAAAATGAAACTAAACTTTTTGTTTTCTTGTTACAAATTAACTATTTCTTATATAAAACGTTGCCCACACTTGGAATTTCTCCTGTATCGTGGAGTGCGTTTATAAACACAAATCTGACATACGCAAACACCCAGACACTAAAACAAATATTATTTTGTTCCGGGCGAGAATCGAACACGCGACACATCGCGCAGCTGCCACTGTGTTGTAAACAGTTCTATGGTAGAACTAAAGGGATTTTATTTTCGTGAGTTTTATGAGTTGTTTTATTGTAACCTGACCACTGTTTGAAGTTTCTCACAAAAATGCGAGTCTCTAAATATCTCCTCAAAAGTGAACAGCAACTTCCCCGTGCGTGTTGCTCTTAAAAAATGTCAGGCCTCTAGAATTTTAAAACTTTAAAAACGATTATCTCAGAAGTTCCGCGGGATATGAAGTTGATTTTTTTTTTGTACTAATAAAATACATAGCATATTATATTAATCAATTCTCTCTGGGTGCTATCAATGTGGCATAGTTGAGAAAAAAAATAAAAACCATTTGAATGAAATTTTGCATTTACTCATGTTAGGCTTGGGTTTCGGAAATGCAATAAAGCTAATTATGTACTGTTTTAAATGCTTATTATGATGATGCTTTGAAATTTGTAGTTACATTTATTTTTTTTGAGAAAATATAGATTTTGCACTTTTGGAATATCTGAATGACAATCTGTCGGATTTTTTTTCTCAGCAACCATACATAATTGGCACTCAGGAGTTCTACTCTGGCGTTTAGAATATTATGACGGATCCCTTGCTAAGGTTCACTCAAAATGTCCGCTCTCAAGGGTTTTTGCAACAGTGTGTGACATTGACAGAGTAAATTAAAATAAGCCAAACAGTGTAATATCAAAGTATTTTAATATAATAAATAAACACTTTTTGTTAAGATTACCATTGTATTTTCTTGGAATATTAAGTATGCTTGTATTTACAATAACAAAGTAAATTAAAAATCTATTAAAATTGGACTGATTAAAAAATATATTATACTTTAAAACTTATATACACTATGCACAAGTTAACTTATGCCTCTGCAGCAATTTTGGTTGGACCTTTTTTGACTCGCTTTGGTTTTGCTGGTTCTTTTTCCTCGGGGACCTTGGGCAAGTCCTCTGATGGCACCTCTGGGAGCTGGTCAGCTACATCTAGAATGGCCTCCAGTTCAGCTTCAACGGCATCCTCATCCTCTTCAGTTAGTTGTCCAGAAATAAGTTCATCTATTTCTCTCTGTTTTTCTATACCTTCTCTAGTTTCATCCAAAATCTTTTCTATTTCATCAATATTTAGGATATCATTCACCTTTTTAAGAGCCTCGTTTCCAGTCCTCAAACCATCCAGCACCTAAAATAAAATATAATTTCTTAAAGAAAACTAGAAATTTGGCACCTTACACATTCATTTTGTGTATGCTTTCCAATACAGAGCATAATATTGTCCTTATTTTTAAATGAGTGGGTCAGAATAAATTTTGTAAATAGCTATAGTAAATCGGACAATACATACCTGGACTTCGACTTGTGCAAACTCCAGATCATGCGTGAGCTGTTCTAATTTCTCCAGTTGGTTATCAGTGTTTTGCAACAGTTTCTCTTGATATTTCTTCTTTTTCAAAAGCAGTTTCGCTCTATCACGTTTTCCTTCGTCTAAAAGTTTCTTGGCTAATTGTCGGTCTCGCTCAAGATTAAGTTCTATTCTCCTTTGGTATTGTTTTAACTTATCTCTCTGTTGTTTTAACTGTAGGACAGCCTTATCTTGTTCAGTCACTCTGCTTACAGGTTTTTTATGTTTACCGAATAGGGAACCCATTATTTAAATGCTTAAATACTAGGCATGTGTAAAATTTATCTTGTAGTCCTAACTATGGTATACAAGGGTTTAAACAAATAATTCTTTCTATTTTACACCTTCAAAATCAAACTCGCAATTAAAGTACTGTTGACAATGACAAATAAATTGTGAAAATAAACATAAAAATAAAACAGGCGTCAGGCAGTGTTGTCAACTCGGATTTTGAAAAAGACGTAAAAAATTAAAAGATGAGAAAATTACGTAATTTGGTACAATTTGCTTATGAAAAGATCGTAGATCGTAAACAAAATCTAAGAAGTTTTTATGATAGTTCCTTGATAGTTGTCAAAATTAGACTAGCCTAGACCTATTTTTTCGTTCACATGAACGAAAAAATCGGTACCTACACTAACGAACCTAATCTATACAGGGTGTCACGATAAGGGTATATCAATACTAACGGGGTGAAGGGTGTATCTGGTTAATAATCTCTACAGCTCAAAATAAATTACTTTGGAAATGTACATTTTTTTTTGTATTTCTACAGTTTATTAAATTTATATCATAACAAACGTGTTACCGCACTACGAGGGTCATTATCCTGTCCTGTTTACTCTGTTTGATACGTAATAACTAGTAATAAGAGATACTCTGTGCGCCTGGTACCAACGCGCGTGCCGCATCACATGCCCTTCGGACAGGAATAAACAAACCGACAATTATGATTGTCGGTTTGTTTATTCGCGCGCGCAGGAATCGGAAAACATAGGTTGATAGGTATGCCTATCAACCTATGTTTTCCGATTCCTGCGCGCCTAGTACACGCGGAGCCACGCTCTGCCCAGCCGCAGCCGACGGACCGTGCGGCGGGCAGTGGGCGGCGGGATCAAATGAACTGACTAATGTTTATTCCGTCCCGTGAAACTTGCTTCATCAGTCCAAAGCACTTTAATACCTAATTCTGCCGAAGCTTCTGTCTAACTAACGTACCACTCACAAAAGCCACGCGTTCCAAAAAATCTGCCGGCGTAAGCTCCTGAGTGGGGCAGAAGTGGTATGGACGTTGGTGGTCTTAGCGCAGCACTTGCCATACCTCCATGGTTCGCAGCACCCATCACTAATGCAGCTCGACGTGTGCTACTGCGTGGATTACGTGTAAAATGATCTGGTACAGCGTCTTCAAATCCAGGATCCCTCCTGCTTGGCCGACCTTCCGATACATTCATGGAAAGAACAGGTCGCGTACAGACCTTGTGCCATCAGGCTGAAACATGCTCTCGATGGTAGCTGCTGAAGTGCCGACGCTCAGCAACTGGTCTTCCGTCGATGAATCGCTGACGATACAGCTCTCGGGCAGCTTGCAGATTACCATCCGTTGCTCCAATACACACCAGCATTTCGTAATTTCGCTATTAGTTAAACTTGACGTAATTTTTACGACAATTTTATTGAAAACGATCACAATCACAATCACAACTTCGCACAGAAACGGATAGAGAGCGACTGAAGCACAAGTACGTCAACACGAAGACTAACAGTCTGATATCCTAGTAATAAGGTAACTGTCCCAGTTGGTTTCGTAATAGGTAATTAAAAATTTCAAGAATAAAAAAACTCTGACCGACTAACACCAAACACATCATATGTAGTAGGTACTCCAAGTCTTCGAGATACTAGCTGTGAACCACGACTGTCGACTCAGTTAAAATACTCCTCTCTTCCCTAGCTCATTTTTCAAAACTGCCGCGTTGATAAACAAAACTGATAGGTGTCCACTTGTAAGTTGTAATTGTTTATTTAAGATTTATTATGTGATACACAAGTATCTACGTCAGTTGGGTATTGTAGGTATAAGAGGCGGAAATAAAAAAAGGCTTTGAGCATAAAACATCCCGCGTTTTGCTTAGGTCGGATATCAAACTCAAAAATAACGTCACAATAATCAGAAAAAAATGCGACGTGCTTGCAACTAGCTGATTGACCCTAAATACCATTGTGTGTTTATTTACCTTTGATATCTGATCCATGTCTGCTATGTTTATGTAACATTATCCAAATTAGGGTTTCGTAAAGTTATTATTGTGCACCAACGCTCGCTGTCAGGACAACTTCCGTCACTCATGAAGTCCTAGTAGATAGTTTTAACAACTTCTTTTGAATAAGTAGTTGGATACATTCGCGGCCTATTAAAATGCACGGATAATTAATTATTTTTAGTACCTGCCTACGATTGTGTTATTCAAACAAATAATTACTACAGACGCGGACACGTATTGTAAAACTGTGCTTCAGACTCTGGCCCACGAACAAAAGTAAACAAAGTGTGTTTAACTTCATACTTTATTTGTTTTTTTAACGTTACAGCGGTGACATTATGGCAAAACTACAAATACTACAATCAATGTAATCTTAATAATAAAATAAAATTACGTGCAGAACCCTTTGCCATTGTTTGTACTAAGAGACGTAGTTATGAAAGATTTAAAGTAAACAGTACCAGGAGTAAATTGAAGAAATAGGATATGTTTCATTGAAGAATAGTTTATTGACCCTGATCAGCTGACTTGGTGCTAGTGATGTGTAGAATTCAATTAGAAAAAAATATTTTTAAGTTCAATGTATCATAACTTCATAATTTTGTAGGAAAAGGTATTAAAAAAATGTTGCCATGTAGTTTGTTATCACCTAGAGAGTCCGTGAATTTGATATTGTTATACCCTTTCGGTTACATCCTGTATATTATATCGGGTGTAAAAAGAAAAAGACCTATAACGAAAACTGAAACCACATATTCTACCCATCAATACGATAATTTGTTTGTACTGGACCATACCTGGGAACTATAGTAATAAATCAATGCGCGGGGCTGACTGGTGGATCAGTGCTAGTGCTACCTGCCGCCGGGTACCTACCTCCGCCCAGGCCACCGCACGCGGCGCCGAGATGCCTACCACTTCCGTTGACTCGGTAACCATGCAGTATAATAATTCTTTTGGAAAAAAAAAATATTGTGAAAATTTTACATACTTACCTATGTTTTTTGCAAAAATTGTGTCTTTAATTGATACCTAATGCCTACAACAATTTGGATGGTGATAAAAAAGTCATGTTGTATAATAATTGCTGAAAAGTACGGTACGTAGATCCTGGGACTGAAGTTCGTAGGTTTGTCAGAAAGGCCAAAAGTACGTAGATCTACGTAAAAAGATGTAGAGTTGACAACACTGGTGACAGGCAACAATGACAACTGACAACTGACAACTATGACAAATTATATTGACACTTAATAACTTGATAGTGCTTGACAGCATGGAGCCAGTGTCTATCTCGGACCTCGGACTAATTTATTGTACTATGGACGGGCCACGGAGAATAGATTGAAGGAGCAACATGGAGCAACAATTCTTTGTATGAAAAGTGTCCATCAAAATGCGCTAAGGGCGCTCTCGGAATTTTGTCTCCTCTCTCGTTCGCACAGAACCATTTTTATGAATGTTGAATGAAAAGATGCATTTTTGAAAAATGTAATCTGATTGTGAACTACAAAATAATATTAATGTTAAGCCGTGTCTCCTGCGACGTGTTTTCGTGTTCGACGAACATCGAACAGTGAACAGTGAACGAGAAAGGGGCGTGGTCTACGTGTTTTGACGAATAAAAACAGTCAAAACACGACTTCATCGTTCACTGTTCACTGTTCGATGTTCGTCGAACACGAAAACAGGGCGCAGGAGACACGGCTTTACAGGTAAATAATTAAAACACATTTCTACCTTGGAGGAATAATATACTGGAGGTAGTCTATCCGTGTCTGTATACTGTGTGAAGACTTACTCCAGTATATTATTCCTCCAAGGGAGGTAGTCTAAAGGCGTGTCTCATGCGCCCTGTTTTCGTGTTCGACGAACATCGAACAGTGAACAGTGAACGATGGTCTACGTGTTTTGAGTGTTTTTATTCGTCAAAACACGTAGACCACGCCCCTTTTTCGTTCACTGTTCACTGTTCGATGTTCGTCGAACACGAAAACAGGGCGCATGAAGACACGGCTTAACATGTTCGTACTCCATAGATCTATTCTCCATGCTGGTTGTTCGTTCAATCTGTGGTAGTCTGTGGTTCTTGTTCTCAGTGTTGCCAACTCCAAAAAATCAAAGTCGCTAGACTCAATGTCAAAAGTTGCTAGAAAGTCGCTAAAACTGATTGTACCAGGGGGTCTACTCTCTAAGCATGAAATCCGTAGTTTCGACCTTAGTTACGGGCGTTTCTTACTCCGTATCACCTACGGACTTAAGATTAGTTCGGGGCCCGAACTAAGAATGAATGATAGCACGATTTGACAGTTGTCCCTACTCCCGATGTGTTTTTATCCGTCCGAAAAATTTAATTTGACACTTGTTTTGACGGAATCTTAAGTCTATTGTACTTTCGGACAGGCCCGTATCTTCGTTGACGGACTTACAGAGTAGACCCCCAGGGGCGGATCCAGAGCGCCTAACATGCGCCCAAAATGGAACAATGCGGCTTATAAACGAAAAAGAAAAATGTTCGCGAGATTAGCATTATCTATCACTGCTGCATATCAACGACCTGCTAAAGCCCGGAACCTTTGGGTATGCAGACGACAGCACTGTCGTAGAGAGCTACACAGCCAACGCACGGACCGGTGGACCTCAAATCCGGTCTCTGAGAGAGGCCATGGTCGAGCGCTTGAATTTGTCCCTTAAGGCAGTCTCCGATTGGGGCGATGCCAACCTGGTCAAATTCAATGCAGCTAAGACCCAGGCGTGTCTGTTCTCTGCCAAAAGGACGCCATTCCAGCTGGCTCCTACTTTTCGAGATGTGTCTATACCGATAACCAACCGCCTTGAGCTCTTGGGCGTAACTCTAACGTCAACCCTCAACTTTGGCTCCTATATTGAGTCCAAAGCTCAATTGGCTGCTAAAAAACTGGGTATCCTCTCGAAGGTGCGGCGGTACTTCACGTCGGAACAGTTGCTTCAATTGTACCAAGCACAGGTTCGTTCGTGCATGGAGTACTGCTCGCACCTTTGGGATGGCACAGCAAAGTATCAGCTTGAGGCATTAGAGTCTATTGAGAAGCGTGCCAAGAAGCTCATCAACAACGACTCCCTTGTTCAGTCCAAGCTCCAAAGTCTTGAGCATCGGCGCAAAGTTGCTAGTTTATCGGTTTTTTACCGGATACATTTCGGAGAGTGTGCTTCAGATCTGCATGATCTAATTCCCTCCTGCCCTTTCTTCTATCGGACGGCCAGAAGCCCCACAAGGCGCCATCGGTTCATGGTAGATATACCAAGAACCCGAACAAAGCGCTTTGATTCCACTTTCATTGTGAAAACCGCCAAACAGTGGAATGCGCTGC
Organism: Thalpophila matura; assembly: GCA_948465475.1. Lineage (NCBI taxonomy): Eukaryota > Metazoa > Arthropoda > Insecta > Lepidoptera > Noctuidae > Thalpophila > Thalpophila matura. The sequence continues at coordinate 12,647,265 of OX419185.1, forward strand.
CCGAGTGGGTGTTTCCCAACAGTTACAATCTGGGTATCTTCAAGTCACGAGTGAATCGGTTTCTTCTAGGCAAGCGTGCTCCATCGTAGACCGCATCATCGCTTAACATCAGGCGAGATGGCGGTCAAGCGCAAGCCTATCATCGAATAAAAAAAAAAAAAAAAAAATAGCAACTCGAAGCGATGTTAGAAAAATACAGGGATGGGAAAGTAATTTTCTTTAAAATTTTTTTTGTATTATAGGAGGCAATCGAGCAGACGGATCACATGGTGGTAAGTGATTACCGCCGCCCATGGTCACTCGCAACACCAGATGAGTCACAAGTGCGTTCCGGCTCTTGCCTTGGGCATTGTTGAGCGCACTTTTGCCCCCCCCACAACAATGGATTTATCAACTGCGCCATCAATGGGGCGTTGGGCCTGCGGTACCCTCACTCACTCGGCGAAACACGACGCAAGCGTCGTTTCACGCCGGCTTTCTGTGAGGCCGTGGTATTACTCCGGTCGAGCCGGCCCATTCGTGCCGAAGCATGACTCTCCCACAGTGTAAAATAAAAATAAATTATTACAAGTTAACTCCATATATCCTTTCTCCAAAAGTCGTCAGATATGTCGCATAATAATTTTTGTCGTCATACCTTTTTTTTGTCGCTAAAAGCAAAAGTCGTCTTTTCTAGCGACTAAGTCGCTAAATTGGCAACACTGACAAGTCGTCTTCGTTCGTTATTCGCTATCGTCGCTCGTTAATGCTCGTTCATTTCATTCATTCATTTTACGCTGCGTGAGCTTAGGTTGAAGGGCAAGATTGTTTTGTCTTTACGCTTTATTGAATTTCTAAGTAAAATATTATTGCAATTAAGGAATATTATGTATAATAATTAGGACACTTTGTTAGATTCAATAATCAATAATAATTTAGTTGTAATTAGGTTGCCACAATGGCGGTGCTTGCGGCGGCTCAGCTGCTCGATGAATTGATGGGCAGACATCGCAACACAAATCCAAATGAAAAAATCAAGAAGCCCAACTGGGAGGATCCGGAGGTAAAATATTCTTGAATTAGTAATTATGTCTTAGAATATACATTGAGATAGATGTAGTATGTTATCCACATCGTTTGATAGCATTTTGACATGGTCCAAGTCCGTAGTCAATAAAAAATGTATGAGACCACAATACGGCAGATTTGGGATTTAATTTATCGTATCCAGTTTAGGATTCTAGATTTATAGCTTATTTCAGCGCTTTTATTTATTCGGTTTTGTTATTCGTAAGAAGATGCAATTTAATTTATCTTTTGCCCCAATCTGGCTTAAAAGATAAGGTACTTACCTACCTAGTTGGTTGCTAAGCAACTATTAGCAAAAATATTAGCAAGTATTACAACTTAGTTGAATGTATCTATCCAAATCAATAAGCAAAGGTCATCATGGTAACAAGCAAAAAAAAAACATAACCTACATAGGTAGGTAATGTTTTTTTTTTCGGTTTGCATAGAATATTCATAGGAATATTCTATGCAAACCGAACTATGTATTACTATATAGACACAAATACTTCCACATTTAATTGTGTCTGTAAAAATAGGTATTTCAGTAAAATTATCACAAAAAATCCTTAAAAGTAACATACTAGCTGCTGTTTCTTTAGCACAGCCTCATCATTACCTGAGCTGCTGGTCTCAAGAATATTGTACATTTACCTATCTTATTTTTTATGATTAAAATTAAATACTTATATGCATTTCTGCGATGCATAACACGGTACACTGTGACACAATATAAGTTTTAATTCCATATCATAATATCACGCCTGCATTTCCTGATGGGTTAGGCAGCAGAAGTAATAATTAGGGATGGGCCGAAGTTCGTTTCACATTCGGTTTAACCGAACTTCGGCGGTTTGAACCTAACTTCGGCATTCGGCTGAATTTCGGTTCAGATGCACATTCGTTTCAAGAAATATTAAAATGATTCAACTGTTTTGACTAAAATAATGAAACCAAACCAGTAAAATAAAATCATAAGCATTTTATTGTTTGTTATCTATTTAACAATTAAATGTTTTGTAAACATTACCTATCAGAATTTTGGCATCTAAACAGTAACACTGAAATCATTATCTCCAAAAATCACTATTTTACATTTTATAAAAGTTTTAAATGAAATCTTATTAGTATTACCTACTGTTGTTTAAAATTTACCAAGGCAAGTTATGGTGCAAAAACACCAAGGATTCTGATTCTGCATATTCTGCTTATTCAGCATTGTGTTATGGTGCACTGCTGTTAGAAAGTGTTAAGTAGTAAACATTTCTAAACAAAATTGTTAGTTAACAAATAAAACATCTAAACATCATAAAATTGTAAAAAAGCCGTGTCTGTACATTGAAGATATACCAAAAAAAATAGTTGGGATAGGGTACTGGGACGTAACCATGCCTGAAAATATTTTTTTTTTAATTTTCGTCTGTTTGTCTGTTTGTGCGCGCATCACGCAAAAAGTACTGAACGGATTTTGATGTAGTTTCATCTAATTTCGGTGGGACGAACCAGAGATACAGCTTATTTTAGTCCACGCGGACGGAGTCGCGGGTCAAAGTCTAGTTTGTTATAAATTGTTAGTTAACTTCTTCCATTTTCGTGTACCTATTAGACGCCTCGGAACGTAAATCCAAACTACTCGATGTCATGTTTTCAAATGTTATAAAATGTGTGTTAACATTTTCCATCAGTGGAGGAGCACTCAAAACATCTAACAATAGGCTATTTGCCTCATTTTGGGAAATGGTTTATATTAATCTTCATTATATTATAAGCACACTACATTGATATTTCAGGGAGATCTACTGTCTTTATCAATAAAAATCAGTGATAAAGTATAAATTTCCAAAACCACTCCAAAAACGCTGTTTCTGACGGAAGTGACGTAACACGCTAGTAAACGAGCTTTGTCAACAAGACAGACGGTGCAGCTGAAATTAATTTCATCAATAATTCAGTTTTATTGGCTATAATGGCGTATAAATGGTGTGTAGTTCCACAATGTACAAATACGTCTTTAAGCAGTCCATCATGATTCATGACACAAAAGAATTTATAGGTAATGTTTCTGAGTTTTTATCAACATAACCTAAAATGAGATTTCACAAAACTTCTGAATGATTATACAAAATATTTGTAAATAAATATGTAGTAGGTAGGTACTTACACTGCTGTTTTTACATTTTTAGGTTCCGCAGCATAATAATCAGCGTTATTCTTAAAGAAAAGTGCAACCATAAATGCGTCTATCTTAGGTAGGTTGTATCAGCTTGCACAACATTTTACTCCATTTTGAGATTCGATATGAATATTTATGCCACTAGATAGAAGATTTCTATGAAAACAGCTTCAGAAATAGCTCTAAGATCTAATATAGCACCCAGAAAACATAAAACGCAAACTGCAACCTGTCAAAGCCGTGCTTACTCCAGTGTTGCCAAGTTAGATTTTCATTTTACCCCATTGCCTGATTAATTTTACTCTAAAATCATAACTATTTATACAAAAATACCTGGCTAAAGTTTTCGTTTTAGATATAAAATAAAACAAATTCTTTCTTAATCAATGGTCATGTTTCACAATAAAAATATGCTGAATTTGTTTGTTTAACTCAAATTCAATTCAAATACTTAGGTACCTACATGTATTGCTTACCAAAAAGCCCATAAACTTTAGTAATCATAACAACAATACGAAATCTAACCTTAAAATTTTGGAATTGACTAAATTGGCAGCCGGCGCTGACTTTGGAAAAAAAAGCGGGAAAGGGACTTGGCAATTTGGCATAATTAAAACAAACATTTCATGTTTTATTTGAGTAACATACCTAATTAGGGTCCAAGAGCGAGCGAAGCGAGCTCGGGAACTTGGACACCCCGACACGGACAGGTTAGGTTCGAAGGGGTTGACGGGGGCTTCAGTGAGCGTGCGAACGAAGCCCCCGTCAACCCCTTCGTGTTAGGTTACTTTTAACCTTGCAGATAGAAATAGGAGCTCCGCGTACCGGGGCTCCGTCGACCACCTCCATCCCCCTTGTAAAAGTTGTATTTTGTTCTACATTGGCACTGTAATTTAAAAGTCAGTCTAAGGTATTTAATTCAACTTAAAAGACGGCAACATTAATCTGCTGCTACGGTAGTTTGCAATTATTTTCGTCTGGTATCACTGCTACTCCAAGGCTACTCCGGTTCCTAACGGCATTATTTTTGGGAGCCTAGTCGACGCCGGCTGCGGAGGCGCTCCCTAAAATGTTACCCTAAAATTTACCCTAAAGAATTCTTTACCCTAAAAATAAGTTGGCAACACTGGATTACTAGCGTGTGACTTCACCAGAGTGCAACAGGCCGTTCTTGTCACAGCTAAAATAACAAAAAATATTACATTTTATTTTCGTGTGATTTGCAAAAAATATACTTATTTTAGTTGAAAATCAAGTGAAATAAGTTTATTTACGCTATGAACTGATAGGATGACCACAATCTGTAGCATATTTTCAATGTTGGCAAGAACCCTATTCCTAACATTTGTTAGTAAATGTATCAGTGTTAGAAAATGTTTGTAAACATTTTCTAACAGCAGTGTGGGAGCACCTTAAGAAAAGTCGCTCAGAATTATACGTAAACGTGGCACGTGTCGCGACGGTGACGTATTTACTAATGAACGAACGGCCAGAGGTCCTAGCCAAGTTGCTTTTCTGTTAGCGTTCACGCGAAACGATAAGCACAAAGTGTATGGCAATGACATTACCTGCGGAAAAGTCACGTGACTCACAAATGTCACTTCCATACGTTTTATCCGTAGCGTTTGAAGTTAACACTAACAGAAAGGTAACTTGGCTAGGGGGGCAAGACTGTAGGCGGGGTGTACGCCCAATGAGTAAATGAGATTCGACGTGTCACTCTTGAGAAAGCGCGGTAACCGAAGTTCGGCCGAACTTCGGCCGAATTTTTTATTTTTACCGAATGTTCGGCCGAAGTTCGTATTCGGTTCAAACCACTTTCGGCCCATCACTAGTAATAATACACCTACATTTCACCAGTTATATTTAAGTCGTAAGTAATAGGGGGGCCTATTGCCATCAACTGGGCAAAAATCCAGACTAGGCTGATACTGAGAATTTCTTGATGGAAAAATACAAAAACGTTTTGCTAGACTTGGGAATTAAACCCAGGTCCCCACGTTCAGCAGTTGCGCTTCCAACCACTAGAGTCTAGATCTAGACCAACAAGACATTTATTGTAATTACAGAATGTGTAAAACTAAACCCATTGATAACCATATTGATAAACATATTAAATTATTCATTTTATTTTGTTGCAGTACTGTAAATATTACATGGTGAAGTTTTGTCCACACGATTTGTTTGTGAACACGAGAGCTGATCTGGGTGCCTGTCCTAAGGTGCATGATGACGAAGTTAAAGACCTGTTTGAGAAGGCGGAATCTTCATACAAGAAGGCGCAATATGTTGAAGAGTTCTTGCGTTTCTGTCGTCACATGATTAATGATGTTGAAAGTAAGTACACTCGGAATTATGATATTTTCGAAATAAAATGGCAGCTTCTCTGATAATGTCCAAAAAGTCGACAGCTAATGACATAATTATAATGTTTTTTAGGAAAAATCCAAAAAGGTAAACAAAGGTTGGAGCTGATGAACTCCAAGCCTGATGGACCACCCATGACTCAAGCTCAGACTGAGAAAAACCAGGAGCAGGTAATCTTTTTTGAAATGTGTGAAAAGTATTTTTCAAAGGAACTTTCAAAAATGATACTTACAAATCATTGTTTTTACTTTCAGGTGCAATTGTTATCAGAAAAGATAACAGCTTTAGTCCAAGAGGCGGAGGAAGCTGGAACTCGTGGAGATGTGGAGCAAGCACAAGGTCTTATGAAGCTCTGTGACAGGCTGAAAGAAGAGAAAGAAACACTATTGAAACAACAAGAGAACAGGTATGAAATGAATCTTCACCAGCAGTGGCGGTGGAGAGCAAACTCGATTTTTTTCGTTTTAGATAGTATTTATGTTCATTTTATAAGAATGTGAGTGATTTACAATGTACTTATTGCACTAAAAACGACATCAACTTACAAAAATGCATGAAAAATGGGCATAAATACCCTCTAAAGCCAAAAAAATGCACGCCACTGTTCACCAGAGTAAGACTACTGCAACTAAAATAAATAGTTCGCACACTGGCAGCAGAGCGTCGTAAAAGTGTCTTGCAGTTCATATCCTGAATGCCTTCTATGCCGTTATGGTCTTTGACGCTGTTTGTATTGCCCAACATCGCCGTTGTTCACTATAAGAAAACAACATAGTCCAATATAACCTCTTTAAACAAAAATATGAATGCTGAATAATAATCTATCTATACTATTATAAAATTGTAAAAAAGCCGTGTCTGTACATTGAAGATATACCAGAAAAAACAGTTTGGATAGGGTACTGGAACATAGCCATACCCAAAAATATTTTTTTTTTAAATTTTTGTCTGTTTGTGCGCGCATCACTCAAAATGTACTGAACGGATTTTGATGTGGTTGTCACAGTTCGATAGCTTGGGGTCCAACTTAAAATCTAAGCCATGTTTCATCTGATTCTGGTGGGATACACCACAGATACAGCTTGACCCCTTGGTAGTACTAGCCACCCTACACTACGGAAGTCATTTAAATTGGTAATTTCACTGCAGTCCACGCGGACGGAGTCGCGGGCAAATGTCTAGTATTTCTATAAATCTTGACATTGTTTCCAGCCACTGGTCTATGACGGCTGAACTGGCAGCGGCTCAGGAGAAGCAGATGGAGGTGTGTCCCGTGTGTGGCGCGTTCCTAATCGTTGGTGACGCACAACAGCGCATTGACGACCATCTTTCTGGGAAACAACATGTCGGGTGAGATATAAATAACTTTATTGTGTAATTATGTCATTACACTCTTATTTAGGTTCAAATTTTATTTTCAATAAAAAAACAGTTTTCTTGTTTTATCTAAATTAAATATAAATTCTCGTACTACAGCTACTTCAAACTGCGGCAAGCCTACGAAGAGATGAACGAGGCACGCGAGAAGGAACAGCAAGAGAAAGAGAGAAAACGTCGGGAAGAAAGGGAAAAAGAACGCAGCGCTCGCAGCGGCGGCCTCGGGTCTGATCGTCGTGACAGGGAGCGTATGGAGCGCGACCGGGAACGAGATAGGAGTGATCGCGGCGACCGCAGCGTCGACCGTGGCAGCGACCGTGGTGGAGACCGTGGTGGAGACCGCGGCCTTGACCGTGGCGGAGACCGCGGCCTAGACCGTGGTGGCGACCGTGGCGGCGACCGCAGTCTCGACCGTGGTAGCGACCGTGGTGGCGACCGTGGCGGGGACCGCGGCCTCGACCGTAGCGGCGGCCTTGACCGTGGCGGCGAACGCGGCCTCGACCGTAGCGGCGGCCTTGACCGTAGCGGCGGCCTTGACCGTAGCGGTGGCCTTGACCGTGGCGGCGGCCTTGACCGTAGCGGTGGCCTTGACCGTGGCGGCGGCCTTGACCGTAGCGGTGGCCTTGACCGTGGCGGCGGCCTTGACCGTAGCGGTGGCCTCGACCGTGGCGGAGACCGCAACCTCGACCGTGGCGGCGATCGTGACCGAGAGAGAGAAAACAACGATAAGAAGGAACGAGAGAAGGACAAGGATAAGGAACCAAAGGAAAAGGAAAGGGATAGGGAACGTGAGAAAGATAGAGAACAACGGGATCGTCACAGGTAAGTTGGAGCTGTCGTACATTTTAATGTTGAATTTAAAACATTCCATTGATAAAAATTTGATAGCAAGGGAAAGACATGTGTTGGTTAAACTTTAGTTTTTATTGCAATCCTTCGAAGTCTTGATAAGTAATAACACGGTTTTTTCAGGGCAAGCCGGGAGATTACCAACCGTCACGAGGATCGAGACCGGGAACGAGAACGGGACCGCGACAAGGAGCGGGATCGGGACCGCGACCGCAAGCACCGCAAGGACAGACGTGAGTATTGTTATACACTACCAATCATTCAACACTAAGGCTGTTTGTGCACTGCAGACAGTTTTTTACGGATTTTTAGCCAATAGTCGAGCAGAACGATCCCCACCACTTTTTAAAATGTATGAAAAAAAAAAACGGTCCGTGAAAAAACGTGCTGTAAACGTGTACTGCACAAACAGCCTAACTTGATATGAGCTAACTTAGTACTAAGAATTCGAAGAAGTGTTAAGGCCGGTCACCCTCCCTCCGGAATTAATAATCTGAATGATTTTACGTCGAAGTGAAGCCGCAATTAAATTATCCTAGTCGACGAAGTGAATGATCACTTCGACGTAAAATCACTCATTCAGATTTTTAATTCCGGAGGGGCATTCCGGACGTACGTGACCGGCCTAAGAGTAAAGAACACTTGTACTACTTTAGTAATCAAATCAAAACAGCCCCCTTAACGCGCACTCTGCATAGTTTTTTACTGAATTATTTTGCATACAAAATATTAATTTATTTTATTTTTCAGGATCGCCCCACGAGCGCCCACGGCGGCGTTCACGCGACCGCCACTAGCAAATGTCTGAGGTATCACAAATGCGCCTGAAATCGGTAAGTATACAGCACTACGCCATAGTCCCTATCAATGCGAAGCGTCCAGGTACCCGCATCATGAACACATACTACCCCATACTCATTCACTACAACTTGATTGACAACAGTTTAACCAACATTTTTTTATCAATTTTTACCCACACTGACACTACTCAATCCTCTTCCCAAAAGATGAGACAATTACAAGTAATAAAGTGAACACTGTTGTTTTACAGCTTATATGTAGCATACCAAAATATTACTTCGGTATATGGCAAACATATGGGGAGTAATGACACCCATTGCACTCTCGATTCGATAGTTGTCGTCACACCGACGGACTTGGCAGGTATTTGATTGGTATTTTGAATAGTTGCCGAGAGCCAACAATGGGAGAGGACTTATTTGTTGATCGCCGTACATTTCTCTCTCACATCTAATGTTTGGTTGGATGTTAGAGTACAAAGGCGATCTTCCAATAAGGTCCCTTCAGATGAGCTGTTCGCCTCGACGTCGTTTTGAGGTATTTCTTCATGTTATGTTTCGACGTCGTCATTTGTCGCCAGTCGACTCGTGCCGATCGCACTTGCCAGGTATTTGTTAGGCTATGCGTTCTTCAGATAAAGGCTTTTTGATGGGGGAGATATTAATGTCCTTAGTTTTGAAATGATTTTTTATTGATATTGTGTCTGTGATACTATATAGGTGATGTAAAGTCAATCAATTAATTAAATGTATTTTTTTTTATTATTTCTTTAACATCGCATTGCAATCACATACAATGCTATGTTACGAAGACTTTAATGGAGCTTACACATTGGTGCTCTTTGTATCACATTATGGATGCTGTTATCACATCTACCGTGTATTTCCAGGTACCCGAATAACGTTACGCGTGATATCAAGTTTTTAAGTTATTGAATTTGCCCTAGGTCCACTGAAATTGCAAAACTTTTTAAAGCCGTAATTATATGAAATTGAATGAATTGGGAAACCTTATGTCATGCAATCAATTAACCTGAACCCCAACATCCGAAGGGAAATGAAATGTCAATGATCACTATACTTTTAAATATGTTTTTTCAATATTGCAATAGCAGTCAATTATTAAATAAAAGTAACTTAATCATTGACAAGTCACTTCTATATTGTCCCGCTGCTAAGTACCTGTTACTAGCTTGCTCCATGGACTTTTCAGTTGGAAAGCCATAGACGAAGACATCCGAACGGCGCTGCTATCACCACTATCAAAGAGGTACTTTTGAAATTAAGCACCCGTACAGAAGAGGCGAGTCGCGACGGCGTTCGAGAACATTCTACATTCGACCATCGGTTTCGAGGTGACATAGAATAGTCACACGTATTATTAAGAATTTCAATGTTAGCACCAAAACTATTGGTTTTAATGAAATGCATGTAGCCCAAAGTCCCGCGTTACAAACGGACTTGTTATAATTTACGATTAGATATTTAATGTTTGTAACAGTGTAGACACCACTGATATTCGATCTTTAGGAAGGTCACTGTTTTTTTCTGTAAACCAGTTTCCTCTGAGGAGTCATTCAGGTATTTATCAAATTATTTTTTATCTTTATCGTAATGATGTTAACTTGGTTTTATTGTGTATGTTTGGGATTGAGCTGATAGCGTATGTCTTGACGGAATAAACCATTAATTTGATCTTTGAGTTTTATTTAACTACTTACCTAAAATCCGTAATCTTTAGAACGATAACAGGTATACTTACAAAGATAAGACGGCATTTTCGCTGGTGACGACTGGTGTTACTGAAATATTTGTGTATTTTCATTACATTATAGAGACCGCTGTAAGCCATTTTGAGCCAAACAAAACATCATCAAAATGAAATACAACTTGTAGTTATAGGATTTATAGGGACGTGCGTGGAATATTTCCCGTAAGTTTCCCGCACTAAGATTTTCCTTATTCCTTAATTATCTCTGTTTATTTCTTAAGCGTGTTCCACACAATTCTCGGAGACTACACAAGGTGACCTTTTGTGGGCTAACTTTAGTCAAAGTATGGGTAATTTATAGCAGCAAAATATTGGTACAAAAAACTGCAGGAAAAAACTTTGAAAACTCTTCTACGGGCCAACAGATTGGAGTAGCGTCGTTGTGGGTCATACTGAATAGAAAGTTTTTCTAAAGTTTAGTGCAATGAAAACAAATAGATGGCCGTTCGTCGTCGTCGTCTGAAGACGCAACTACGGAGTAAGTTTCACGAGGCCAGCTTTGCGAGTAGCAACGCTTTAAACTTTATGCGAAGAACTTTTAAATTAGGTACCCTACGGCCGGCCTGTGCCTTGAAAATAATAGAGGATTTGTAAAGTATGAATGTGATACGGTAAGTTAGGTATCCTTCAGGGACTGGGTATCTATACTTCTATTTAGGGTACCTATTTCATTATCCTTATTGATTTTTGCCTTTTTGGGAAAAGCGCGACGTTCGCTGATGAACATGGATGTGCCATTACGTTTTTATGCTAAGTATAGGTACCTTGTGGAAATCATCATGGATGTCCCCCGCCCTGGGGAGGGCGAGGGGGTCTGTCAGACTCTTACTGACTAAAACCACCCCGGTGTTCCTCCAATTACCTTACGCCGGGGGCACGGGAATCACTCACGCATTCGTCCGCACCCCCGGCAGGTATTGGCCCGCCAGAAAAAAGGCGGGCCCCGTTACCACCCTATGCGGCCGTCATGTAGGGCCGCAATTCTTCTGGAGAGGCGCGCGCGGAACACGTCGCGCCACCGTCTCGGGCCTGTTTCCGTTCGGGCGACGGACGCCCCAAGCCCGCCGCCCGCAGCCCGCACCCTATGGTGGCCGGAGATCGTTGGCTGCCCTACGGCGCCCGGTGCGTCTGCTGCGGATGGGGAGAGAGGACACCGCCTCCCTCTCCCTTTCCGCCGCCTCCTTGGCGTCCATCACCTCCTCGCAGAAGGAGGCGACGGCGTTCCAAGCGCTCTCGCTGCCGACCATGGCCTCAACCACGGCCGGGAGCGAGAGGCCACCCGCAGCACCGACCGCCGCGACGAGGTTACGGCGCTGCACTGCCCAGGCTGGGCACTCCTCCAACGTGTGCTGCGCCGTGTCGTCGGGGCAGTCACCGCAATGATGGCAACCGGGCGTCGGCTCCCGGTCTATACGGCACAGGTATTTTCCGAAGCACCCGTGTCCAGAAAGCACCTGTGTAAGCCGGAAGCTAAGGGCGCCATGCCGTCTCCCGAGCCACTCCATCATCACGGGCCTTACCGCCGCTATTGCGGCGTGCCCGAAGTATAGGTACCTACCTAATATTTTAACTAGGGGAGTCTAGTGCCTAGAACCAGGCACAAATCTAGACTCCGGGTTGCTATTGAGAATTTCCTAGTGGAAATAACGTACCAAACCCTGGGCCTCACGGTCAGCACTTCAGCAGTCCCGATCGACGAAGTAGTTTTCTCAGCTAGATGGCAACGTTCTCTTGTCTTATTCTACCTTTACTGAGCGTCTAACATGCGCACCGCGACAAAAATTTGTCGACGCTTTTATCGTGCATTTGTCTCGTATTCGCACGAGTAAGAGCGAGACAAAACAGTCGACAAATTTTGTCGCGGCGCGCATGTTAGCCATGCTGGTCACGGTCTCTACATAGGGACGACCATTTTGATTGTATGGATGGACACGGTCGGTGAGGGCTGGTGAGGGCACAGAACAATATTACTCTAGCGAGAAGAATATCAACTTCATAGTAAAAATGTGAGACGAATTTGCACGCCATCTAGTGGGATCCCAGTAAATCCAATGAAAAAAATTATATGCCCACCTAGAATAGATATTATTTTATTGACAGTAAGACAATAAAATAATATCTATTATTAAAGGTGGGCATATAATACAAATTAATACATCTTGAAAAGCTGGAAATCCACAATTGACGCACTTTCCTATGTTTTACTTTGATTAATTGCGAAACAATTCTCGTTCTCACAAAGAAATCTCGAAAGAATCACTATCTCACTCAACACAACACTTTTTCACCGCAACGGCGTAACAGTATGCCGACTTAACGTTATGATGGAAAACTCAGAAACAGTTTATCGTTTTAAAGCACAACAAATAAACAGAAACAAGAAAAAACGACCAACCATAACAGCAGACATTTATCATATGGTGTTGCCAGAGCAAACTACCAGAGTCCATTTTTTAAATTCAAATTTATTTCTAAAGATATAATTATTTTTCCAAATTTCGTTTAGAGTTCATAATTTTAATTATATAACCGTAAAAAAATAGGTGTTAGTTATTAAGCTACATTTTAAATTAAATTTATCATGTTTAGGTCATAATTTGTTACACGATATTTCATTTTATTTTACTTGGTAACATTTCATTGTAATCAGCCTGTTAGACAGAGTCATCGATATCGCTATTCTTATCATGAACTGGAACCCACCTTGTGTCCAAAGTCACCCATACACAGTTGACCGAGCCTGGGTGAGGGCGAATAAAATTAACAAAATGTTGCAAATCCTATTTTTATTTCGTATTTTTGGTAATAGCAATTCATGATCAACATTATGTCAATGTCATTGAATGATGAATGTCAATTCAATGTCAGTTTGAAAGTTGTATCAAAACAAGAATTGCATCAAAAATCTTATTTGTTGTAAATAATCGTTTTTATTAGGATATTATCATCATGATCGATGCTGCAGAAGGAGGCGACAATGAATTAAAAGAACAGCAAGTAGCCGCAGCGACACTTCGGGAATTATTTCTGAAAGCAATAGGGGAACTAAACGGTAACCTATTTCAATTATTAAAGATATAATAATAATTTTAAGACTCTACATAAATTACTTTTCCGATTAGTGGGGACTATGGGGCTGAAGCCCCCCTCAAATCTTAAGTTCTGACAGATTTCAGACCAGATTACATAGGAATTTGATTTTTTTATTTACAACTCTTAGCCCCCCCAAAAATAATATAAGTATCTGAATCTGCCATTGTTTTCTGGTATCAACTTATTTTATATAATAATATATATTTTTAGTCTCTTGATTACATTAAAATTATAATGCATAATGACTTTAAAATTGAGTAGGTAGGCAGGTATAAACTTATAATTTTGTTTCATTGTAATAGCAAATTAAAAGAATATGATACCTGCATTCATGAGGCACTTAGGTTCCCTTCATACCTATCTTAACATCACAGTATCATCTAGTAGTTGACAAATATAAATATTCCACTAATAGCCCTAAACATTATTTGTAGGCAAGCACTGCAGTATTGTGACATATGAGAAGACAACATTAAATGCCACATTTGCTGCTTGGCATCCTAATGGCTCCGAGATCATTGTCCGAGACCTAGAGACTCCTGCTTGCTTCAAAATGACTACGGCCCTGCTTAGGACTCCTGATTTACTAGCTATTAAGTTTGACCAACCTGTAGAGTTACCATGATTTATTTTATTAAATAGAGTTAGGTGATAATATAATTATTTTTCATTTCAACATTCTGCATGTAGGTATCTTGTATAATGCATCATTCCAGTAAGTTGAGTAGGTAGTATGTGTTGGCCTCATTGCAGCAGATTGAGGAAGCTTTGCAGCTTTGTTCTGTGACAGAAAAATAAGTTTTTGTTTAAATCAGAATTTTTGTATTAGCCTGGCTAGCGCCGGCTCTAGCCCATGTAGCACCCGGGTGCAATCAATGCCCTTACTACCGCCGCTGGCGCCGGGAGGAGTGACGCAGTCTCTGGAGGCGTCGCGAGCGGCCGGCGCTCGGCACCCTCTAAGGGCGTTCACACATTACGCCGCAGCGGCAGCGGCGCCGCCGTTGTAGTCATCCTTGCATTTTGTATACCTACGTGCTTTCACACACGCGCCGCGGCGGCAGCTGTGAATCATGGTTCCGCGCGTATGAAAATACGACGTCGCCACTGCCTCTGCGGTGTAATGTGTAAGGGCCCTAAGACCCTACGTCCGTGTGCGCCGCATACCACGCACCGTAGGTAAATTGGGCACTGAACCTGGCGAAATTAGGTAGATAGGTACCTACCTACGATAGGTCAGGACAAAATCTGACGCAAGCCGCACCAGCGTTAGTTGCCCGAATTTATAAATAAACTAGAGACCTCTCTTAGGTTTGATCCCCAAGTCTAGCAGTGTTATTGGGTTTTTCTGTTAGAGAATTTTTAGTGGCAGCTTGAAGTTACCGTGGGATAGACCTTAGCTTATGTCACAGATTATACCTATTTCCAATATTATTACAAAAAACAAAACAATCTGTTTGTAGGCAATCCATTATCACAAGGATGTTTCAGGTAATCCTGATATATTACCTACACAAAGCCCGCAATCTAATTGAATTTCGCCCAATCAATTGCCGCCACTCGTTAAGCGAAATTCGGAAAAACTCAGAGTTCCACCACAATAGAAATGTACTGGCTTTGGGATAAATGTATGCTGTCTTAGTGGATAGATGGCGACCGAGACTAATCATTAGATCCTTTTTATTTCGACCGATATACCTACCTACCTTGCCTATATTTGACATCGACCATTGCATGGCCGTTGCACTAAACATGGCATCATCTCTATTCAATATTCGCTTGCACACTTGCTGTCTATGCTCACACCCGTCGGGATGCGATCGAGGTGAATAGAGGCGACGCCATTTTCAATACAATTCTTTATCCGCAAGGATAGTCTAAAGTAGGTCCTAACAAAGTCGAAAAGTGCGTGCTGGCTTGAAGGCACAGTGCCCGTTCGCCTAGGCCTAGGCCATAGGCCTCTCCGAAGGAATGAAGACCATGTAGGTACCTACCTACTTATAATCATTTTCATCGTTGTGTAAACCTGCATTTAGTTTCCTGATTTAATCGTTCAGGGACGTAAGATTTTTGCCCCTTTTTGGTTCTCTGGTGGAAAGCTTGGTGCTGTTTCTGTACGGCACTTTCATGTGTCAGGGAGGAAAAATGGAGTAGGTACCTATAGATACCTACTCGAGATGCTCACAATAGCACTTGATCACAATATTAGGTACTCGTCTGATGAAAGATGAAGTCTAGGTATGTTGGTTTGCATACACCAACATACCTACCTAAGGCTTTTGTACGGTATTATGGGTGGACAACAATGGGCGCGAGTCGAACTCGCTCTTGTTTCTATAAATCTGTAAGAAGAAACCTTGGTCGACAGAAGACCAAGTTTGTACGCATCATAAAAGTTAGAACTGCCAACTTTAAAAGAACAAGTAGGTACTTCGCAATCGCACCACGGGTCTCCATTGTCTAGTACCCTAGGACCAATTTATAAAGTCTTATAACCAACTTGCCACTTAAAGACGAACTAAGGCAGAATCCAATTTACAATGCACAATTCAACGAGTTTGCGATTGATTTACAAAGACAGCGTCGAAAAGCCACTGCATACGCTCTATGTATAAGGTTACAGTGTGAAAGCCCCGGTACAGACCTGTTGCTCAATCGATTCGCTGAGGTCTCTTTGTGGCGCACACTCAAGCGGGGGCTTTTTATATGCCCCAGCCTTTATTTTGACGCTCCTATATTCAAAATGAGTGATTAGTAGATTTGTATAGGTACTACTACTTATAAAGAAAAAAGGTATAGGTTACTTACGCTATCTATCGATGATTTCACGGTTGACACGCAAGAATTAGGTCTATTTTTTTCACCCGACTGCGTGACGCAAAGGAGGGTAATATGCTTTATATATTTTTTATACCATTCCCCCTCTAAAAAGCTTATTTTATTCACTGAAAACAGTGAATAAAAAGCACTTTTACTCACTGTTTTGATGTTTGAAATTGGAACACACCAATGTATTCGACCACAGATTTAAAGAACCTATGCTAGATGCGGCACGTTATTAGATTATATGAAAACCGAACGTGTCATCTTTTTTATACCTACGATAACTTCACCCCAGCCATTTAGTGATGTGCTCAGAGTAAACAGAATTGTTTCAATCACTAAGCGTCACTGAGCGTCACTAACAGACTTTTTTTAGTACGAACAGTCGAACATGCAGGGCACGCTTGGTCGTGGCTTGCCGTATCTAGTGTAAGTGTAATCTGTGTATTCGACCTATATTGATGTGTTCTAAATTCAATTTGATTGGTCGACATTTTCGACAAGGAGTTAAGCATTAGAATAAAAACTGTTTTGTGTTCTTTGCTGTCCTTAGTAAATTGGCGCTATTTTGAATACTGTAAGTTGTACGAACACAAAGTTTAGTGTTACTTTAATCTTTAATTTTGTGTTTGTTTAGTGTTGTTCTAATCGATTAAAAATGCATTCTAGTGATGAAGATGTGTTAACACCTAAGTTTGTGAAAGAGAGGGCGGCCGATATAGTGGAAAGGTGGAAAGCTTGCTACCCAAAAAATCACGGCTGGTTTACATCAAAGCCAATTTAACTTTACTTTTTCTTCATTATATGTATATTTTTACTTAAATCTTTCTTTTTCTCGTAGTCATGGTATAAAGTATAGTATGCAACTCTTGAATAAAACGGATTTATATCGAGGGCCATGAATCGCTCGCGTCGCTCAGGATTCTAACACTTGAATCACTCGCTATGCTCGTGATTCAATCATCATGAATCACTCCCTACGGTCGTGATTCAATCGTTAGAATCCTTCACTAGCTCGTGATTCATCTATGGCCCTCGCTTTAAATCCGTCCTTTATTCACTAATTGCATAATATACTATTATGTAATGCGTAGGTGACTATATAATATAATACTTTTAATAATATAGTATCATCTGTCAAGTCTTTCAAGCATCTTTATTGATTAGAAAGATTATTATAGCGATATTCCTTGCTTGCCCGACCTTGTTTTTGATCCTATTTTTCTGTATTGCGGAGAAGTTAAGTCTTGTTGGAGTTCAGTCTTTCGGTGTGTCGTCTTCCGGCGTTCAGTCGTACACCTCTTTACTAAGCATCGCCATAACGATCGACCTAGTACTGCCGCATCCAGCGGATTTCAGAACGTAGTTGACGATGGAGCAATATTTTATTCATATCCCACATATCTAAAAGAACGGTAACCTAATAAAACTAGTCGATCGGTGTTAGTCGAGGCACGCAGCAAATTCAAAGTAATTCTATTAAAAAGGCTTGAAACAGGAAAAATCGATATAGCTCGGATTATGGTAATGCATGCAGCCCAGTCAAGCTTAGCCGATCTCGTTTGCCTTCTCGTTTATGCTTCATAGCGTTTCGTCCAAGTATCTATTCTTAGTTATTTATGTTAGTACCTCTACCTATTTGAATTTTTTGCGCTTTTGTCGTTGGAGGCTGACTAAGGGAGCCAACTCAAGTAGGTATATTAATTTCCAAGGATTATAGGAGAAGATTATTTATGTAGGTATGTTAGACAAGACTTAAACTTTATGTTTATTGTAGACTAGCATTTTTCCCGCGATTTCGTTCGCGTTTTTCCGGATAGAAAGTAGCTATAGCACTCAGGAATAATGCAGCTTCTTATTAGTGAAAGAATTTTCAGAATCGGATCAACGGTATTTTTATACAAACTTTCATCCTCCTTTGCACCCCTTTTGGGGCGAATTTTCAAAAACCCTGAAACACATGTTTATTTATTTGAAAAGATGAGTTTAAATATCATGACAATCATCATGAAAAATTTTTCATGACTCTAACTTCAAAACTTTAGGGGTATAATTTTCAAAAACCCTTTCTTAGTGGATGTCTACGTCATAAAAGAAACCTACTGTCTAAAATTCAAATCTCTATGTTCAGCGGTTTGGGCTCTGCGTTGATGAATCAGTCAGTCAGGACAAGTAATTTTATATATAAGTATACTAAGATACTATAGACGTACTTCGTTTGATATCAAAGACTTTCCTAAGTTTTATTAGGATCAGCTTACAGCTTTTTCAAAACTGATTCAAATCAATCATTAGGTATTTTGCACGACAACGGAATTAGGTGCATGGGCGTAGCCAGGTACCTACCTACAGACAGGAACTCCCGAACCAAAAATTAATATAATTTTAGTAATAAAAACGAAAAATGTCATTTTAAATCATTCATTTTATTATTTCGCGTCAAGTTGAATATCGTTTAAACTACAAGCATTCTATTCTTCCTAAGAGGATCATCTTATTTATACACCTTTCCTCTATATACTTAGGTATGTTTTTCTTGCCCCCCCCCCCCCCCCTGAACAAAATCCTAGCTACGCCCTTGATTAGGTATTTACCTACCCTAAGGTTAGACTAGACTTCCGCACCATTAAAAGAATTAGGGTTGATTTTTTATTGGATTTCCGTGAGGGGCGATGCTAGTGGTAGGACGGCCCTAAATATGGCCACGTTCAAGGCACATTCTTTTATTTGTCAAAACGAAAGTTTCCTTTTCAAATTACGAGTAGGTACTTATTTAAATCTTTCTTGACCTTGTTTCTTAATTGTAATAAAATTAAGACGTAATTTATTTGAAATGTCTCGTTTTGACGAGATTTTGTTTTTCCGAAAACGAAGATGGTGGAATGAGTTTTAATTTTCCTAATTAAACGGCGGATCGAGATAAATTCGGACAAAAGCTGCTCAAATTAAATGCTGGGCGCTTATACAAACATTGATTAAATACCTACTTCGTTCTGTTAAGGATTGGGTGAAGAGGTTTACCTATTGAAAATTAAAGTTAGTCTAAGTATATTTATAAACCTCTTCATTTTCATCGAACAGTTGTCACTTAAAACTTCTAACTTGCTTCAGCACATTTAGCATCGTGTAAGTAGGTAAGCAGGTAGGTAGGTACCTACTTCATGAAATCTGCATTAGATCTAAGTAGGTACCTGTGGCGAAGGGTCAATTTTTGTAAGGGGTATGGCTTACCTCGCTTACTTGGCCACGAAAAGCTAATTATAAATATTTGACAATAGTAGAAGATATTGCCTGTGCTATTTTTTAAAGGGAAGCCAGTAGGAATCGTATTGCAGGGACCCTTCGCCATTGGTAGGTACTATTGTCCAGTTGTAATTTCTCTAAGCCATTATGCCAAGTAAGGTAAGAAATAGAGCAATATGAGCACCGGACCCTTTCAACTCGCATTCAACCCAACATTAAATAACCCGATAAGCATAACGGAGTGGCACGTAGGAACACTAACTAGTCCGAATGCATTCATTCTGAGACGACAAGTGTAATTACTTACAAAACTTCTTAACTAGATTAACAACTTTGAGGAGGAGGACCCGTATTTGGGACGTTTCGAGGATGTTTCAGACCAGTTAGTGGTCGATAAGGCTGTGTGCACGCGGTCTGCGGGTGGCGGATTTGGGGAGACCGTTGTGAATGCGCGAGTGACTTCCACCACTCTGGCAGTTACGGTCCGAGGGAGGGGGATCGTGGGGATCATGACCAATCCATGACCATTCAAAATCTTACAAAAATGTGTGAAGCACCAAAGTCCAAAAGTCAAGTCACCAAAGTCTTCGGCTGCGACCGCGCCTGTGACCCTGGTCACAGGTAGGTAATTGGTGGAGTACCTACCGTGTGGGTTTTAGTCAGTAAGAGCCTGACAGACCCTCTAACCGCCCCGAGGTGGAAGACATCCATGATGACTTACGACCCGACAAAAAATAAAAAAAGTTATCGCTCGCACGAGTCAGTGGAGTTGATGGCGGGGCGTCTGGATTGTAAAGTGTGCTCGGCTGCTCAATGCGAAAATTATTCTTTGCAGTTACTTTATTGAGATCTTTAAACACAGCAAGCAGAAAGAGCGAAGCTTTTCCTCTGACTGGTCAGATTACTGAGTAGGTACCTAAATAAAGTTCGACAAGTTTTTATGACGACTGCTGTACCTACCCATTGTTTAACAGTTGACAGTGCACACCTCGTTTGGACCAGGCGTTAACATTAACACTAACATTAGCGCAAGTAGAACAGGAGTATGGTAAAGACCGTTATTCCCTGTTAAACCTGTTGAAATCACCATCTCGCTAGTTTCGCCATTGCATACCTACAGCTTCGTTCGCTTAATTCTTTCGTCGTACGAAAAATAGCTCGATACAAACATAAATAAGTACCTAACCATTGTATAGACATTTTTCACTCATACCCCGCTGCTCGCTCCGCCCTGTAAACGCAGCCTAACGAAGTTAAGACAGGTCCACGTACGTGATATGCTAAGCTAAGCACTCCGCAGCTGGCCAGTTACATTGATGTTATGTACATTTTGTGACTGTGCGTAAATTATGGAACGCATAGTTTTCAAGGAGGCTAATTCTATTTGTCTAGATCTGATGGACTCGGTGGTACCTACTTCAAATTATTGACATAGATGTAAGAGTCTTAAATCTTTGTAAATATATTATGTTAGTGATTAATTTATTTTCTTTGTGAAATTATCTAAAGTCATTAACTGACACCAATTAAATAATTTTCTTCGTGGTCATCTTATGGAAGCGAGCGATTAGGTACCTATAATCTTTTATAAGAAACATTATAAGTATTTTTACTGGACTGGTACCTACTTACTTTTGTTATTGCATGTTAAATACCCATTCTTCCCTTAATATTTAGGTATAGAGACCATTTTGGGGTCTGTTTCCTTAAGCACTTTATGAAATTAAATTCCCAAAAGGAAATGGCACAAAGGGCTTAATGTGACCACAAAATACATAATTCCGATGAAACGCGAACAGTATCCTTTGAAACCCGGTCATGTTGGGAATACGTATATATGTATCTGTTTGGAAACTACAGACTACTATACATCACCTTGGCAATATAACATTTCACATTGAAGTTCGATCGCAAATGTGGTGTTGAAATTGCGAGAGTATAGGTACGTGACACAGCCCGCACGTTTCGGACAGATTCTCGGCTTAATAGAGCTCTATGGTCGTGATAGGCCACTCACAACCATCAAATATGATTCTAACCGATAGAAACTGCGAACATTTTGAATGAAAATGTGAAGCGAATGTTAGTGTCAGTAGTTTCATCTCTCAGGTACCTACTTTTGACCTGTGAGGCTTGAGGGACTCCCTCAAGTCTCACAGGTCAAAAGTAGGTACCTAATTTCCCTCAGAGGGAGTAGCGCACAGAGGACAAAAAAAACTAGAGCAAATACCTACAACGTTTAATTCAGAAACTAATAATGTATGAAGAAGAAGTAGCTACCTTCATACTGTCAAATGAAATACGTATAAAACTTCTAAAGCCTTCCAACATTGATGAGAAAATCCAGGTTATCACGACACTCATCTTAATGATAGAACAGCCATTGCTCGCAAATTATAATTTTATTCATAGTCTTGCAGCGCACTCGTTAAACGCCATGACGGCGAATTAAGATCAGAATAAGTAGATATACAGTCGGGGAACCCTTGGACTGAGGGCCTTTTATTCTTGAGTTCTGGTCCCAAGTAATTAAGTAGGCACATACCTACGTACTTGGAAACTTAAATAACTCTACTTGAATGTAACTACCGACGTACTAAGGTCTAACGGTCCGAGCACGGAAAATGGGCTAGAAATGTGGACGTTAGATTAAACTAACACGTGTGTTCCCTTTTATATGGATAAAGATCAAAATAATACCTACTCTTTCAGACAAGGGCCTCGATTTCGTTTAGCTTTTTTCTATTGAAGTGGAACTGTGTATTTACTTTTCGTACCTTTTTCTAGCTCATTATTTGTTTTTAGTTATTTGCTATTGCAAATACAAACCATTACGATAAAATATTACGTAAATACCTACTTACATAACGTATGTACGTAGCTACATAGGCATTCTAAAATATTTTTGACTAAAATATGGAACGTACAGAACCGGATAACATTGCCGACATTCAAATGTGGGTTAAGGTGGTCTTAGAATCAAAGAGGGGGCCCACTAGGGCCCAAGCCTGCCGGGAAAGCGGGATTGTCCGAAAGGGATACCGCTGACCCGGACAAAAGGGCTAAGGAAGGAACACGGGTGGGTTTTAGTCAGTAAGAGTCTGACACTCCCTTCCGCTCCGCCCAGAAGCGGGAGGGGTCATTTGATGATTTCCCATCCTCAAAAAAAAAAAAAAAAGGTGGTCTTAGAAGCAAACATCTCCTATTACAGATTCGATCTTCGCGCCCTATTTATATAGGACTCCCTAAGTACCTTATTTGTAGTGGAATTGAGTTTAAAACGAGCTTAGTAATCGGTTCCGTTCATGAGTGTTGTTAACAGCAATGGTTAACATAATCACTATAGTTCTTAATAGTTTGTAATGTTCCCAGACCTAACTACTATCTAGTTATAGGTGATAGGATAAAAAGACGACTTTCAGTAGAAATATCCTTCTAAGTTGATTTGAGAAGAAACTAGCGATTCCAGTCTAAAGAGTACTCCGACTTTAGTGAATTAAGAAACAAGTTAGTGGGGCTGCATTTAGTTAATGTTCGCGATTAAACGCTTAGTAGAAGTTACGTTTCCTTACCTTGTTCGCCGCTTTTAGACTGATCTGCTCTTTAGATTTCTTTCGGAGAACGTGCTGTTTTATTTGGGTTCGAATGAAGTTTCCGAACAATGGTTGATTTGCACTTTATGTTCGAACTTTGACCTTTTGAAAAGAGCGGTGGACCGCGGTGGACGTCGAATTTGGTCTTCATGGATTGTAATGGTAAGAGGTTTTCTTATACACAATAGGTAGGTAGGTATAGGTAGGTACAATAAAGAATGGATTTCAAGATTTTGAATTATGTACCTGAATAGCTCTTCATTTTGAACACCTACTATAAGACGAATGATTTGGCAATGGTGCTGATTCTGTTAAACATCGCGCTAAACTAATTTTAATCACACTATATCTCTTTCTTGCAAATATCATTGAAAAAGGACAGAAAATATTTAGAACTGTCAAACTAGTCTACGCCCTGTCATTTACGAGAAAATAGTCGTGAATTTTTGCGATTACGACTAAATTGACATTAAAACTATTCAAGTGGACTAATTTGACAGGATTAAATATCTGCTATCCCTCTCTCATGTTTTTAATTAGAAAGAGACATAATAAGACTAAATAAGTTTAGTTCGTAAACAACAGAATCGGCACCATTGTTCTTTATATTTTACCTAAGTCGCCCTATATTTTCTATAATTAAGTATATTTGTTTTATACTGTTTCGAATATATCACAGCGCTTCGTCGACAATCTCCAAGTCAATTTCGTTTCATCATCAACAAAGTAATATAATATTTTACCCGGAAAATGGTGACATTTTCCACAGCAAAGCTGCTAGGATTTTACGGCTTTATTTTAGTGCAGCCTTAGGACGGACGATAAATTTTTCCGTCAGCATCGCCTTCGACCTGGATACACAGTGGTGACTGTAATTTAATGGTGCCTTTAAAATAATAAAACATACAATGGCTTGAAGAATTTAATTTTCTATGTAATTTTTCGTGAGATGACGTCGGTTGAAGGAGAACAGCGCCATCAGCTCCCATGGGTGTCATTGAACGCGACGATGGGGAAATCAGAAGGATCTATGCGTATAAAGCAATTTTGAAGATTAGCAATCTACCTGACGATGGTACCTATCTGTGATATCTAAGTACCAGTCTTATACCTACCGCCAAAAGGTCGTATTACATACATAAAATACGTAAGATAAGGTATTTTAACAGACAATTACATTCAATTCATAGAAACTAAAACGAAAGCCTATCTCCGGCCCGTTTTTAGGTCAGCGCGTGTAGTTTGCAGTGGACGGTTATGCAATTCCGTTTATTGTAGTCATTTCAGCCAGCGGGCTCTGTTTCCATTGAGCTAGTCATTTCTCGGCGCGCTCATTACGTGGAATGGTCAGCCTTGTAACTCTACGTACCTATGTATACCTGGTACTTGAATGTAACAGGTACCAAGTATACCTACAAAGATAAGGTACGTAGAGTCACTAAAGGAAAGGTCTCGACTCCATAACTTGTTCCTGCTACGTGACCAAACTGCTTTTTACTTACTACCTACATCTTTAATACATTCTGTAAAACGTTTTTTAGGTAAAGTGGAGTAGTGTGAAAAGCTTTTAGCTTAGTTTCGCTTACTTAGCTTGCTTTGTGGGAAAGTGACGTTTTTGGAAGGAAGGAATTATATGTAGCGTGCCACACTCGAGTACTTACTGTTTTAGCAAATGCAGTTCGTGTATTTTTAGAGCTGTAGGCATAAGTGTCCTCGTATGGTATTACCTACTATGACTTTGACACACAAAATACACTCGCGAGCAATGATCCTGCTTCGGTTACAAAAATCTTAAATTATCTTCAAAAATATAATTATGATTGGTAACTTAATGGAATAAAAAAATGTGTAAAGTGAATATTATTTAGAAGTTTAAAGTACTAGCTGCTATAAAACAGTTTTTATTTAATTAAGCTTTGTGACTTGTGAAAGACCCGAATTGAATTTTAATTAATTTTACAACATACTCGTAGGCACTTAAGGATTGTATTAAATTTCTTTTAAATATCATCAAGCCATCAAAACCACAAATTTAATTATATAATACTTAATTTTTACTGAATTATTATAAAATATTTTCTTTTAACAGCATTGCGATAGGTACACTAAAATAATAAAGCCGATAATGATACTTACAAAATAAGCAGCACCAATCTTTGTCAAAAAATTGTTTTCTAAATAGAGTACCTACTTATTTTAAATCGAATTTCGACGACTAAGTATTTATGTATCAATTTAATTACGTACAATTGTACAAAGCAAGGCACATCGACTGAATGTAGGTACTTACGTGACCGCTATCTGGTAGTCGAGCAATGAAGTCAAGATATCTTTGCTCGAATTTGCGGTCAAGCGTCGAGCCAGTCCAGCATATCGTGTTTCATCAGGTTCTTTATAATTTTATATCATACGAATTTTGATCATACTATATGTGGTGTTTTTTAGGTAGGCATATTCGCAAGTATTGGTACCTACCAGAAGTCTTATAATTTCTTGTGTGTGTAGGTTAGGTACCTACCTATTTGTAGGTATAACCATAAGTTTTATCGTTAAATTAAATAAATCTTAATTATTTATTTATTTATTTAGATTTACCAACGTTTGTATACACTATAGAAATAACAATAAAATAACATAAAAAGAAACTAAGTGTAACAAACAATTATAGGTAAATACAACATTTACATAATATTAGGTACTAGGTGTACAGTCTTACCCCCGTTATTCACGAACACCACCGTGACACACAGCAAAGCGTACAAAAACTCACTCAAATATGAGCACCGCATGCACTACGCTAAGGTTCATATTCGTATAAAGAACTTGTTAATATTCGCTTATATGAATAATATGAACCCCATTAATTGCTGATACAATGAACTTAGCTGATACAATAAACTTAGGTAAGTTTAGTGTTGTATTACATACAAATTAGTTCTAACTATTCAGGGATAGTGCGATGGTAGGAATTTTATAAAGTCAACGTAAAGGTGCCGATAGACTATGACACTATACACCGTACTCTCAGTGTGTAGTGTACACCGAGTGTCTATGTGTGAGCACTTAGAAACACCCTTGTTTACACATAGACACTCGGTGTTTACACTGAGTGTACGGTGTAGGTATAATGTCGTAGTGTATCGGCACTATAAGCATCTAGATTTAATTATTTTAAAGAATTTCTCTGTAACATAGATGACACTTGCGTTTTAAAGTAGGTGCTTAACAAATTTTTATCGCATCTCACCCAAGCCACAGATAATATAACAAGCTAAATAATATTGGTTGAATTTTAAATATTTATGGTGTCTAAAGATGGGTTAATACCGATATTTGTCAGTATTAGTTAATATGAATATATTCGTCAAGTGATATTATAATATTTTAACTAATATATGAATATTACTGATATCGTATCGTACGTATCACTATTATTCTATTCTTGTAATATGTTTATTTCACCAAGCGATCTTATTACTTTTTAAAGGATGTATGCTAGGTTTATATGCTTTGATAAATCATTTTAATAATAGCATAATTACTAGGCACTCATTTAAAGAATGATTTACGACTAA
The DNA here is from genome assembly GCA_948465475.1 of Thalpophila matura. Lineage (NCBI taxonomy): Eukaryota > Metazoa > Arthropoda > Insecta > Lepidoptera > Noctuidae > Thalpophila > Thalpophila matura. The sequence continues at coordinate 12,673,973 of OX419185.1, forward strand.
GTTTTAATAACTTATTTCAGTAAATGTTGTTATGATCTTAATAATAATACTGGGGGGAAAAACCGTGGTAGGTAATAAAACTAATATATCTCCAATAATTTTACTATAAAATAAGTAAATGTAAATAAATACACTATTAGAAACTCTACTAAAGAGTCCAGTCAAGAAATCTTAAAAAGAGTTGTTGTATTCGTATGTAAAATCCCGGGTGATCATGATATAAAATATCCAATGGAAAATAGTCCCTAAGTTCTGTATAATAGAGATCGAACGCCAGACGCTCTTATTGGTTAATCCATTCGGTCATTCATTTGGCGCGCTCGCTCGCACCATCTTTACGATACGAACGACACAGATATCCGTCACGAATATCAGCTATATCAGCCACAGAACAGTAAAAACAGTAGAAGGAGTATGAGGCCAATTTTCTATGAATACCAGTGTCGCCAAACTCACATATTCACAGTTGACACACACTATAATTTCTGTATTATGATTGGCTAAAAACAACAATTACGACAAGACTTATACACAACATTATTTGCATCAAATTAAACCTTAATAGCATTCCATTAATTTCAAATTCAAAAATTAATAATGACAGATTAACGACCTTTTTCGTTTTGGATTAAAATATATTCCAACACGATTATGTACCGCTATTGGACGCTAGATGGCGTTTATTATTCTTATTTTCAAATTAGAACTCTGTAGTTGTTGTAATATGAGTAGAATTTGAATGGCCTAAACCAGCGGCAAGCTATGATGGCCGGTTTGAAGTTTGTCCGCTCATAAAGTTTTGTAAAAATTGACAACTACTTTTGAAAGAACAATTGCTGCACTTTATTGTCAATAGTAGCGCGTCACTGTAAACTATAAAGTACAGTAATTGTTCATTCAAAAAAGTTGTAAATTTTTACGAAACTTTATGAGCGGACTTAAACGTCAAGTCGACGTTTCAGTCCGCTCATAAAGTTTCGTAAAAATTTACAACTTTTTTGAAAGAACAATTACTGTACTTTATAGTTTATAGTGACGCATGCGGGTAATAATAGTGATGGGGTATATCATACCTACTATACTTATCGATAATAAATGACGTCTAGTGTCGAGTAGAGGTAGGTACTTGATTGTTTTGGAGTATGTTTTAATCCAAAAAAAGGTCGTTATATTGTTGTGATTAATTGAATGATGTGAAGAACGCTTGAAAATGGATATTTTTTAGAAATGTTCATAACATTATATTTAGAAAGCTTTCTTTCTAATGTTATGGGCATTTTTGAGACGGATGGTTTTTCAAAGGATTTTACAAATGTCATTTTGTCAATTTGACAGTGACAGAACAGGCAGTTGCCGCGCTTTTAGAAAAAGGGAGTAGATGTTACGCTGTGACCGAAAACTAAAAGAAATGATTAAAGGTACTTACATTAATAGATATAAAAGTGTTTAATGAACTATTCATAACAATTGTTGATTTATTTTACAAAGTCGTAAAAAGCTATAAAATAATACTCTAAAAATTGGTTATTTAGGAACGCACGAGAACGCTGTACCGCCATGTTGTCTGTTTATGTGACGTAAGTGACGTCACCATATTCATTAGCTCGCGGATTCTCTATAAGAAAAACCGAGAAAAACTGACTGTTTACTATAGTAGAGAGTGTAGTGACACAGGTTCTAAGGCCGCGGCTGCACTCAGCACTGGTACGGTGACAGCGACGGGACAGCGATTTTGTGAAAACAAACTCATAAGTATTAAACATTATGTCGGTGGCCGCACTGCAGAAACGACAAGCGACATTTATTTGTTCACGAAATCGCCGTCGCGTCGCTGTCGCCGTACCAGTGCGGCCGCGGCCTAAATAACATGGCGACTAGTGTTTTCGCGATATTGGATTAATTTCTAAAATATTCGTGTTGTTTTATGAATAAATTCTGAAATATATTGCTAGAATAGAGCAAAAACTATAAAAATAAGGTACCTATTTTTTCAATGAAATGTACTACAACTAGCATAAGTATTACAAACGCTCTTTTGCGAATATATATAGAGATCTCCCACACATTAAAAATTCCGCATACCCTCAATGTAACACTGTCATTAGCCTCCATCACTCACACTAAACTAAAACACTGTATTTATATCATTGATCAAATTGATCAAGGATCTTGGCTCAATAGTGTTTTGGCACATCTCCCTTGTTTTTATGATCTGAGGAATTACCAGACAACTTGTCTGTCGTGCTTAAGATAATCGCAGAATTAAATACATAATTGAAATGTTGAGAACATATACTGCGATTATTGTAAGCACGGCAGTTGTAGCTATTAATATATTTATTACCTATTATTTTTTTTATAATAAAATCATCTGCCATAAAATGTAGCATGCAGATCGTACCTCTTGTATTAGCGGGGAACCAATTGAATTTTCTGGATGCGTTGATCCACTTTTCTTTCATTAGATGGATATTTTGGAAAACGGAAACTGTCAAGTTTTCTATTGTTGCTGTGATATTGATTTAAATTAGACTATGGTATCTCATCTAAAAACATACTCGCAACCAGCGGCCTAATTGTGTAACTCATTTTTTTTCGCCATGGCTTTCATATTGACAGTTCAACAACATCCATTACGGCATTGAGCTAGTTACGGGAGCACGGATTAACAAACATACGGCGTAATGAATGTCAAAAACAATGCCATGGTGATAGCAATTGAGTTACGCAATTAGGGTGCAGCTTCACACGGGGTGATATGAATAACGTATCTCACACCAAACCTTTCTCAAGAAATTGATAAGATGGGATTCCATTGATGAGAACAGAATGAAAATTCCTGCAGTAAATGAATGTGCACAGATAGACGCAGCGAGAAACTTCATTTTATAGATACTATTATAGGCACATAGAAGATTACTAACTTCGATTAGCATCGGAGCTCATTTCGTAGTTTACCTACCGAAAAAATATTTTATAAAAAATGGTCGATACATTTTTATCGATACCTATTGGATGCACTAATTGAATAGCAGGAAAAGTCTGATTTCGTAATCAAACATTCTAGAACAATTGATAACCAGTAAAGGAAAATTATCCGTATTTTAGATGAAAATAAGGATCACTCTTTATTGTCATTCTTGTACTATATTTGACAGAAAGAAAATAAAATGTATTTTATGAATTAAAACTGAAAATATAACATAACGATGGTACGAAATTCCTCCATGAGTTAGATTTTTACCGTGGCTATGATTTTTACACTCTAATATGGAACATTAGGGCATTTTAGTATTTTTTTATGATTTTTTAACGGTAGTGACGCATATGTTCACGATAAATATCTGTCATCGCGACTGCGCTCACTCAAACGGTACATATGTCTCTCAGTACTCATCAGTGGTGATAGGGACCACGCCCACTTACTACTTCCATCTTGTTCTTTATTCCGTGATATCAGCAGACGAGCCGAGTAGCCGAGTGATATTATCCAATCGATATTGAACGATCAGTGTATAAATAAAGTGGATACAGAATATTAGCATATCAGAATCCGTCGGATTACTGATATGTGAATACGCTTAATATTACTAATATCTTAACGAATACGAATATATCGGTCACATCTTTAATGGTGTCCATTAAGATGCTAGCTGGATAAAGGAAAATGCAAAGCAAAGAAGGATGCACAATTAATTTATTTAATTTCAAATGTACATATATCTTCATAATAATACTTATTATTATTACCTACTTTTACTGCGGGACAGTGTAATTAGAGGCACATTAAACGAGTTGCCTTGGCTTCTGCCATAATCTGACTTTACTTATCTTTATAATGGCTGTCATTAGAGACGCTCCCAATTTCACTGCGTTACTTTTTAATTTGTTCGTCTGCTTTATGTATTTGTATATGTACGTTATTTACCTACATAAATACTGTGTAAGGATGTGCGAGGTGCGGGTCATTAGACGGGTCCCGAATTAGGGCCGTTCACACATTGTTGGAAGGTTGTATGAGCCGTTTTTAAAATAATTTATTTTCACGTAGCGTTCTCTTTGTCCCATGGGACATTTAATTTTCGTTGCAAAATCTGCTCTTTTTCCCCTTTTTGTAACAAACGAACGATCATCTCTGATGTAAATAGAAATGGTAACTTTTTATTCAGCTGTGTCAGAACCAAAAGGAAAAGTTTGATTTACAAAGGAACAAGTATTCTAAATGTTGATAGAAATTCACAAACCTTGTTTGTTTTCTTGTAAATTGTGTTAGGTATTCAATTATTTTTTACCTTTCAGGATTTGTAATTGGATGTGGTTACTGCGTTAATTTAATCTCAATTATGATGACGAAAGAAAAACGAATTTTAAAACTTATTAGACTCCAATGTATCTATTTGCTTAATTAATTAAATATGATGAATAGGTACCCTATACCTAGGTAATTAGGCTTTTTGACAAATACCTAGTCTGTTAGTTGCTATGTTGTTGCTATTCGATTTTGCTTTATTAATAATAGCTGTTCCCCGCGACTTTGTCTGCGTGAAAATGGATGAAAAGTATGTGTTTTTCCAGGTCCCAGGCTACCTTTTTATAAAATTTCATCCAAATCTGTCTAGCCGTTTCAGCGTGAAGAAGTAACAAATATACACACCCATATGCACATACTTTCGCATTTATAATATTATATTAAGGTACTGTGACCAAAGATGGCCCAGGTCCTATCATAGCCCACTTTAAAAATATATAAGTTCCGGTGGGCAGAAAAAATCTAAATTTTGCAGGAACCTTGTGAATACGTTTTTAAACAAAAGGCAACCGTCATCACACAAATCGCGCGTGGCTATTTTGAATGCAGCTGACAGTTGTCAGTGAAACGTAAAGCAATGCACGTACCTATACTTATCTTGCTTACGTAAAAAAAAAAAACTTTTTTAAAGCTAAGCTAATATACAGTAATATCGCGTTTTGCCTTGATACATCTTGTTACTAACAGTGTTAACATTAAATTCAAGGTAAGTTTCAATATTTTATTGTGTTATTTAATTTTTTGCATGATTTATACTGCCATAGAGCTAAGTTCCATATGATGGCCCACTACATGATCCCCAACCACTACACTTGGCATGTAATAAATTGCGAGAAAAATAATATTTTGAAGTTTTATACATTTCTAAAAATGTCGAATAATAAGTATATTATTGTGGTTACGTATCTTAATTGCTTTTTATCAGTTTTAAGGTATACGCGATACATTTTAGTTCCTTTTTAATAAAAATAGTTTTTGATATTCCTAATAAAGCCCACATTTGAAAATTTATAACATATTAAAACAACTTCTATGTGTTATTTAGATAAAAACAAAAGAGATGGATCTCAAAATATATGCCATTATTAATTTAAGTGTTGTTTTTTTGTTTTACAGCCATTCCGAGTTTTTATAGACATAAGAAGGCCCAAGGCTAGATTTTTAACTAATTAATTAGCCTAATTAATTAAATGTTAAGTTAAACTGCACTTTAAGTTTATTGTATGAAGAAAAAGGTTTGCTAGTCTTGATATTACACAGATATTCATTCGTTTATAACGGGCTTTCTTGGGCTACTATGTTCCTAAGATGGCCAAAAGACTATGTTTAAAAATTTTGATTTTTCTCTTGTGATCATACAAAAAAATGTTTTGTTAATTTTAAATGTTACTCTAATAAACTAAGTATTCAATTAGACCAGTTGTTTACCTTAACTCCTCTATTTATTTAATTTACAGTGATTTGAAATAAGGTGGGCCTTATATGGCTCCTGTACCTTATAGTATGATTTAATACTTGTATTTTTATCAATGGTAAAGATTTATGAATTAATAAATTATTAATTAATGTATTATTAAATGTTTGTGTCAACCAGGGTCAACCAGCATAATTATTTGTCAATTTTTAACCAATTTATCGCCATTTGAAGTAGCGCAGTAGTGTTGAACTTTTGCTTGCACAGCAAGCGATTTAGCGAGTCTATTCCAATTGTCTTTGTACTGTATACAGTATCAATTAATTAAAAATGAAGAACACTTCAGTACGGTTTGGCAAAAAGATATAATTATAATTCGCTTCAGTGGAGTCGTCTCCATCAAAATTGAATAAAATGTGAACAAAAACGTTCAATATTAGGTGCGAGACCTCTGTCCCCGTCAGGTGCTCGAAATTGCCTAACTTGTTCTATCGACATGGCTGTCAAGCTTTTATTTAATTTACTGTCCCAAACATTGCGAAAATGGGAAAATCTCCCGAGTTATTGGCGGGTTGACGGACCTCTGTAGTTTTTTTTATATTTTTACATAAATATTTTTTATTGAAATTTATCTTTATATATTAATCATCTTCATATTGGATATGTACCTAGTAGGTATGTAAATAAATGAGTAATTAAATATTAAGAAAAGTTATAGCTTGCTTGTAAGTATCTACCTATTTATAACATTATAAGAGCACGGACGAAAAATCTGTGGTCTAAGAATAAATACCTACTTAAATAAAAAAACCGGGCAAGAGCGTGTCGGACCACGCACAGTCTAGGGTTCCGCGGGCAAATAAACGTATCTTGTTCAAACCAATTTTAATCAACAGTATTTATTAGATGCCATTATAAGCTTGATTTTTTTCAGATTTTTAGATCACTCGGTTGGAAAATTACATTGTTAACGACTTTCGGACCTCCTAGTTCACTAACTTAAATAAAAAGTAATTTAGAAACCTTTATGTTATTTTTAAAGACCTATCCAACGATACCCCCCATAATGAAAAAAAAATTGTTTCATCCCTCAGTTTCATGTATGGAGCCGAGGCCCTAATTATTTTATTTTTCGTAATTTTACTACAGGCCTTTATGGTGGCTCATAAAATACATCTACCTACAAATTGGTTATGATTACAAATTGGTTTGACGAGGGTGTGACAGACGGACAGACGGACCTGACGAAACTAGAAGGGTTCCTGGTTTTACTACGGAACCCTAAAAATATTGGAAAAAAATGACACATCGTGTATTTTATATCCTAATATGAATTAATCATAAAGTTAACATAATTAGTGAGACACGAAAGTTCCGCAATCAATAAATAATTTGATCCATAACTTCTAAAAGATCATCACGTTTACCAGTTGCTTTTCTAAAACAAGTACCTATGGCCGTCCCAGTCGTGCTACTAAATTGTCCTGTTGCAGCACGTTTGCACACCAGCAGGCGGTTCTATCACGTTCCTAACCATCCTTAGCTACAGGGAAGCTAGCTACATCTTATATTCTATTTAGACCTCACCTGTTGAGTCGGTATGTCCATTTGGTAACTTGAAATATGTTTAAGCGGCGACAACGTGAATTTGTGTCGATGTTGAATTTATCGGTGACATTATACTAAGTCAATATTGAATTTTTAGATAAAATAAACAAGCTTCGCTACTAATTTTATAACTGCCTTATCGCATTAAGGAGCAGATAACTTGAGACGGGACCTTTAGTGCAAACCGCAGTCGGGATGTTAACATTTTGAACACAGAAATATAAAAAAAGTAATAATTAATTTTACAAGTTACAACTGACTTGTGAAAATTAAGTTCTACGGAAACATCAAGTGAAACTAAGCATAAGAACATGAATACGCAGGCTATAATCATTTTAGTTCATAAGACTCGGTATTACAACTGAAAATTGCGTGGGCGCGCACCTAAGTTTAACATTAGAACAAAAGGGGAAAGTTATTATGAGACGCTTCTAAAACTCTCCAAAACTTCAACAAAGTAGGATAATTAGTTGCCTATTGTAATTTATTTTGATAATAACAATCCGTTCTTCAAAGAAAACGTATTTATTATAAAACAAAACTTTCATTTAGTAGTGGGACTCAAAACTATTAAATGTAATTAAGTGTGTAATAAGTATTAAATGAATAGTTTGAACGTTTTAACGGACTCGTTAACGAGTCGTCAGTTTGCGGGCAGTTGTAAATTACACATTTCACTTTGCCATAGTGTAAAGTCGCTTAGGACAGGTTGAATGCACTAGGAGAGCATTTACGAAGAAGAATGGTATTTGGTGTTAACATAAAAGAAATATGGCCGTCACAGGACCCTGGCAGATGTGAAACATCGAAACGCACGCACAAGGAGTAGCAACTGAGAGGGCCATGTCGGTAAGAGAGCGTCATGCCGTTTGCCGTCACGTCGTACGAGTCGGTCCTACCCCCAAAGCACGCCAGTAGATGTTTCACCAAAAAAAAACCTACTTCTTATCCTACTAATATCCCACTAATTAAGTACCTATAAATGTGAAAGTTTGTGAGGATGGATGTTTGTTTGTTACTCTTTCACGCAAAAACTAATGAACGGATTTTGATAAAACTTTACAGTAATATAGCTTATGCTTCAGAATAACACATAGGATACTTTTTATCCCAAAAACAATGGTGAAGCCGCGGGCGGAAGCTAGTATTCTATAATACGAAAGTAACTAGGATTGGACGAATGAACCCTATAGATTCTGCTAGATAAATACGTGTATTAAACTACTGTACTTACCAAAACGGCCACTTCAGTTTACACTACCACTTGACATCGAACACATATTTCACATTATTATGTCGCGATGACCACTATCAGCACCAACACCGCGGGTTATGCGCGACCGAGACTTTATGCGAAAAAACCATTCTACATTCGGCGTGGGCGCAATAACCAATTTTATTGATAACCGAATTCACGTAAAACTGTTAATGGATGACGATCGACCGCCGACATGAGACCGTAGCATAGTAGGTACAAGGTACAACTGATGCGCAGTGCTTAAATCGGTCGCCAAGTCAAAATGTTTGAGGGTAGATTTAGTTAGAGTAAAATTATATGATTTTGTTCATACCCGCTATAATTTTATTTATAACCTATCTGCTTAAATTTAAGATAGAATGTACACGGGTCGCCTAACTACCTATTACACTTTTGATGATGATTTGATGTAGCTACTTAGGTACATTCAATGCAAATAAATTTTGATTTGATTTGACTGGGTGGCCGCCAGACATCAGGTGTGTCAACTTAAACAAATATTCACACTTTGCCATTGGGGGCACTAAAAATGAACAATGGATGGCAAAACGCAGATATTTGTCAAATTTTTTAACACGATACAGTCCACACGATCTTACTTGGCCGGGCAGAAGTTAGTCACGAGAGGCGTAGTAATTTTTATTGCTAACTAGCTTCCGCCTGCGGCTTCGCCCGCGTTTTCCGAGATAAAAGGTAGCCTATGTGTTATTCCAGACTATAATCTATCTGTGTGCCAAAATTCATCTAAATCCGTCCAGTCGTTTCAGCGTGAAGAAGTAACAAACATACACACAAACATACACACACACAAACACACACAAGCACACACTTTCGCATTTATAATATTAGTAGGAAGTAGGATTATCTCTTGCTTTAGAAACCAAGAAATAACTGAAAAGTATATTTTTGTGGAACAACAAAATATATTGCCTAGTTTTATCCGTTTTCGTAGCGACTGTAAATGCGCAAATGTTTCGGTGAGTCAATTTCAGCCCCATCAATTTAGATCGTGCGAATTGTATTTGGCCCCCACAATGCAATCATATTACAATATATCGTTACATTGACAACAAGAGATACTGCACAGTCTATTCTTAGGTACGTATTCTGAACAGTTGTGAAACCCAATAATCGAATGTCGAGCAGAAAACATTTTGCAACTGTGATTTGGTGAAATCACAAATATTGCTGATAATTGCACAGAAAAAAAGACAGTCGCATTTATGCGTTCCTTCCTTACTTTAGTTGAATTAGAGTTTTGTTAATGTATGTGTACCTACATAAATTGATTTTCTAAATGCATACATCGTTAGGAAACGTTTGAATTTTAAGGGTCATGTAACAAAATAATCTGTGGTCGGGTGCTGCTGCGACCAGCGAGCCGGAAACTTTAAATGAACATTGTACACGCTGCCTTAATTAATTTTCGTATTCAACTGTGTTACATACTGTAATTAGCGTATCTTTACGTGTGACAGGCTTTATGAAAAGTTTTTCGCGAAAACTAAGTAACGTGACATACTGTGTGGGGTATTATTTTTGAAAGAGCTAACTAAAAGAATTATAAATATATTTTTTTACAATTTTAAGTTCAGTGATCCTTATGATACAGCTAAAAATGTGCAAAAAATAACCGTTTCCTCCCCTGTTCGCTTAATTTTGATTTTAATTTGGCCGGATTTTCTTTTAAGATTTGTTGATATTCTGTTCACAACTGATTCATTATTTATGAGCTTAAAATAAAATTGTGTTTTCAACTAGCAAACCTTTTAATTTTTTATCATTATCATCAATATTTTTTGAACTTTTGTTAGTTTGTTCAATTTCTTCTAAGTGTTGCGTACACAATGTAGCTGCTCTAAGTCAATCTTGTTACCATAATAAAAGCTTCACGGTAATCCGATAAAGGTTTCTAAGAGGAAAAGAACTTGCCGGGAAAGCGGGATTGTCCGAAAGGGATACCGCTGACCCGGACAAAAGGGCTAAGGAAGGAACACGGGTGGGTTTTAGTCAGTAAGAGTCTGACACTCCCTTCCGCTCCGCCCAGAGCGGGAGGGGTCATTTGATGATTTCCCATCCTCAAAAAAAAAAAAAAGAGGAAAAGAACTAGTAAAGCTTTCTTCTTTGTAATACCTATTAATACGATAACAGTGCAAGACTTCGTAGAATAAAGTAGTTTTTAGTCAGAACAGAATATTTTATGCTGAAGGTTAATCAAATCGGTTAATAAAAGTACTATGTGTTCATTATGTGCATTGCTGTACCTATAAAAATATGTTCAACTTTTGATTACATTTTGTAAATAATTGTACCTAATAGGTACGATTTTTGGCAAATAAACAGTATTTCATTATTATTAGATCTTGCAGACATTTAGATACAAAACCAACAATATAAATCTACTAACAAAATTGCAGGAAAATACGCCGAGAAAACTCGATGTTTATATTACCCTTGTAATATGTGAAACATCCTGTAGCTGCAGTTGGCGCCACATTGGCTTGCTATGCATGAGCATTCCCCGCGTCGACGCCATTACGGCGGAAGTAGAACTTTGCTTTTAACAATCACTTTAAAATGTTGGAATTTTCGTACCGCCCATGAATATTAAATTCCGATTGGAAACAAACAAAATGACCTCTATCAATCAGCCTAAAATGTCACCGTTTATTGAAAAGCGTCATTCGTCATTCCACTGATTCGTTACCGATGTCCGATGTCATATTTCGGCAATTTTTTTGGTTTGAGCGCAGAATTCGGGGTTTGAGCGGGATCGAGTATACCCATAGCACATCCCATAGGCCAATATTTCTCGTCATTTGTTTTTTATGTACGCATATCTTTTACTGCATTATGCGCGTTTTTTATAAGCATTCACAAACGAAAGTCGTGTCATTCGTGTTGGTTTTTTCAAACAAATGCGAACAAGGAAAAATGTCGTGATTCCCGTGGAGTTATTCAGTCGAATATCATACACAATGGGTGTATCTCAGATGTATTGCTCGTTAGTCCCCGAGCCCACTGAAAATGATTTATAGCTGTAGACAGAAAAAGAGGGACATAGAGTAAGGGACAAAGAGAGCTAGCAAGCTTGTATATTTACTTGCACGCCATGAAATAAATACTGAATAAATTGAGGCCATAAATGAAAGAGGGTATAGTGTAAAAAACAATGGATGCGGAGAAAAATAATGTTATATAAACACAACGGAAAAGCGGAGTCAACAAAATATATAAGTATAATATAACATAACACAAACATTCAGAGGGGTGGAAAGTATAATATTCAGAACTAACATGTGAGCATAACTTTAGAATATTATGTTAAGTTTATAAGCAAATAAGCCCTGGGGACCTATCACCTAACTCCATTTAAGTTCAGTGTAGTTTCTACTTTTGCTCCTTCTTGTAAAATTACAGTCATTTACGGAACAAATTAGCGGTGAGATGTTTATTATAAATTACTATAATAATTTACATTTAATTTACTGTCTTAAGGTTATCTAATACTTACTTTTAATTAAACTGGTAGCTTGTTAGGGTTACCTACTCAACTTATTCTTGGTAAATACGCAAACTGAAAAATTGGAATCGGTAAAGAACCGTGCACCAAATTTCAGAATTTTCTTATTTGCGTATGGCCTAATTAAAAGTAACGGCCAGATTAACCACCTCTAGATAAATTCCATTCAACTTATTTGTACCTATATAAAATAAAAATAGTAAATTAAAAATTAAAAAAACCCGACTGCCAAAAAACAACTAAAAAGTTCAAAACAAGAGCACTTTTCAAGCAGTCTGATGCAGTTGGTGGCAATTATTTGTGTTAAATCTTAGATTTTATGCCACCAACTGCATCAGACTGCTTGAAAAGTGCTCTTGTTTTGAACTTTTTAGTTGTTTTTTGGCAGTCGGGTTTTTTTAATTTTTAATTTACTATTTTTATTTTTCACTTTTTAGTTTTTAATGTATGTTTTCGTAATCTTCTTTTCGAGCCCTTCATTTTGATACCCCACATGATAGGTTTTGGGGATAAGTAAGAATTAGCGAGAATGATTGCTTTGTTGAACAACTTTAAATCGTTATATATCCTAAACTATTATTTAAAATGAAAAATGATAAAAGAAACCTAAAGATGATTTTAAAATACCTATTCAACGACACCCCACTTGACATAGTTCATCAACTTTTTTTTTTTTCATTTTGACAATATGGCGTCTGGTTGTCGCTGTGGTGAATTTTGATTACTGTTATGTCTTTAGTGACACTCGCAAGGTTAAGACGAATCGACGTAAGAATTATCAAAATCGGCCTACGCATTTGGTCTCTAGAACGCCACATAGAAACAAACATACATACATACATACATACATACATACATACATACATACATACTAACATACATACATACACTGATAAACACATTACCCTCCTTTGCGTCTCGCAGTCGGGTAAAAATAGGACCGTGACTGATTTACGAATTTAATGTTTCCTACTTTAGCGCGAACGGATTCGTTATTTTTGAATTGATCTAGTGAATGTTTATCCAGAGACTGATAAACTATCGCTTAATCTTTTTAATTTTAAAAGGTAAAATATCAGTAACTTTTTTAATCGTTTCAGTGATCGCATACAAGAATGTTCTTGATAGATTTATAGAAATAATTAGCAAAACATTGCAGGCTTTCAAATGTGATTCTGCAGTCCAAGGACGTGAATTGTAACTAAAACGCAGCTGGTGCGGCCATAAAGTAAGTAATTATGCAGCCGGCCTAAATCCATTGGGGATAATAAAAGTGGGTACTTAAGAGAAACCACCTCTTCATTACTATGCTATGTTTTTTGCTATTTAGCATTTAGTAGCGCTGAGTTTTGTTGTCGTTCTGTCCCGTCCCGTATAAATGTAGGCAAGTATATTTTTTTAAATGAAGAGTAGGTACCTACAACTTTTTTTAGGGTTCCGTAGTAAAACTAGGAACCCTTATAGTTTCATCGCGTCCGTCTGTCCGTCCGTCCGTCTGTCCGTCTGTCACACCCTCGTACAATCTACAGTTCATAACCAATCTGTATGAAAAATACAAAAAATAAAATAATTAGGGGTGGCCCCCATACATGAAACTGAGGGATGAAAAAAAATATTTACGCGCACCCCTTTGTGTGGGATATCGTTGGATAGGTCTTTAAAAATAACATAGAGGTTTCTAAATGTTTTTTTTATTTAAGTGCATATTTATAGTGAACTACTAGCTCCGAAAGTCGTTAACAATGTGTCCCCCCCCCTGTAGTTTGCCAACCCCTTTATCCAAAAATCTGAAAAAAATCAAGCATATAGCATTTAGTAAATACTTTCGATTAAAATTAGTTTGAACACGATACGTCAATAACTTTTTGAAATATTCACTATTTTCAGTTTTGAGTTTGACAACCGCAAAAATAACTTATGTTGGTAGTCGGAAGACTGAAATACTTCTTGCTACGGAACCCTAGACTGAGCGTGGTCCGACCCGCACTTGTCCGGTTTTTTTATTAATTCGTTGATACGTGTTTACTCTACAAAGTCATAAAATAGTTTAAAGGGAAAATAGAATAGCACTAAAACAATTCCATTTTATTAAAACTAATTTCAAATCATACTCACGACATTTCTTTTTAACATAATAAATTATGATTCAACTTCCTAAGAAATCATAATTTCCAAATCCACAACCGAAAAGAGTTTTACTACCTTAACGTTTATTTTTTGGAGGAAGTCTAATTGAATTAAAAAGTACTGTACTGTCACTGTCAGTTTATCTCGGCGAGGTAAAAGTCTAGAGATATATTTTGTCTCGGGCCTAAATTAGAAAGTGCTTAACAAAATGGAAATTGTACGTTCGGCAAGACACACGAAGACTTTAATCGATCATTTGTATTACAACTTGATATTTATTATATGATGGATCGGGTCTATGAAGGTACGAAAGAATGAAGTTATAAGAAATTTTACAAACTGTACCTACAACGATTTTCCATTTGCGGATGTGTTAAGAAAATTATTGAATTTGGGAAAATGTACCTAATATTACCTATGTGACAATTCAGGAATGTTCACTGTCGCTATTATACAATTTAAGATGTATCAAGAGATGACCTTGGGGGAAGAGTACCAAAAACGTATCACGACTTGTCACCATCAAGCAACACAAAACCAAAAACGATATAATTTCACGAAGCCGCGCCGCGTAAAATATCCCATCTTATGACTGTAAACTCGACTTCTAAAGACAAATAGTGTAATACAGTTCATAAATCAATGTTAATTATGTTACACGTGTTGTAAAGTAAAGCTATTTGCAAATATATTGAAATCGTACGGATTTTACAGCTCTGGAGTAACGACCAAATCAGACGTACTTATTTATCTACTTATTGAACTTTGTACTGCGTTTTACGATATTAAATCGGTACATATATTAATTAATATACGTTTATTGTTCGAAAATGTGTTTCATTTGTTGTTTTAATAGGTTTCGAATTTGAACTTTCAGTTTGATTGCTTCGGTGGTCTATTGGACGTAGGCGCGATCGCTGAGCGTGGGGTGTTGAGTTCGATTCCGGGGACGGGTATTCTATTAGGAAAATCTCAGACTTGTGCCTACCACTTCGGGGAATAGGAAGAGGAATAGGAAGACTATACTATATTTATGTTGTTCCAATTTGTAGATTGTAAAAGTACAGTTTTACAACGCTGTTCCCGTATACTTGTCATAGGCAATTATAGCAATGAAGTTGTGTTTTTCTCGTTTAATAAAATACGAAGTTTTTATAAATTCGCAGATTAGTATCTAGAACTTGGTCTTTCTTAACTTGGTTAAAGTTATATTAATTCCCTCTTGTCCTTTTTTGAATCGGACGGCCAGAAGCACGAAAAGCGAACGCGAATGCGCTGCCAGAGTGAGTGTTTTCCGATGGTTAGCTGCCCTAGAGAAAAAGTTTTATACTAGTCCCAAAACGATGATAAGAAGATCTTAGGTGAAAATCTCGATGAAAAACCGAATCCAATGAACTCAGGTACGAGATCATTGAGAACGTCAAGAGACGTGGATCTTTGAGTCGAGCGAAGTTTTAGCCCATCTTAACCCCTTGAGATGCAGAAGTGAAGTGAATAATGAATTATTGAAGTGACACTAAATAACTCAATTTTAAACAAAGTTCACGACTATAACTATAACGGTTTACCTAAATAACTAAATCTTGGTAAGATATTATCTGAGATATTGATTAAATTGCGTAGATATTGATATACATAATCATAATTATGTCTATAGAAACATTAGTAACAAAGGATAATGAAAAACAAAAGCAGTGCATAATTAGCTAAAAAAAAATGAAGGAATAAATTGTAAATAGCGCAATGCTTGTCGGGCTGTAAAAAATAAATCCAAACACGAATTGTCAGTACATTCACGTATATTGTTAAACATGTCATTCATTTCGTGTTGGTAGCCAACCTCAGATCATAGAAACAAGGAGATATGCCATCATAGCAAATTAGTACGGGAACAACTGATGCCACTTTTAGTACATTTTTCGACACAATTACGCGCATAATTAAGCGCTCCTTGTGAATAAAAACATTCCGCACACTCTCAATCTAACACTGCTAATCGTCGCTCAACACTAGCACTAAACTAAAACACTGTATTTATACCATCAATCGTGTTCGGTTCGTCGCCAGCGCGTACGATTTTAATATGAGCAATTTGCTCAAGATCAGGCATCAAGCTCGATAGCGCCTTGGCACATCTCCTTGTTTCTATGATCTGAGTAGCCAACAGTGTTTCAATTAAGCCTGTCCATTCGTAGGTTCACAGCAAAATAATAAAAACGAAATAATAAAAACGATTATTTTGCACGAAAAACGGCCTTTTCCATCTATCGAGCGACAATTTGTTTAAACAACCCTATTTGAATTATATCGACGTGACGTGCGCCGCGGGATATATTTTATAAAACGTTTTTTCTTTTTTTTTGTCGTGTCTATGGTATGTTTAATATTCGGCTGCTGTCCGTCCAATTTTCTCGTCGCAGAAAAATGTTGTTATAGAGGAACGTGATGATATATCGCGGGATTACGAATGATGAAATTCTGTAGTTATTGTTTGGTAAATATAGGCTGAACACATTGTTTTTGTGTCCTTCGATACGAATGGTTAACCCATGTACTTGCCCCGAAGAGGCTTTGTGAATTCATGTAACCCTTAGATTTGAAGAAATTACAACTCGCACAGATAAAGAGTGGGATTGAAAATAGCGTTTACACTTCACCTTTACGTCATACACACAAAATGATGTGCTTGCCGATTTCCATCTACGACTAGATAATTTAAAAAAGCTGGCCTTTGCAACAGGTTAAGTAGGTACTATGAACGGAAAAAAAACCTCAAGTAAGTTTAGACAATACCCCGTAACAGGTAGCCGATTTTACACCCCCGGGGCTTATCACTTTCATATGTAAATTATACGGTCCTACAAAATCTACAAAAATCATATGTTAAAAGTTACACCCTATAAAAGAGACATCTGTTAAGCATCATAACAGTAAACTAGCACATTGTATCACCTACGTCATTTAACCTTTGAGGGAAGCAACCCTCCTGACATAAAAACACCCGTAAAATAACCCCATGGGACCTATAACATTAACTATGTACGAGGGAAATGTTTTTTTTTATTTTAAACTTGCGACGCTACGTGATTCGGGAAAATAATTAAGTGTATTTTTGGCAACAGCCTGTAGTTTAATAGCTTTTCATATTAGCCTTGCGATATTTTTTTTGGATTTTGCATTTACATTACGTAATTTATTTGGGTTATTCAAAACTTTCTTTTTAAATACTGTACCCTTACAAATAAATAAACACGGAATAAAGTTAAAAATGAATAACGTCGGTCCTACATACATTTATATAGGGAATATGTACTTGTACAGTACCTGGGCGACCGAGCTTGTCTCGGGATTTTCTCATAGATGATATAGGCACCGGCACCAGTTATGAGCACAAACGTCACCTGTACATTAGCTGATTTTTCGGTCTCTTTGGCGGAATGAAGAAAGTGAGGGGCGCTGAGGCTGCACGCGATTGATTCGTCAGTCGATGTTCGTCGTCTATTGGACTATTCTCTATTGTGTATTGCCAACTATCTATTGTCTATTGGGCCGAAAATGTACAAGCGCAATCTGTGCTCACGACTCATGCCGATACCTATAACCTTTTTACGTAATTGGCAATGAACAGTCGACAAGTGCCGTGTTAAGTTAACACAAAGTTATGAAATTAACATCTGTTACGTAATAATTATAGTTACTTACTTAATTAATTTCAGATGGTGTAATGAATGAGTACAAGATACAAAGTTTTCCGAGAAATTGAACATCCAACGCGCAGATGTACAAAATACGAACTAACTTGTTAATAAAATGAAATAAGAACTTGCCGGTTCGTCTTCCTAATGGACAAGTTTTAATTTTCATTAAAACACTGCTCTTACAATTTTAGTAAGGATATTTCTTACGGACGTCGGATTTTTTTATTCATGATATAGCTTTTTACCCGACTGCGCGACGCAAAGGAGGGTAATGTGTTTATCAGTCTATGTATGTATGTATGTATGTATGTATGTTTGTTTCTATGTGGCGTTCTAGAGACCAAATGCGTAGGCCGATTTTGATAATTCTTACGTCAATCGATTCGTCTTAACCTTGCGAGTGTCACTAAAGACATAACAGTAATCAAAATTCACCACAGCGACAACCAGACGCCATATTGTCAAAATGAAAAAAAAAAAAAGTTGATGAACTATGTCAAGTGGGGTGTCGTCGAATAGGTATTTTAAAATCATCTTTAGGTTCCTTTTATCATTTTTCATTTTTTATGACTTTATTTATGCTACTTGATTCGAGATTTATATGTGACAACTAGGGGTATTATTACGAATAACAATATTGGTGTCAGAAAGCGGCATCATATCCCCATTTGCCGTACTTATACCCCTTACTTATAGACGATGATTAAATTAAATGGCTCATAAGTCAATTGTCATCTCTATTCATTGTTATACCTACAGATGACAAGGATAGTTGTATATAATATAATCAGTAGTTAAAGTTAAGGCCCCGGTATACGCCAACGGCCTTGAGTGATTTGGGCGGTATAGCTTGAGTGTTCTGCGCTGAGCTCAAGCAACGCGACATACATCCACCGAGCAATACGACTCGTCTATCAAGGAGCGCGCTGTGCAGAATTAGACGTATTATTACTTTTTAGTATCTAAAATATAAAATAAAAAAAAGTAACAGGCAATATTATAGGTAGTAACATAGTCTTTTCACACAAAACAAATCATGAAAATATCTTAAGCGGTTTGAAAGTAATTACGTTTTTATGTTTTGGGTAGACACGAATTCATGAATTTATTTCATTAAGTATTTTACTATAATAGTTAAATATTCACAGGTACGATTGATGTACATATGTTCTAGTTTAACATAAAAAAATTGCACAACTAACCTGCATTATTTGACGGCGAAATAAGAGATTTAAAACTGGCCGTTACCATTTACCTTCGCCTTAAGAGGCGTCTGTAAGTAAATATTTAAACTTTTTCTCTGGTATCGGTATGAATTTATTATACCTATATTTATGTGGTAACAAATATCAACCAGTCGCTAACGTGGAAACAGGACTGACCGCTCAGAATACGCCTGATTTATAGACTCCTTCATCAATTAGGTACCCACAACGCACACAAAAACCTTGCAAAAAGGATTACTAATTGATGCCTGGAATCTAAATATCGTCATTCGAGGAGGCTATTTTAGTGAACCATAAAATATAGGCACTAGCTGTTAAGCTCATCAGAATTACAGTGACAGTAACTATATCAATTTTAGTTTTTACAGGCGCTGTGAACTTTTACCAATAAAAGTAGAGTATCATTGTATGCACATAATTTTTGTTACAAAACATTTATTATAATGCAAATCAAATTCATTAAATGTGAATAAAATATTTGCTATAATTAAAAATGCAATTACGTGTTTGTGTGACTTATAGGTAAATAAAACATTGTGTTTGTTTATTAATAAATTAAACACTTAAAATATGTACTATGTAAGTACCTACCTAATGGAAATACTTATATTGGATTGCTCCCTTTATTGGAACGATAGGGTACTTTAAATATAATAATGAGTAGCATAGCATAAGTATAACTTCAAGTTAGGTTACTATGTTCACAATGCTACGCTCTCTCGACACGTTTAATGGAGTGTCAATTAACGTGGCAAATGCATGACACCCGATATATTCACCGCGCGATCGTTAATCGACGTTTAACCCCGACGGCGCAATTAACCTAACTTTTATTACAATTTACATTTATTCAAGCAAAGTAATGTTCTACAGTCACACCTAGTGTGATATATTTTGTAAATCCTTCTTGTGTACAGATCTGCGGACCCTCAGTAGGTACTGTTTGCAAGGGCAAAGGGTCCCCTAAGTTAAAGGCCGTGAATCAATATTTGTTTGTGCCCCTCTTCGCTTTCTAAATCCGACCTTTTGCAAAGTTTTGTTGGCCTTCATAGATTACTAATTTACGATAATACCCACGTCTTTTGTTTGATGATTCAAATATTTTAATCGAAGTCTGTACCTTTTAACTTAGATGCGACATTTTCATTATTCATGTAATAGGATTAAATTTTAACGCTTTGCTAATGGTTCGTTCAAACATTGTAATAATTTTATACAACATTGTGTAAATAAAAGCGTAATCCTTCTAAATTGAATGTCCTTCTTTCTAAAAACGAAATACATAAGTATAATACACGTAACCGATAATAACGAGCTTACAGTGTAAATATACAAGATAGGTATCGATAAAAGGTAACAGAGCGAACTTTTTGTTTACCTGTTGAACGGCCGGGTACTGTGACAAAGCTAGTGTTGTGTTCCATACGAGGTTGGAGCGAAATTGCAGCCTTTGTATCGATGGCGCGGAAAATAAGCGCTTAAAGCGGAATTTCCAGCGGTCTGTTAATTAATGAAACGTTGATATTTTCATGAAATTGCTTTGTTATAAAGATTACATAGCTATTTAACGTAGTGTGTTGGACGTGTGAAAATAAATTGGTCGTTTATATATAGGTTTGTGGGTACTTTTTGCTCGATGGTAGAGTTCAAGGTAATTTGGAACAAAATGGAATATTTTAGCCACATATTTATAAACTAAAGATTAAAGAGTTTTGATGTACGCTTCAAAGATGGGTGTTATTTTCAGCGGGAGTGAGGTATCACATAAATGTCATAATACCGGTATTTTATTCACCGATTTACATTTTATATATCAACAAAATTGCCTCAGTAAAAGTGTTCACACATAATCCGCATTCCAGACCATCCACACATGGAGTTTATATCGTCATATCGTTTAATATGTAGATGCACACTTCGCCGGTCTAATCTCGCAAATCGCCGCCATATTTGTTTATGGCGTGCAGGCTGTTGCGGTTCGCCGGCCCACCGTAACTCTGCCGCTCCTATCTATAACATCTGACACTCGTGACCTTATTTTAATAAATAATGTTGCCTGTTATTACATCAAATAGGTGCTCAGGAGCAGCGGTGCCAGATGATTTATGGTCTCGCCGGCTTCGCTCAGCACAATAAACTCACTTTTTGTTTACCCCCAAAATATTCTCAAGTTATATCGTGCGGAGAAAAAGTTTTTCCTCAGTTTAGTATTTTATTAGTCTCTTTCAGGGTTACGCCTTGTACTCGTAGTAAAAATGTATCTACAATTTAAAATATTCTACGTGTTGCTCGAATGCGGCAAATATTTTTTCGCCAGTTGGATTACTCGTTTTCGTCCTCATGCATAGTTATCAAAAACTGAATTTTTGATTTTTTTATTTCACCGCAGATATGAATATTTTAAAGTGCTTTACTGAGTATATTTATTTTGGAAAGTTTCATCCACCTGTAGACGTGTATGAGGCCAACAATAGAGGGAACTGCCGTTTCAAAGCCGGGGGCTTAAAATTGGAGGAGGATTATAATTTATCGACGCGACTGGTAACGCGGCCGATTATCCGGCTTCCAAGCCACTGGCGGCGTTAAATACCAACTCAAAAATCGGCTTTTGAAGCCAACTGACGTGAGGACCTGACGTTGTGCTGAATCTTCAATTCGCTGTCACAGTGAAGCTAACACCAGGATTTAAAAATAGGGTCACAGAAAGCCGGCATTATTATATGGACGATATAAAATTTCAGAGAGTTTCTAGACACAATATTTTGCCTCCAAAGATTTAGTAGCGGCCCAAGAAATACCAGTTTCGAAATATTTGTATAACAAATAGGTAGAGTTTATGGACCGACCTGTATAAAGTGCTAGCATTTTATGAATTCACTTTATTTTAGTTGGAATGTTATTCAATTTGCCTGTAGGTATGTGAACAAGTTTTGATAAGCAGCTTTTACTATAGTTGCAAATAGTATAGTTTTATAGTTTCGAGTTTTTGTAAATCAAACTAATTAGCTGGATAAACTAAATTTACATTTAAAGTATGCATGACCTGTCCAAAGATTCTCTGCTTGTCCTTAATAGATTAGGTAATTTATTAGACGTTACATGATCAGATAAGGAAAGGTTAGGATAAAATGGGTTGGCAGAGCAGATATTATCTACCCCATAGGTACCTATGTTTTAACGGAGTCATGAAGTGTTTAATTAACAGGGACATACCTACTCGTATTTGTCACATGATGATGTTATTTAGGTGTTATGTTAATAGTGTGTATGTATGTAGGTACCATAATATTTTGTGATTAAATAACTTTTTACTTCGTGTTTATTTCGAGTTGCTAAACGTATGAAGACATTTTAAGCTTATTGATTGAACGGTATCCTATTTCTTTACTGAAGAAAGTTATTTCAGACTTAACATCTTATCTCCCAAGATGTTTGAAAAAACTTCAATTTTCTTTTAGTTTTGCTCTGGCTCAGAAGGCTTAGATTTTCATTTGCGATAATCCAAGGATTCACTACCTACTTTTAAGTTTGTAGGCCTACATATTTTCATTTTAGGTAACATGAACTTATTTTGCAAGGCTTTTCCGCTGACATATTTTATGACTTCCATTTAGTTTTCTCATAATGAATGTTGACAAACATAGTCGTATTTCAATCTGCAACTTGGCGTCCATATATCAGTCTAGACAAAAACTTTCTTCAGCAGATTGATTGTGTTTACACTTAAGTAAATTATTATTATCGAAAGCCACCATACGTCCAAACTTTAGCATTAGTATTCTTTGTGTTCGTTCATCTTCCACTTTCGTAATGAGTGTCGACGCCTGGAGACGTTCTGGAAATTAAAAGATTTGCTTTTGTCTTAGTCTTAAAGCTTTCTAAATAATATTTTTAGAGACAGCTAGTTACGATTGGGTTCTTTAAATTTTGCCTGGAAAAAATGTGTAAATGAAAAAAAAAAAAAAAAAAAACACAATTAGACATAAAATAGTTTGGCTTCTCGCCATGTTAAGACTTTAGAAGTAGGTACTTATCTAAATATAGTCCTAGTGACAACGTTTATAATTACGAAGGTAGGACCTCAATCAGAAGATTTTCAAATCATCATCTACGAGTATATTCTTCTATATCAATAAAACAGTAGGTACCTACTGTGACTAACTGACAGGCAACACACACGTCAAAAGTTTCAGTTTCTTCTGAAATTTCTTTACGCCTTTATTGGAGTAGCATAAGATCATAATAAATAGACTTGAAATTTTCAAATCATCATCATCCTATTACAACAAGATTGACCAGACAGCAATCTACCTAATGAAAACAATATACATATCTAGTAACATTGCGTAAACTAAGTACATGTAAATAGTGTGTATTTGGCTTAAGTTAACCGCTTCACTGTGCGACTAATCTCCCGTCTAAATAACGTCTTATTATCATTACGAGTAAACCGAGTTTAGGTCGCTGGAGCGCGCAGTGAAGAGCGGTTGTTTGAATTGCTTCGTACTAATGTTACTACAGATTCTAAGGAAGTGGTTGGAGGAAGTTGTTGCTAATCTCTGGTTTTGTAAGATTGAAGTTGGAGAAAATAGAACACAATTTTATTTGGATTAAGGGCCAATTTTTCAATCGCCAGACAAAATTTATTCCTATGAATAAACTTATCGGTTTCACTCTAACGCCTTATGTTATAGGAAATCGATATAGTTTATTCCTAGGAATACATTTTATCTGGCGATTGAAAAATCGGCCTTTAGAGATGGAATCGTGTAGCTATTCGTAGGTTTTTATTCTAGAATTTTTATTTCGCATTTCATCGCGTTTATTTCTATAATGAGACATATTTTTGTTAATTTTTTATCTGGTACTTTACTAGGTCTTGTGACGGTACCTAAAGCTTAAATATTAATTAATTTTGTGTATTATTAATTATGTAAACGGCTGTACCTAAACTAAATTCAACCGACCGTATTCAAACTCTAAAACAACCCAAATAAAATATTTTATTAAACGAAAATCCTGACGCCCTCACCACCAAAAACTTTACTACCATATTTTACATTTAAATTTTTGATGTGGCAGCTCGAGCTCACATCGTATCCCGAATTAAGGATTCAAAGATGGCCGTTCTCTTCTCGATTTCGGTTTGTCCGGTGACTTTTATCTCGCAAATTGCCTTGCTCGTTAGTCAACGTTTCTTGTCTTTGTGTACAAACACTTATGTATCTACTTACCTACATATTTACGGACGTAGGATTGCTGGTTTTTCTGAGACCCTCTAATTGGTTGATGTATGTAATGTGTGTAGTTAGTTGTTGTTTGTTTGGACCTTATGCAATGTGATAATCGCCAAAATAGAAGAAGAAATGTGACGAGATTATTTTAAGTATATGGTTTTTCTTTTAGGGAATTTAGAAGTGGAATGCTACTAGCTCAGTTGATTGACAGGATAAGGTATTTATTCAAGGGCTGAAAGTGATATATTTCTTTGAAGCTTTTTTCCTAGTGAGAAAAATATTTTTACTACATTACTTAATGGCCAGATCCCTTTCAGAGTAAAAAAGCTCCAAAAAGGTATTTGAAGTTAATCCTAGTTATTATAAAAAGAACTTGTTGTTGTATCTACTTAAGAAAATTTTAAATAGGGATATAATTTCATTTACTTATAGGTATATAGGAAAAAATTGAAAGCTAATAGAATTTTTAAGTGTTTGTTAAACTTTCGGGCGAGTAATAAAATAGGAGAGTGGGGTGGGTGCCCGCTCTATTATTCATGAAATAAGTAACCAAACAAAGTTTCGAATATTAAAACGTTGCAGTTTTCGATATCGATACTAAAATTTAATTTGCATCATACGTTTAAACCTCTAAATAAATACTGTCGATCGTTAAAACTAAATCGAGTATCTATCTGACGCTATACTATAAACCAGAGTTTAACATTTCGCCCAGAGCTGTGTAGGAACAGCGACCACACGTTTAGAATTGATGAGAAATGTCCTGAAAACTGACGGGTTGTGGATAAATGAACACGTTATCTTCGTAAGCTCATATTTGGACATCCGTGTCTTTCCATTAAAATTACAAATCACATACACAAACATTGAGATTCGGAACAAATCTGCCATGCTAATATTTGCCTCAGCGCGGAAATCAAGCTCGTTACCTGCGAATAAGCGCGGATGGTGGTCGACACGAGGTGCAAATGTTTTATTAAAGTGGACAGTTGTTTAACGAGATCCTGAATATGATAACCTAAGTTGTTTGAGGTCACAGCTTTTTATTTGGGTGAAAATTCTCTTCCAGGAGCGTCCATGTTTAAGGATGTAATAGAACAAGTGATAATCCTTTTCTATATTAATTTAGGATTACTTATAATTTTAATTTTACAAAGGGATAGGAGCAGTAGGATGATTCAAAAATATGAGTAACACACCAGTATTCAAAGAATATAAAATTTCAACGGTAGCTCAGTGGTTAGAGCGAAGCCACGGTAACGCAGAGATCGCGGGTTCAAATCCCACGTTAGTATTAAAGATAACAACACGTTAGTATTAAAGAATTTTATACTTTTGCCTATTCAACTAAATCGGTTCTCTAAATAGTCTTTCTTTATTTACCAAGAATGTTTGTAGATAAACGTTGATACAACGACTCTAACTTACGTTGAACCCTTTTGGGGAATTACCTAAGTCCCTGTAATGTTAATTGTTAGTAGTCACGCAAAGTTTAACTAAAACTATCATTATCTAGCATAAATGTATTGCTATGTAAATATAGGCACAAGTTTTAGTAAGTATCAATTGCCCATAGCTCCCTTGTATCGTAATGGACTTTCATTGAAGTTTTAACAAGCGTGTTGTGCGCGCGCCTGGAGCGATGCGTTTTTCGGTTTTGTATGACGCACTCGACCGACGACGGCAGCGCTTGATGTAATTTGTTTTACTTGTCCATAGTTTGCTAGGTGCTTTGGCATCCGTATGTTACTCATAGCATGCCGTGAAATCCGGACAGTTTTTAATGGTACTGTGAAGATTTTTTATAGCCTGAGATTTATACCTACACGTTGTCCTGAAGATACAGAACTTATAGTTTACAGGCATGCTTCAGGCATGTTATGAAACATTAGCATTAATTGTTTTACTTTTTCCAATGTAGGTCAAGAGCAGCCAAAAATTTTGCAAAGCATTTGTCTCAGTCCAAATATTCACATGTCGTGGTCTTCCCAGTTGGCTCGCTAATGGATTACACGGTGGTCGAGTATGGCTCGACATTGCAGAGCTGCGACCCGATGCTCGCTGTAATCTGATTGTAATACTGACCCGCTCGAGTTATATTAGCAGACATGTGTTAATTTGACCTAATAGTGAAATGTAGGCTAATTTCTTGAAGAGTGGCAGATAGATTCTAGAGTTAAGGCAATTTGTGGATATTACCTACCTTTGTGCTGTTTATCTTTTCGTCAATTGAATTTCAAAAATTAAAATATGTTTATTCCAATACGTAGGTAAGTACCTACCTACTCCGATTATCTGATTACCAGAAAGTAAAAGAGTTTCGGCTTTACAGTTTGTCGGCTGACGTGTTAAAACCTCTATGAAGATCTATTAAGTAATAATTACGTAGGTACCTATCGAAGCAAAACTTGTTGACTGACTAATCTTTTCACTACAGCTTATGCTACTTTCGTAAAGCTAAAAGCTTTAATTCGCAGTGCTTTGTTGTCTATTATCACTCTATTATCGGCTTCTCACACTAACGACTTGAGAGATAATACAATAATCACTTAAGCAAGCTTAACAGGCGCATTGATTGGTGAGCCTCAGATTGATACTATTAATGCTACCCGACGTGCGTCGTGCCGACGTAATCGCTTTATCGCTACTTAAGCTTGATCCACACTAGATTTGCGTGTCGTGTTGTGATGCAGTAGGAACATCAGAAGCCTATCAGCGCCATGTATTTTGCATGAAGATGCGCACACTATTCTGACGCATCACGTCGCGTCATCACTTTAAAATAGTATGAGTGTTCACACTTCATTCTGCATACTGATGCATCACAATCAGAACACGTTAGGGCGAGGCCCCATTAGTGGGTTGCGCTGCGCTGCATTGCGTCGCGTCATTTCACACTACACTACTCCGCTGGTTAGTCGACGCAACGCATACGACAACGCAACGGAGAAGTGTATTGTGAAGTGACGCAACGCAACGCAGGGCAACGCACTAATGGGGCCTCACCCTTAGTCTAGTGTGAATCAGGCTTTACTATGCACTGAGCTATGGGATGTGACGTGATATAGGAAGTATTCAGAGTTGAGCCATGTAGCCATAAATGCTAAAAAAGCTATAGTTGTGTTCGGATTAATAAAACTACAAGTAGGTATAATATGGAAGACCAATAACGATAAAATAAATTTTGACACAATCATCATTTCTGATAAAGTAGGTATTCTGAATATGTGTATATCTAGGAGTTATAGGAATACACTCGATAAAAAGAAATGATGAAAACTTCGCTTTAACAAAAAAGGAACGTATAGGTATATCTTGAAAAAACTTGAATATTTCCATCTCAAAGTGGAGAACAAAGTTCGGTAGGTGCAAAACAATTTTCGGATGTTCGTGTTTTGCCCATCAGTCTCGGAAACTCAAGTTTTATCCGTCGGCGGCCACCCCCCCCCTGGGGGAAATTCACTTACTTTATTATTCGTCCTGTGTTGACCTCATTTTTGTTGCTTGAAGGTAATATTTAATTCATTTGATATTTACACTTGGACATAACATTATGTCCGGTTTTGGTAAAATTATGATTCGGTTTGTCGTTTGGTGAGATCGATGAATATTTTATTATAAAGGACAAGTGGGGCTTTGTTTAATTATATGAATATTGTGAAACGTTGATAAATAAAGATACATACATACATACAAGTGAAATTATGTTCTCATAGCGAAGCATTGCATGCAAAACGCTAAACATTGTTTAGCAGTAAACAATTAACCGTACATAAACTAAAAGTTTTACTGAAGTGTTGGTTGGTATTATTTTCGATAAAAAAATCCCAAATTCAATCTTAAAACATTTCCCCCGTAAGAATCTATTCACATCAAACTCAAGACCACTTTCTCCAAAGTTTTCATAATGACCAAATAAAAGGTCCAAGAAAACATTTTGTGAGAAAATATTGTGAATAAAAAAGTCGTTTACAGGTGCCATTAGACGGACTGGAAATAGATTAAGGTCCGGAGCTTGGGCGGCCGCAGACGGACCAAAAATCCGCCCTTCACTGTGATAGAATTATTTTACCTTTTCTTTGAACCCGACCAGATAATTCCCCGATATTTCACTCTGTTTGTCTATTTGGAAATATTTCGTTTGGCTATAGTTTTGTCAATGGTTTTCGGAGTTTTTTAAGAGCTATAGCAGCGATTAACGCGTTGTGGGCCATAAATGAAGAGCTGTGCGGATTCGTATTTGTATCTTAACGTCTACATATTATTTTTACTTTGGGATTGTCCAATTTTATTGTAGGTATGGCGCGGTTTTCTACCTAGATACGAACGTAAATAATATAACATGTACACAAATTACTCTATTGATTCTAGAATACAGAATACCTACTTAATATATGTATTCGTTTTATATATGTGTTTCGTCGCGAACAAAAGTTTAGTCTCGCCGATTTCGCCCTATTTGTTCGGTTTCTCAATTCAGAATTATTCGGCTAGAAATATGTGATAGTTAATCTGGTTACTATTAAATACAACTGACGATAGGACCATGTTTGTTCAAATTCTTGTTACATTAAATGTCTAAGTTAAGCTAACAAGAGAAGTTCACATACCTACACAGAATTATTAAACTATATTTTTTTATAATTCTACCATTGTATGTACCAGTGGCGAGGGGAAGTCGGTACAATAAAATAGAAACAAAACTATAAATAATTCCGTTTTACTTATGTCATAGGTACCTATTCGCCAGTGGCGTGCCTACAGGGCAAGCCCGAGGGTATATCTCTAAATTTTTCATGAATGTAAGTGAGTAGCGTCTACAATAAAAAAACACTTACAATCATGAAAAATTACGCGAAATACTCTCGGGCTTGCCCTGTAGGCACGCTACTGCTATTCGCCTATTAAAAAAATGTGAATAAAGTGAACAAACGAATAGGTATGACAAAGTAAAACGAAATTATTAATAATTTTGTTACTATTTTATTGTTCTGACTTTCCCTCACCATTCGCCACTGATATGTACGGCATATCAAACGACATAGCCACCTTCATTCGTATATGTTCCCCTGGTACATTTCCACACAAGAATACGCTCGTAATCTTCCGTATCTGCCTGTGCCTTTCGTTTTAATGAGACCACGGAGCCCTCTCCACGCTGAATAATTCCTCATTAGGTACGCTAGCTTCACTCCTTTTTATATAGAAACGCTGTGTATATCTACTTACGCCTACTTATAATTTTGACACGGGTTTATAGAACCTTAAGTAGTAGCATTTTTTATATTTTGTATTTCACAATGTACCATGAAATTAAATAACTACGCAAATATTGTGTAAAAATACAGCCTAACATAATTATAACAGGTCATATTGATCTTCAATAGTCTGAAACCACACAATTATTTAGTGAGATTGCAAATATTAACGCTAAATGAACATAAAGCTGTTTGCTTCATAACTTTATAAGAGTTCCATTTAAAATATTTGCTATTCAACTGATTTCATCTGATAGTAAACAGCTTTCTGTATGATCGAGCTTTCAAATAATAAACACTAACACTATTTTTAACTCAAGGTCAAAGAAGAGTAAAAAAAGGCTGACTGTGTAGATACCTGTTTAGGTTCTTTATTACATGTCCGTACATATAAACAAGTACGTAAACACGTATGACTAGGTAGTTGTATTTTTATGAGCACAGCAGGAGGGCACTACAGGTGAATAGAAAGGTCTTTATGTAAATTTTTAATAAACCCTCTTCCGTTCCGAAATGAGTTGAATAAATAAAAGGTAAACTGTAAACAGAGATTTCTCACTGTGTAACACTATTTCCTAGAGTTTGTATGTAATTATATTTGGCTCGATTTATAGCTAGAGATACTAATCAGTACCTAATGTATAAAACAAATAGCTAGGAATCTGTTTAAATAAAAATAGTGGACGATTCGTTATAATTTTACATTTTACGAATCGTTTATATTAATCTTGTAATTCTACACACCTTATGAAGGACACCTGGCAGTATAGATAAGGCACAGATTAGCTATATTACACGCTATATTACAGGTAAGTAATATATGGTATAATTACAAAATATCTAATATTTACAAGATATAACAACTGATTCTATAATTTTATTTGATATAATGATCAGTTAATATAATAAACGATTGATATAATTTTAAAATAACAATTTTTTATAAGCATAACATACATTGAATATAAATTCGTTTGATATACCACTCAAAAGACATAAAACCTATTTAGTCTAAAAGTATGCAAGCAAGTTTGCAGCATGCAAGCAAGCAAGCAAACATACAACATGCAGCTGGCATGGTTTCTGTCACGGCTCCGGCGCTGCGGGGCTCCGGCGGTCCCACGCGAGCTTATCGTCGCAGATGGTTTTAACACTCACACAGTGTTGAAGCCACCTGCTCCTCAGCTCGCGGGCCGCCTCGCCCCTCCGCGCCTGCGCGGATTTAAATTACACTCTAAGGGTAGGGCAGACAAGACTACGTGGAGTCGGTTTTGCAGCGATTCGTTTCTGTCACTAATTTTTGTAGCACATATTGATTTTAATTTTCGACCATCGATCACTAATAAATTTTCGACGTTCAAATGTGTATACCCATAATTATTATAGTATCAATATATATTTCAAACGATATACCTAATGATTTTCGATTAAATAAACGTTATATCCAATACGATATACGAAATAAGTTTTAGAGTATATAAATGTTATATGTAAAGAAATTAAATCAACAGTTGGTATATCTCACGTTTATTATATCTTGTGAACGTTATTAAAATGAAAATATACCAAAAACTTTATATAATATGAGACGCACCCATATTACACTCCTTGCAGTCGTTCAATGCGAGGGTTTTAGCAGGACAATCGTGCGGGGGTTCCCCAATTGCCATACATGCAATCCGGGGCATTGACACACAGTCATTTAGATATAATGTCATACATTTTGATATAAATCTCAAGTTCTGTCAAATGTATGGGCTATATACACTGTGGCTATAGTATATTGTCGAGACGATGGTACTGATACCTTCATGAAATTCCATTGTCGTGTTATGACGGTAAAGCACATACTACAAATTGAGGGTTACAGAAGATAAACATGGGTCCACCACGATGAAACTTCGCATACATATTTATAGTATGGGGCCATGGGTATTTTTCTAAAGGCATTGTAACGGAATGAATGGACAAGGGAAATGGGAATTTTTGGCAGACTTTTCGACAGACATCGGTCGCTTGGACGATGTCACGTTGATTTTTACCGCCTGGTTTGTCTTTGATCAGGTTCACAATGTTTCGTTTATTTTGCTGTTTTCTTTGACCTCCCCATTTGAGATTTCTTTTAACCAGATGTTTAAATTATGGTTTCTTACCTTTTACATCTTATTCGTAATCTTTCATTCCTAAACATGGTTCTCCTGGTTAAATCACCATATGTACAATGGGTGAGACGAACCTTCCTACTAAAATGCCACAATGAAAGGCTTACACCCGGTTCCCAAAAGGCTGATTAATCCTCTGATTAGTTAATCAGCTGTCAGCTGTAGTGATTAGTTGACCAAAATAACTTGACCAATCAGATTTCTTGACAAGATATTTGACAACTGATTAAATTAAATAGCCTTTCAGAAACGGGGGATTAGAGGAGATAATTATAATTGCTAGAATAAACTATTTAGGTAGTATACCACGATAGTACCTTTAGTTAGAAAAAACCGTTGTTTTCACAAGGTACTGATTTAATTTATCACGTTAACCGTAGATCGTTGAGCAAATATAGTACTTATAATAATTGTACGTATATTCCCTCTAACATCATTACCAATATTCTCAAAAACGTTATATCGAATCAATTTTAATATATCACACATCAAATTCGGCGAAGTCAAGAATTATTGCCTACTCGAGTGGATGGAATGTCATTATTAAGATTAGGATACAGCCATGAGAGCCGCGGGGCGACTTCAGTGACAGCCCACGACCGCGGAAGCGTTTTGTGTGGCAGAGGAAACATTAGTGAGCCTAGTGGCTTTAGAAATAGGACAGGTCGTATCTACCTTCGCAGGACAGTTATGTTACGAACGCGCTTGATATTCACGAAGTTTATTTTTAAGTCGGGTAGTTCTTTTGCTGAATATATTATTTATATGGATGTACTTATATGTTACTAGTCTATGTTGTCTAAAGAAAGAGCAGAGATATAGTACCTACTGCTCGGATAAAGTTGACTTTGTATTCGTAATTAGCATTTGGGTGTAAACGTTTATCTGTTAAGATGCCTCCTGGAGGTCAAAATCAATTGTGTTTTTCAAATGCGACAGACGATGGGGTAATTATATTACATGATATAATAAAATAATCACGATATAATAGTAGATTCAGGTATCAGGGCATTTAGCAAGAATCGATTATGCCCTTGAATGCTAAACATCCACGATTTATGATAAAAACTTACCAGACTGCCGAATTATTCATACAGTACCAAGAAACTGTTTTATTAATAACCTGACCCGCCGTCTGCTCTCACGCAGAGCTGTCGAACAAACTTTATGATACCTCCACTCGAGCCGGCGTCGGCTGTTAGCTTCGATCGAGTTACCAGTTATAATTTCCGGATGGGGGAGCGCAATCGGCGCGCCCCGTAATAGATTCCGCCCTAACATCTGATACCCGCGGATTCGACGAATTCACGCCCCGAGTACCCCAAGTACCCCGAGTTCACCGATTTCCCAGAGTCTAACCTAACTGCTCTAATGAGATTCACTCGACGATTTTCGTTTTTTGCCGACCTTTTTACGCGGGAACACGTAATAGATAGGTTGTTTGGATATAATCTGTGATAATAATGCGGTGAAGGCAGATATTTTTCTTTTTTTGTGATTTACTTTAGAAATTGGACTCACTTCTATAGCCAACAAGTGGTGTGAAATAACACTACTTTAATCGTAGATTTATTTATAGTTAAATCATTAATTTGGTATGTTTAAAGAATACCTATAGAAACAAGAAACGAAGTGATAGGTATATTGCTTTGTGTCTTGTTTCTCGCACCAAATGCATGTACCAATATAGTCCAGTGAAAAGCTGTATGTAGGTATACACTGGGAGAGTCATTAGAAACCACTTTACCATTATGAACATTAAGTTATATGCAAGATATTACAACTTCACTTCAACAAAGTGGCAAAATGTTTACAGAATATCCAGCTCTCTGGTATCAATTGAGAAAGTCTGGATTTGGTCCACACTCGTTACGTGTCGGCAGTTTTATCACGAGGTTCCTTCCGGCAAAGTCTCAGACATGTCGTAATTTCCGGTCGGCTCGACTTAATGGTAATCGACGTTTACGCTAGTTCAACCTGACCTTACTTACCGTGTGTTAAGGGTTGGCACGATTTCATTAAACTGAGAGGGTAAAATAATATTTGTACTAGCGAAGTTGTGCATTTTACGTTGTGAAAGCCTCACCCCTGGCTCCTGAAAGTTTAATCAATTTAATCTAATGTCATTGTTTTTGTCTATTAAATGCATGCAGTAGATTAGCTGATCAGAGGATTCTATACTGACACGGCTTTGGCAACTCTTCGGACCGGTACCTATATAATAATATATCTGACGTGCAATATTTAACAAAAGTGTTATATCATTATACTTATTTATGTTGTACTAGCTTTCGCCCGCGGCTTCGCCCGCGTGGACGTCGAAAATTATCCCATGGGAACGTACCTCAGGAGTAAACTTTAACTACCATTATAGCATGATTCAGTATTCACGCGCGACGGCGCGATGGATTATTAGCGTATTTCATGTATAACTTTGGTGTTTCTATACCGATTTCTATGATTCTTTTTTTATTGAATAGGTAATAATGTTAACTTTTATTAATTAGGGATGAGTAAGAGTATTATAAACGTAAGAGTAAACAAATACAATCAGAAAGCTCCGAACTGCTAAGCTATCGGGAGTTACACGTGTTATTGTGAGTCAACCATAAAAGATAGACATATGCTGTTGTAGGATATTTATTAGATAATTTTATGTTAAACATTTCCGCCATACATGATTTCTATGTAGCTTTAACCATTAAGGCTGCACACGCGACGGAATCTTAAAAATGGAGTAACTTCTCCCGTTTTCCCAACATTTCCCTACACTGCTCTGCTCCTATTGATTGTAGCGTAATGAAAAGTATACTATAACCTGCCCAGGAGTATGAAGAATAATTGTACCAAGTTTCGTTAAAATCCGTCGAGTAGTTTTTGTTTCTATAAGGAACATACAGACAGACAGACAGACAGACAGACACAAAAATACTGATTACTGATTGCATTTTTGGCATCAGTATCGATCACTAATCACCCCCTGATAGTTATTTTGAAAATATATTTCATGTACAGAATTGACCTCTCTACAGATTTATTATAAGTATAGATAATGCGTTGTAGAAACAACGTGTTTATATCATAATATATACTCTACGATATAGACGTCGCTACTACAGTGCTGTAGTAAAATAAAAATACATATCTCCATTTAAAATGAAACTTGCTATTCTTTAAGCAATCAGGATGCTGGCTAACATCCAGGAATGTTACATAAACCATCGTAGTAAGAAAGTTTTACTATCTATGTTGTTGTATCTTACGCATAGCAGGGTATTAAACTATCAAATAGGTATATTTATGATCTTTGAGTCAAAGATGTAATGTAATGTAGACATATGAGTCATATCGACGTTAACAGTTAAAATCCTTCCTACTAAATATTGGATCAAAGATATGATCTTTTAAAAATGAACGTTTATATTTGATAAGCTATCGAACTGTGAGAACCACATCAAAATCCGTTCAGTACTTTTGGCGTGATGCGCGCACAAACAGACAAACAGACAAAAAATAAAAATAAAAATAAATTCGGGCATGGTTAGATTACGTCCTCAGATCATAGAAACGGCGACGAACCGAACACGATCGATGATATAAATACGGTGTTTTAGTTTAGTGCTAGTGTTGAGTGACGATTAACAGTGTTAGATTGAGGGTGTGTGGAATTTTTAATGTGTGGGAGATCTTTATATTCACGAGGGGCGCTTGTAATTGTGTTGAAAGATGTACTAAAAGTGGCGACAGTTGTTCCCGTACTAATTTGCTATGATGGCAATATCTCCTTGTTTCTATGATCTGAGGTTACGTCGCAGTACCCTATCCCGGCTATTTTTTCTGGAATATCTTCAATGTACAGACACGGTTTTTTTACAATTTTATAATAGTATATAGATGTACCTAATACCAATACCCCCCTAAGCAAGAACTGTCAGCCCTAAAACTGTTCCTATGTTTATCTGAAACTACACTCGATGTTATGTACCTACATTTCTAATTCGTTTGTCACCGCCTGAGTAAGGATGACGTTGACAGGTTGACACACATGATATGTGTAAATAGTTAATTTTAACGTGATTTTAACTAAACAGAATTCTCACAAATTGGTATAGTGAAACTACGTTTGGCCTATAGACTTAGCTGTAAGTATATGGAACTTAAACTCTACACTAGAGCCATATACCTAGGTTTTCAGGAGAGCAAAAATAAACTTTACTTTTATATCAGAAAGCCTCCAAGATCAGACTTTAGTATTTCGATATATAAGTATCAGAAAGCCTTTAGATCAGACTTTAGTACCTATTTCATTAGTGGATCATAGGAGTATCATAGTCAGTGGGTTCGAAGGACAAACAAAACTTTATTATAAGCTCTGTGCCAAATAACCCTCCTCATGGCGCAGTCGGGTAAAAATTTATGTTTTTTTTTCTCTTTAATATTATCTAAGTACATTTTCTCTGTTTTTCAGATTATTACCTTTAAGAGTTTGCAAAACAAAACCGGCACACTGACAGGTAGGTAAACAGAGATTTAAATAATGTACCGTTTTTCTAGTTACAAAAAATGAACAATGAATTTCCCTTATTTATGGTTTCCAGCGAACTCTGTCGAATACCCTACGCTTCCGTAATTTTGCAAAGTTGAAAGAACACACATTTTTATGATTATCTCCTAGTACTTAGTCCAGAGCTTTAAGATAAATTATTTAACAGTTGTAAGTCTGAACTCGAAGTAAAAATCGAAAGTTTATCTAAATTATTTAATTAAGTGCCTAAAAATAAATTAAGATTTAGAGTTTCTGCAAATTAAACAATCCTAAATTATTTTCATTAGATTCTACGATTAAATTATTTAATTCTATATTATAGCGGGTTTTATGTATAATCCTAAAAAGCTATAAAACTTAAATTGAATCACTTCACAAATGATTAAATCCAAACTGATTAATTAGTTACCTAACTCGATTGTGCTATTAATTATATGAACTCCGCCACATGGCTTTCAATTAGTGATCGATTTTATTGAATTTAATTGTAAGTTATTACTGACATTAATTTAGTACGAACCCATTTTTCAAAGACCGATTAATTCTCGGATTAGGTAGATATGCCTTTGATAAGTCTACGTAATTCTTTCTTTAGGCTCTGATTTTAAATTAATATGTGGATAAAGATTATTGTTAGTTAAACAGTACTATTCGGATATTGGTTAAATTTTAATTCGACTGTTAAATATGTTTCTGTAATCCATCAAGTTACTTTTTTTCTTTAAATACATTTTACACCTACTTAACCTTTGATTTACATTGAACATTTGACTTTGAAACAATCAATCAAACATCAAACATCTCTTGTAGAAGTACAGAAAATAATGATCTTGTCAGAAACACTTCAGCTATTTACGACTATTGTCGTTGATGGCGAGCTAATACGTGATCCTGTATCTAATCCCTGCGACAATAATACCCAACTAACTTCTGTTATTGTGTTATATCTGTGTTTGTTCAAGAGACTATTTCTTGTTATTTATATTTCTATTTGTACGTCGGTAGCGAGTGCACGGAATAAACAATGAAGATGTGAAAGTCCTTTTAATTCTTTGTTTAAGTGAAATATTGTTTGGCTTCGCGGCTGTGAACGTAGTTTATAAGTCTGGGTTTGTTATTTGCTCTCTATTTTATTACCGTCGTCTATTTAGGTTGAAGTAAAAGGGTTTAAGGGTGCTATAAACTGTAGCTGAAATTGATGTGGGGTAATTTTATTATTTTGAGAAAACTTATAGCTATTGACCGTTTCACGTAAGAATTCCCTTCGACGCTATGTTGGCTCCCCTGCTTGTCATTCCTATTTAGGTCATTTCGTTTTGTGTTTTTTATAGATATATGTTTTATATTAATGTTTAGGACGTTAAAAAGTGATAAAAGTGAATTGGTGCTGAAAGAAAACTTGCAACACCGTTAAAACGTTGTAATATATTGAGATTCAGGGCAGCCAACATAGCGTCGAAGCCGTCGAATTCTTATGTGAAACGGTCAAATATAGTACTCTTGAGTTACCATTATACACCCTGACATTTAAAACACTGCGGTCGCATGTCATTGGCTAATGATTTATTTGCATTTCGGCCCGCATTGGCCAGATGTCCTTGGTAGTCCGCGTGGACTCATCTTATCTCTTGAATACCGCTACCACAGTGAGTGATCTTAAATGTTACGAAGCAACATAAGGAAAATCTTTTTGCTAGACCTACAGTCGCCCCAGCCTACAAGATAACGATATAATTTCAGACTACGCATATTAACACAGAAATTAGTTTAAACAACTAGTTACTTAGTTATATTAGTTTATCGTACCGTACAGTGGATATGTTCTTGACGCGCCTCTTCAGTCTAATAAACTTATCTTACTCCTACTGCAACTAGAAACCAAGTTCTATATTGGATTAAAGTAATTAGGTCGGTTGGAATAGGTACATATACCTATACTAAAACCTCAGCTGTGTCGTCGTCATGCGTACGAGTATCTATTTATCAAATCCCTTGGAGTAAACTCGTGTAGGTAAGTGTAATAAGAGAGTATGTCGAAGAAAAGCTGGTTGATTATTTGCCCAACCACCTAAAACTAGTGTCTATCTATGGAGTTTCTCACCGACTCTTCTCCAAAGAACATAACTATGTACCTACTTTTTAGAATCGTGCATCTAGATAAAACGTTTTATAAATATCATTTATCCTTGTACACCTGTACATCTAACTTTATTTGCTATACCTAGTATACCTCTTAGACCATAAATGCCCTGTATACCTCTATAATTACTAAGTATAGAGGTATACAGGGCATTTATGGTCTAAGAGGTCGTGCATTGCATATAGGCAAGTAGGCAGTGTCTACCTCATAAGATTCAATAAAACTATTTTAACTATTACTACACAAATAAAATATATCAATCATGACTAATTATTGATATAATAATGATGAATATTGATGTAGTAATAGTTAAAATGGTTCTATTGAACCTTAAGAGGTAGTCACTGCCTACTTGCCTATATGCAATGCACGCGCCGGATACTTAGACATGGGCACTCTTACTTATATACGTATGAGTTTATTATACTCGTATATTACTCTACTACACAATGTCTATGTTAGTTTCTAGTTGAACGCAAATCTCACCGTCACATGCAAAACGACAAACGTACGGATTTTGACAACAATATAGTATGCAGCGAGACAGTCTCTGCGGCTTACACTAGTGCAGACAACAAAGCTTGCACCTTGCTTCGAAGCTTGCACTAAATATTAAAGGCACGGTTTCACAGCTTATTCAGATTCTTGATAAAGCCGTGTTCTGACTAGGGGTCAAATGACCCGCCATATCTGAATACGACTAACTACGGTCAGGCGCGGTCGCAGCCAGATTTTGGGGGGGTCATACCAATTAGTGTCGACGTGCTTATCGTGAATTGCCGTGTTCTGCGCATTTTTGTACGATTTTAGGGGGGTCATGACCACTACGATCCACTCTCTCGGACCGCCACTGGCTCCCGTAATATTATTCCCATCAGAGACTAGCAATGAAAATTTCAAATCCTATCATATCCGCATGCATAACGATCAAATTAAATATTAAATATCAAAATCTCATCGTCCGCCTTGCCATTTTCCAACTATGTATGTTGGGGACAGCTTCCAGACTAACTAGATGCGGTTGAATATCAATATTTTACATGAACTGACTGTCATCTGAACTACACAATCCTATTATACTGTATGTATGTATATCTTACCATAATTATATACATAAACATAAGAATACCGATTGTAAGGTACCAAATAACAAAAGGTAAGAAGTAGGTAATTATTTCAGCCGCATAATTCATTATGCATAATATTGCGAATCCAGGACAACCCGCATCTTCAAAATTCGTTTAAACAGCTGCATAGATCCTTAAAATAAATAACATTACCGCTCAGTCTCCACAATAACCTATATACCTCAGATCATAGAAACAAGGAGATGTGCCAAGGCGCTATCGAGCTTGATGCCTGATCTTGAGCAAATTGCTCATATTAAAAACGTACGCGCTGGCGACGAACCGAACACGATCGATGGTATAAATACAGTGTTTTAGTTTAGTGCTAGTATTTAGTGACGATTAACAGTGTTAGATTGAGGGTGTGCGGAATGTTGAATGCGTGGGAGATCTTTTTATTCACAAGGAGCGCTTAATTATGCGCGTAATTGTGTCGAAAAATGTACTAAAAGTGGCATCAGTTGTTCCCGTACTAATTTGCTATGATGGCATATCTCCTTGTTTCTATGATCTGAGCTATATACCTATCCAATTTCTTGCTAACTACAATTCGCTTTCGGATTTGAATTCTGATTTTAATTGCGAAGTCGATCCACATGTTAGGACATGAAGATGGGATTAAACATCAAACAACCAGTTAATAGGGATATTCTTAATCTTTAACAAGCCACAGTTTAAATCCATACACTTTTTACTTTGAAAGTTAGTAACGATTTGCATGCAAGTAGGTAATGGGACGGCTCTGCTCCACCTGCAATTTAACGACATTTTTACTACCAGCTCGAGCAACATGCAACAGTATAATGTACTCAAAAACGCAATAGGAAAATATTATTTGCACTATTGAATTGGTTTACTTAAGTGTTTAGATAGGTATGTATAGTGTTTGCTTTTATGAAAATGGAAGTTATGTTTTTGGGTTATTGTGCGCTGTTATTTGTTCCGTTATGTGTATTATTTGTGTTTGTAGGTATCTACTTATTTTATAGAGCAAATAAACAACGTAGTTTAGCAAACTTTATAACACAATTATTGCTAAAATAGAACTCGTATAACAACAAAAGAAGTTTTACATAAATTCCTATACCAAGGCTATCTGAAACTGAGTTTTCCAAAATAACAATGGTGATGTATGCCTAAAATCCTCCTTAAATAGTTTTTCTCCAACCACCGATAAACCCAATTACTTACATACGATTGTTTTTGAATTCCTACACAATTTTCTTGGCCAATTACTCCGGCAATTTACATTGTATAAATAGCGTAGGTGGTAATGCAACGCGGCATAGCTGCAGCCTTCGCGGCGGCACAATTAACCCACTTAAGTGGTTGTTTGAGGTGGGCTGCCCACCACTGTTGTTATACACCCACTGCAATTACCGATAAGGGTTATAATTTACAAACTGTATCGACAAAGTAACTTTGTAACTAAATGTAACTTTGTCGATACAAAAAATTTGCTGTTAGATACATTTATGTTCACATAACTCAGCAAAATGTATGGAACAGCTGTTTTTTTTTTCGCATTTTCAGGGTTGGTCCCATAGTAAAAATTGTTCATAATGATGAGTACAATGATCCCTTTTCGTATTGCAACTGACTAACCTTACACCCTGTATAAGATTGTTATATTGCACTTTGATTTACATGTAGACAGGCTTGTTATATGTTACAATGTTATATAGCAATGTTAAATAATGTGGAAGTGTATAACAAAAGTTTCATAACATGTTACATAATATGGTCTCACCTTTATAACTGAAAACGCTAATAGCTTACGTAACCTGCCTTCTAATTTTGTAGTAGGTACTTGTAATTTCTTGCTAAGTTTAGAAGGTATTCCCATGTAGGTACTATAACTAACTTTAGTTAGAATTTAGTTGATATAGGTTCAACAATGTTAGAGCGGTTATTCTATTAGGAAATTCTCAGTCAGCCTGGAGTCTGGATTTGTGCCTTAGGGCCTTACCGGGCCTTACTGGGACGCCATGGCAACGTCGCCGGCTACGTAGCCAAATAAATCATATTAAAATGTATGGCAGCTAACTCACTTGGCGACGAACTGACCACGACGCCAATTTAAAAGCGTAGCCACTACCGACGCTCCGCTTAAGAGTCATTTCGTTCA
The DNA here is from genome assembly GCA_948465475.1 of Thalpophila matura. Lineage (NCBI taxonomy): Eukaryota > Metazoa > Arthropoda > Insecta > Lepidoptera > Noctuidae > Thalpophila > Thalpophila matura. Next base: position 12,715,734 of record OX419185.1, read on the forward strand.
CGTCCATTCCTGACAACGCAAATGTAGGCACTCGAGATAGTCGGTTGCAAGAGGTAGCCAAGTTTACGCTGCCGGCGACGTCGCCATGGCGTCTATAAATGTAGGTGTCCTAATACACCTTACTTATTTCGGGGAATTTAGGCATGACGTGATGTAAGTAGATTTTAAGAACCTTGCTCGTATGTAGCCCGCCTTAAATAACACACTGAATCCTAAGGCTGGTATTACAGAATAATACTCAAGCACAGATTTCGCCTTGAGCATTTGATTGGTTGAAACTACTTTTAAGTAATGCTTGAGTCATGAGTTAGGTTCTATAATAACAGCCTTAAAACAATGACCCAAAATCGAACAAAATACCCTAAAACCTAAATCACACATATAGGCATACCTTTACCTGTATTATAAAGATTTATGTTGGATTGGAGCACAAGATTCGAAGTCATTACTTATTAAAGCGCTAAAGGTTTTCTTACCGAGGGTTCTGCCCTCGTCTTAATAGTAGATTGAAGTTCCAGTAAATTAGGCGGTCACGTGAATAGATTAGAAATAAGTTACGCCCAAGGGTCTAGAACTTTCGTTATTGTTAGTTAAGTACGATATCGATCAATAGGCTCTTTCAAGTGGGTTATTTAAGTGCGATTTATTAGGTATTTGATATTTGTTCTAGATTACTAAAGATCATTAAGAATGACTTTCCCTATAGGTATTTATACGACAAGTACGTGAAAAAATAAAACAACTTTTTATTTTGGTTAGGTATTTTGTTTTTAAAACGAATCAAATATGGGTTTATTAAGGAAAGTTGTTCAGTATGTTGGGCAAAGTCACCCCTTTGACGGATGCAGTATTTACCTTTTTAACCAACTTAAAAAAAGTGGAGGGTTTTTTTAACACACCGATTACTCCGTGATGTATGACCCGATATTTTTCTTTATCAGTCTTAATTTTTTCTTAGAAACTTAAATTGTTGTCATTTATAAAAAATATTCCATCCCAATAATGGAAAAAAAGTATAGCTACCAACGACAAAGTGTTTACTACCCTATAAAAAGACTTTAGAAACTATATGCAGTAACAATTCGGTATTATAATTTATTATTAATAAACTGGTCTGGGTACTACCTTTTGTATTCGTTTATGGGGCAACAGATATTTGATTTAAAAGGGTGTAAGTATTCTAAAAGTTATCATACAGATAATTATTGACTAATTTTAGTAACCTTGAGATCCAATAAGATACGTAAAGTGATATAAAGCATTGGTATTATACTTATACAATATTTTTTTTAAGGCTCCAAAGAAGAACCTTTAAACATTCCATTTTTAATCACAGGAATACTAAACGATTCTGTATACTGTAAATTGCGGCTTGTGTGCCGGGATCACGTTCTACTGAATATTTAATCAATTATGTGCACTCGAAACTCAAAGGTCTTACACGGAACAGTGACAATGGAATAAGATGACGCGATGAACTCGAGCGAGACATACTTGATGTAGTACCTGCTTTACAATGTCAGACGTGAAAATACACTGAAATATCAGACGCTTACACCGCGCGACTTCGCAATGAAAACACAATTTAAATAACGATCTTTAACTTAACTCATTTCGTTACAAGCCTTTAGAGATTAAATAAAATAATGATTTTTCGAGAACACGATGTCTTTGGTCCGCATTTTCTTTTTTAATTTCACAGACTTAATTTTTTGAGGTCTCTGGCTTAATTTGCCGCTTTGAGTTATAAAGTGTTTCGTAGTTATTGAAAATGTGTAGGTGGCTTCAATGATTGGAATTGACATTAAGTTAAGTGAAAAAAATATGCTAAGAATTACTCCGAGAGTTCACAGAATTTTTTGAAAAGCCAAGTAGATTTTGTTAAAAATACGAGTTAGTAAGAACATTTAATTACATCACAATCCTAACATAGTAAATTTTCATTTACTTGTTTGTAGTATTGTTGGTTACGAGGAACCGCAGTAAAGACAATACAGTGAAACGTCGGCACTTAGGTCGTTAAAAACTCCATTCGACCAAGTCCGTAGCGTAGCCTACCTTCGTAGCGGACGCCTACGAAGGTCTACGAACGTCTACGGACTTTGTTATGTTGGTTATGTTTAATTGAGTAACGTTCATCTTTCTCTAGTAACAACCTTAGTTGGAATATAAATATTAGTAAGTATTATACGTATTGCTAATGAGGACTTTATTCATACGAATTTGAATAAATTTTTAATATATGAATAACTTGTTTGTAGACTGATGTAATATAAGACTAAATAAAATAAAATATGTGTGTTATTAAGTTAACATGAAAAACTAAAGAATAACAAAGAGCTCTGAATATTATCAAAAATCCTAAACTCACCACAATAATTTCATTAAAAAGTTAGTGAAAGGTTGACATAAATAATTATGTTTCGGTTAAAATATAGGTGGTAGGTTAATTTGCAGAGTTCATGTAATATGCAAAACTACGTAGGTATAACTACTGTTAAGGTGGATGTACACGAAATCACTAGATGATGCCCACAACTTGAGTAAGCATAAAGTAATAAAGTGCAATTAAGGCTGAAGATTTGTGATGTTCACTTGAATTACACATCATTCAGTAAGTCTCATTTTCACAGATCATTTTGTGATCAAATTAATTTATTAATTCAAGGAGTTGCCGTCACCAATGCAAGGAATTGATTCGACATTGTGTTGTGTCTGCAAAGCCCGCGGGATGCAAGCGATGTATCTTTTAGTGATGTAAAATTGAGTGACCTGTACCCCTATCATGAGTTTTTTTGACGTATAGTTTCGTTAACGTAAGCATATTTTGAATTTAAAATACAGCAGTCCTGGAACATTTTGATAAAATTTTATACAATTTGCACATTTTAAAAAATACAGAGAAATTAATATTTGAAAAGTATTTAATTTATATAAATATTGTGTAACAAACGTGTATTTTCAATTCAAAATATGCTTACGTTAACGATACTACACGTCAAAAAATTTCATGATAGGGGTACTGGTGTACATATTTATATACATACCCGTATCGCCAATGATGTATCATTAAGTGATACAAATAACCAATGACGTATTACTTAGTGATATCGTGAACGTCCGCCTTTATGCTATTTATACAACGTAAAATCTACTCTTTGTTTCCAAGCTACGCTCTGCTTGGTCTTGAAATTTTTATGAAGCTCACTGGCATACTTCAACTACAATAGCTTAGACTTGTATTCATGCCGAGTGAAATATTTTTATCCTCAACAAAAATATTTAAATTAGAACTGTAATACGTCGTCCATCATCGTCGTATTATTAAATTGGTCTTTCCGTAAAGTGCGCTCATATTGTTCAATATTTTCCATGACAATAAAAATTTAATAAAGAATAAATTCGTTTTGTTTCGCGAGGAAATTCACAGATTTTCAGGTAAATTGTGTCGGAATGGTCTAGAAATGTCAGCAACGCGTAACTTGTTTAGATGCACAGATTTTGTGGAAATAGTTCAGAGTTTCAGACATTGTTTTATAAAGAAAAGGAAATGTAAGATTGCAGTTTTCCAACGACAGTAGAAAATCCGACAAAAGCATTTTTGTAATATTCTATCGAGTTTTATTTTCGCCAGATGCAATCGTGATTTGAAACCAAAAATTGCTTGAGCACCTATATTCTTTATAAAGTGTTTTTCAATGAAATCCCTTGTAATATTTCCTTTGAAATATGATTGGGCAGTGTTCAATTTCAAGCGGTTTCCAATAATGAGTGGAAAGCAGCCGTGTGGGGATTAATTTGAAGTATAGACCTTGATTGAATTTCTCTCTCAATTAATTTAATAAAAGCTCACTCGACGAGATCAAGTGTCGGAATTTCAGTTAATATAATGTTGATTTTGCAGGTGTAATTTGGCTGGTTTAGCGATGAAAAGCTAAATTACCTTAGCGACTAAAATTAATCACTAACTACTCGTTAGCGACTAAAATAAATCAGTGACTACTACTTGGTTTTAATTAATTAGTGTAAAAATACTTATATATATATATTTTTTTTTTTTTTAAGAATAAGATATTATGTATAAATATGTAGTAATATGTATTTAGGGTACGATGGGACTGTCATACGTACCGCGTTTTAAAAGTCCCTAAATAAATAAGAAACAATAAATACTTTGTCTTAATATAAGTAAATACGTGAAGAGAAAACTTTGTACCTTATTTTAGGCATATTGCGCGCATGGTAGTATGAGATTTTACATAGTTAAAGTTTGTATGGAGAAGGAGTGCAGAGAGTTCTTTAACAAACACAACTGGTCGAATTTCGAACATAGGCGATAATAGTATAAATACTAGTATCGCATATGTTCGAAATTCGACCAATTATGGCTTTTATATGTAACACTTCCTTGAGAACCCACTAATATTTTCATCTTACCATCACATTCCGTAATTAATTCGTAGAAGCATTAATAAACGTAATACGTATGCACAGGAGAAACAATATCAAATATTATGGAAGAGAGTTAAGCCAGTGAATTAAAATCATGAAGAAAGTTTTTAATGATGTATGTATTACGACGTCGACAACGACATTGTGGTAAGAACACGACGTCATGTTAATTAAGATTAATTGGCAACACTTTACGAATAAACGTTTTAAGTGTGGAACGAACACGAAGGGTAGTATTTAATTATCTTAACACTTTTGTTGGTCTTAAATAATTTAAATGTTAAAGGTGCTTACGAACGACCCACCTTGACGCTCGAACTGTAGAGTTCATCTGGGTGAGTCTAGACAGATTGGCATGTTACCATTAGTACAACTTAACTATTCACGTACCAATTTGTTCAGACTCGCCCGGATTGGCTTCATATATTATTTTGTATAAAGGTGTGCACACTATTTTCACGTGATGACGTGACCTGATGCACTATTCTGACCTGAGGAAAATGCGGGTGCACCGGCCGCTTCGTCCTGTTACACGGGTTCACGGAATTTGGGTTTTAAAAAAAAACCTTATTTTAACACCGAAATAGTTTTATTAATTTTGGGTTAACCTTGACAGTTTTTGGGAACGGAACTGGCAGACACAGAGAGATATGGTAGCGGTTCGGCGTTCGGGACTCGACTGGCGCGCTGCTGAAGGCAGGGCGCCCACATAATAATAATGCTGACGAGGCATTTACCCGGAAATCTAGACACACAGCGCGAATTATTGTGGATTGGGGGTTTTCCCTAACATTGGGAAACTATAACAGTCCGCATTGTCCGCGCCGAATTTAATGACGCCATCCGAATTCCTTAGGGATTTTAAGTACTTACCTTCCAAATACTTTCAGTGACTCACCTGATTTGGCGCGGATATGTGGACCAGGTTTCATAGGATTTCAAATAAAGGTTTCTAAAATTGGTTTCGTTCGGCGCGGACAGATTAGCGTCCAGCTTAAGAAAGAATAAAATTACTTATTGAAAACTTGAAATATTTAGTTTTATTTTAGTATTAGAATTAATTAATACTAAAATAAAACCACCATAATATTATCTACCTACTTATTTTAGCGTTATGTCTACACCATAGCCTAAATCACAATAACATTGGTTATCGAGTGCTAGCCTAACATTTATCTTGGTCGCAGCTAATTTGGCTGTGTTTGGCAAACAATATTCTAAGTAAACGGATTAGAAACCGCACTGATCCGCACCGCACCGATCACAGTTGAATAGACCCAGAGTGGGCCCTCCGACAGTCAAGAGCGAGATAAGTAATTCACTTCCAATGTAATTTATACGTTCGACAAATTGCAGCGGTGCTATAAGATACAGCTGCTAGATTAATTTGCTTGAAATCTTATACTTGTGCTTACGTTAATGATTGATTGCTAGTTGTTTTAAACGTTGCCCCTCACTAGTAATTTCTTCTGTATCTTGGGTGCATTTATAAACAAAAAAAAACATATTCAACCTGCGCAGATAAAGAACGGGATTGAAAACAGCGCGCAGCGTCGCCTCTATCTCTCGCTCCCTCATCTCTTACTCACACACGGCGGGTGTGAGTATAGAGAGCGATAGTTTGCGAGCTAAAGGTGAATAGAGGCGACGCCATTTTCTATCTCATTCTTTATTCGCGCAGGTTGTACACAAAAACTCTGACTCAGAACAGCCTATAGGTACGTACCTATAGATAGGTAAAATAGATATTAATTTTGTGGAGAATCGATCTCGTTGGGCAGGCGCGAATCACTTAGTCATTGCGCCAACCAAGCCGTAATTAGTTAGATGATTTCAACGTTTATTGCTTTCTCCAAGTGTTATTAACATAGTACCTACCTATATTCATGGCTAAAACTTTGGTGCTCTTTTAACAGCTTAAAATCTTACCGTGCCTTTAAACTCAAGATATAAGTATGGTGTTAAGTTTAACACCCAAACTTTGATAAGGGGAAAAAATGACTGAATACTGTAGATACTCTTTGAAAGTATTACCGCTCCTTCTTTTAAATCACGTTCGTTTCATGAATTTTGAACTATGGACCACTTTTAAAGATCCCCAATCTTGGCAGTTGAAGTCGATGTGCGATCTACTTAAAACTTTGTTCGACATGAAAATGGTTTCAGTCTAGAATTGACAAAATGGTATCCCATGCAGGAAAAAATGTTCCGACGATCAAGCTAAGATTTTTAAATCAATTTTGTTGAAGAGTTTAAAATCGAAATTTGAAATATCGAGAGCCAAAATTCAGCGTTTTTCAGCAGTGCCTAAACGGTATCGCACCAACGTTATGGTTTGTTTGTGCAGGCTGCGGGCAGTTGTGCATTTTTTTGGAATAAAAATACTCAGTTTTTCGTACAAATATTCTACTCTTTGTATGTGCCTACCCATATGTAAGCAGGGAAAATACAAAAAGCTTTTGTTGTCCGAATGTTATCGAAAATGTGGTACCTACCTAATAATTTAATGATAAAGGAAACATAAATGTCGTGAAAACGAGTTGTCGGAACTTTGCGGACAACACAAATTAATAGTTTGTTTGCTACATAATAAGTACTAGGTATACTGTGAGAGCTTAGTTCAAAGCTAATGTTGACGTTATTAAGTATTAATAACTTGTTTATGGACAAAGTAACGGAAAACATCCATAAAAAGCAGTTAATTGAGCCATTATTTCAAACTTCAGAGGAAGTAGGGTGTAGCAAATAAAAGCTAAGACAATGTTAGACATTTTTTTATTTCATATTTGGCCAGTCTTACAAGATGAAAATAAAGGGGTCAAAATAATTTCTTGGGTTCTTTAAACAAATAATTTAAATGGACGGAACCCAAATATTTTCCGTAAAATATGACCGTTGATGAAAGAAAGAACACTAATTTAAGTTTTTATTTGGGTCGAGCTGGCTCCGCACAGACGGAGCTCACAAAAGATCTAACAAAATTAGTTAATAAAACCAGGCAAAACAGGCATCTCCTTCAATGGCTGCCGCACAAGAATGTAAACAAGTTGTTTTTAAACTTACAAGGTCTCTACTAACAGTAACTTGGATTTATATTCGGTCTTTTCCTCTTACAAATAGCCGGCTTAGTAAGCGTATGCAATTATGTATGTATGTAGCTCAGTAGCCTAAAAGGCTTGATGGATGTCTTGACTTAATTATTATGAGGTGTCGTTAGATTCGTCTTCATTGTATAATATTTAAACAGTCGGGTTTTTTATTTTGATGTGCGCAAAAGTAAGAACTAAGTAGGTACCTATAGGTCCCGCATGAGTCAAGAGTTTAGATCGGGTGTATCATGTACACTTTCAACCTGATAGACAATAGACATACACAATAGAGAATAGTCCAATAGACAATGAGTATTTCGACTGACGAACCAATCCCGTGCAGCCTCGGCGTACCCCATCTTCTTCATTCCGCCAAAGAGACCGAAAAATTTATGAATGGGCAGGTGAAGTTTGTGCTCACGACCTATGTCGGCAACTATGCCTACCTATACATATCTTGCGTTTCTTTTTAACAGACTTTTGTTCCCTTGTAGGGTGGCCTCTTCTCATACAAAGAAGGAATGAGTGCTCGCTTTTATCTCACGATATTTTCCATCCTCGCAGGTAAATCAGCTCAGTCTCTCAAACAGTAATAGAGAAGACTATGGTCAGAGTTTCCCTGCGTGATCCAATCGGAAATGAGGTGATTTGCAGGAGAACCAAGGTAACCAAGATAGCCCGTTGAATTTCTAAACTTAAGAGGCAGTGGGCGGTGGGTGAAAGTCATGGAAATCTGCTGCATATAGGTAGCTCAGGATCGGTCATTGTGGTGATGCTTGGGGAGGCTTTTGTCTAGCAGCAGACGTCTTTCGACTGATAATGACGATAAGGTAAGACAGTGCTGCCCATGAGCCTTGCGGTTTGCATGTGGTATTCATGTTTCGTGTGTGTAGTGTTTAATAAATAAGTAGAAAGACATTATGACATTTGAATGAGTCACTGTGGTCCTATCCCGCAACCTGAAATACTTTGGAGGCGGTACTTTGTCTTCCAAAGTAACCATTTAAACCTGTTTGTCTGCTTAATAAATTATTCAAATTAGGTACCCCTTTAGAATAGGTTTCTAGGTTAAATATTTGATTCGGAGGGTAGGTACTAAGTTGTAATTTGTTACAGCGTCTCAAGGGAGATCCTTAATATCTACTTAAGCAATCCAGGACTCCCGCCATAATTACTCCGCACTGAGTTTTCAAGCAGGATTTTCTTTAGAGCTGAATCGGTCAGTCTTAATTATTTGACAAACAAATCCTTTCGTTTCGTAGCGAGCCAGAGCGCTTTCAACTTTTCATGAAAACGGCATTATGTTGTTCAACACGATAAAGAACCCATTAAAATTCGTTTCAAGGAATTATGCAAATGAGATTGTAAGCGTTCGCTAACAAGATAGGACGCTCGCAAAGATTGTTGCTAAACTCAATTCAGTTCGCCTGTTGCTCTCTCCTTTGTGGGTACCTGCGCCTGGCAAATTACCCGGGGACGCCGAACAAACGAACAACTTAAAAATAATAATCTAACTTGGAACGGATGTAGCAGTACCATGTGACTGGGACCACCGCGGGCTATTTTGTGGGGGAATGAAACGCAATTATTTTGAATTTTGATTTATTTTTCAACCTAACATTGTCGTAACTTTCTTAACTCGACAGATCACCAGCTAAGATAACAGGTGTACTCAACTATGAACATTGTTCATACCACTTAAATTATTATACGATCAGTACCGAAAAACAATTATTCATCATTATCACGAAATTTACTTTTATCACGAAAATACTATTCTTAATTTTACTAAATTCCTTTTAATCAATTCTTTTACATAAACTTGAAAATATAAATAATATTAAACGTGAAATCACTCGATGTCTATTTATACAAGAACTCTATTGAAACTAGTAAGTAATTAAAACTTCGATCGATACCATTTCAAGTCATCGGTTAAGATTGAGTAAATGGAAGACATTATGTAATTAAAAGATAGCGTCTTGTGGAAGGAGAAATAATAACGTAATTATAATTATATAGTTAAAAAGGACAATTATTTTGACATATTCAATGGAATAAATGGTACAACAAAAACGTTAGGCTAAATGCTAAATATTACGTTTGTTGTACTGATTTCATTTTTACAAAATATAATAGTTTTAGTTTTCGGAATGACATAAAGTTAACTTCATTTACTCGGGGAACCGTCTTACATTTACAAAACTTTTCACATGACATCATTATGTATAACGAAAACTTAATAAAGACTCAACAAGAATCATAATTTAATGTATCTACTCTGCAACTCCTACAGTATACATTTAATCTCAGAGACTACCCACATTCAACTTCACAAGCTAATACATTAGAAATAGGAAAGGCACAGTCGAAGTATAAAATTTATTGCTGACTTCCCTAACTAGGTACGACCTTTTACAGTAACTAGAACCACATAGACATGTCTCAAAATAAACAGCAGTTTGTGCTTTAAAATAAACTTCTTTGATAATTTAGCTACTTTAACTTACTTTGTCTTGCTCTATGGCCTTTTCTTAAGTAGACAGTAAGTAATTTAACAAGCGGAAAAGTTTCGAAAGACAAGCAACTGGGTATCAACTGCTCAATTAAAATACTCTTACAAAATGTTCTCTTAAGTTAAAAAGGTCTTGTAGATTTGGCACGGCTAATGATAAATCGCACTAAACATTCAAAAATTACAAATTATACAATCTAAGTTCAAACTATCGTAGAGCATATATCTTAAGTTAACAAATCAGTTATGCGATGTCGTTACTCACAATCTACTTCGTTCTACCTAAACTCGACTCTACCTTTATGTGCGTATTGCCAGTTACACGTCTAAGTTACGTACATGTCTTTGTAAGAAAATAGGATTCATTTATTTTCAGAAAATATTATTTTTTCATCTTTAAAGAGAATAATACTCAATTCACGAACTTTTGGTTCCGTTTTAGATATTAGATTGACAAAAATCTAGCTAGTAACAATAGTCTACGAGGCTACACAGGCGTTGGCTAAGAGATACTTTGGAAGTAATCACGACTAAGTACCCAATCGAAATTATAACATCATAGGCTTTTTCGAATCGTTGGATCACACAAATAGTATAACACTAAAAATTCAATGATTTGAAACCTGTTCTTAATAAAGTCTAACACATAATTGCACACACAACTTTAAACGAGTCAGTGGCTTTACGATAAACTGAAACTATTTCATGTCTACAAATCAATACTTCGTTGAGATTTATTTTGGAAAATCTTATAGTATTTTATCAATAATAACGAATTAAACTTTAACAGCAAGCACCGTACTAATAATAAAATTACAAAGTAACCTTTAGCTCTCGTAGAAAACATCCCACCACAACAAATTGACTAGGTCTAACTCCTATCTACATATTTTTATACATCTTAAACTAAATTGATTAAAGTCTCTTTATGAAGTAGTTGAACCGGCCGCAAATGGTAAAGTGAGGGTTAGGTCGGATGTGGGAAATAAAAATGTAGGAGAAGTTCGCTTCTGAACAGGCAATATCCTTCTTTCGTTAATATCCACAACGTAACACAACACTGAAACGCACCGAAGTCAAGATTAGTTTATAAAATCGTCACTAGAATCACTGTTCGTGCAACCGAGTTCAAGCATTCACTGTCCCTTGAGCATACAAGACTTACAGACGAGAGGCAAGGAAGAGATAGAGGATAGGGCATCCGGACGTCGCTTTGAGCGTCGTCTAGATGTAGACTTCATGGTGTTGCTGCGGCCGGCCCCGCCGGGACTAGGAGCCTCGCTCCGACAGTTCCACGACGTCGTCCGGCTCGGGTCTCGCCGCATCTATCTTCCGCCTCTCGGCTATCACTATTCTTATCTTTTCCTCCTCGCTTATCGGCTGATCAACTGATTCGGGAGTGAGTTGGTTCTGAGACCGCGTCGCGTTGCTGGCGTCCGTCGCACCCGACTCAGTGGAGGATCTCCTTTTGGGGCCGCTCAGTCTTAGACTCTGCCTATTAGACGGCACCGCGAGAAGTACGGGCCGCAGCAGGCGGGCCTCTTCTCCTCGCAGGGAGTTTCTCTTGTCGACGCGCTGTCGCCTGTTCTGCGCGAAGGAGTCCCGGTGCGGCGGGCTGCCGGGCTCGAGCTGGTCAGCGTCGTCCGCGTCGATGAAGCGCGCGTCCTCCTCGTAGAGCGCGGCGGGCGGCTCGGAGCTCGAGTCCTGTCGGCGGCGCCCGAAGGCGTGAGGGGATAAGGAAGCCCGTCTCGGCGGTAGCGAGGTCGGCAACAAAGCGGTTTGCGAGTGCAGCGTGCGCCGGCGGCGTGCGGGGGACGGTGCTGGTTGCTTGGGCTCGCTGTAAGTGAAGTTAGCCGGGAGGGACGGTACCTTGTTCAGGGGCCGCGGCGGGCTCACGCATTGTTCTAGAGCGCGGCATAGTGCCCTGTCCTCCTCGTCGTCAGCCTCTCGTTCTAACTCACGTTCGAGTTCTACGTCCATGTCATTTTCATCTTCCATTTGTTTATGGGATTCCTCTAGGTGTTTCATAAGTACCTGCGAAACATAAACAATAACTTTAATATTTTGACACCAAACTCAGTGATCATTCGAGTATTGCTTAAAAATACTTACAGCGACAACGACATTGACAAGTACGAACTGCGCCATCAGTACGAATACGACAAAGAATATTGGCGCTATGATGGTAGACACGCAGCAGTTCCTGACGCAGTCCACGGTGCTGTCGCAATCTTCTCGTAATGTGTCCTTCATGATGCCGTTCCAGTTGTCTCCCGTCGCCACGCGGAATAATGTTAGGAACGCCATGCCAAAGTTCGCGAAGTGAGCGTGTTCACCCAGACCTATTAAACGAAATTAGTATAAATCAAGTAAAATAACAAAGTAAGTATATTTCAAATTACGAGTAGGTATTAGAATTATTCATACCTTGACAAGGAATTTCGTCTGAACATTCTAACCTCCCAAACAGCTCAACACCAAGGGCAGCAAAAATGAAAAACAGCAGGAAGAACAAGAGCCCCAAGTTCCCAACTTGCGGCAGAGCCTGCATTACTGTATCTAACAATGCCCTTATTCCCTTCGCCATCTTCAGCAGCTTAAGTACCCTGGCTATCCTCAACACCCTCATTACCCTCATGATCGTCGGGTTAATTGGAATTATATTAGTTTCTAATTCTTCTAAAACTATTCCCACTATAGATAAGATGACGATGATTACGTCTAGTTGATTCCATTTGTCTTTTAAGTATATTTTGAACCCTATAGCAACAAGTTTCATTATTGCCTCTAAGATAAACACAGCAGTGAAGAAATAATTGAATATTTTAAGCGCATATTGCAGAACTGGCGGCATTCTATAGTACTCTATGGCCATCGTAACGACATTTAAGCCGATGACACCGGCTATAGCTAGATCGAAATATTTAGAGGTCACTACGTTGTGGACGAATAATCGTGTTTGTGAATAATCTGCATAATACGGCCGCATATGCATTTCTGAAACAAAATAAACACAGTTTACAAACAGTATTATGGCCTGTATTTTCTTTAAACTGCATAAATGTTTTTTTAAATTATTCTGTTCATATTATGATTCAATATTTTTATTTGAATTTTTTATTTTTTTGTTTATTACTAACTTCTTCGTTTCTTCTCCATCTGCAGTGCTCTTTTGGCCGCCCTTCGGACTCTCTCCTCTTTCTCTTGTTCCTCGCGGCACCTGTGGAAGTTCTCAACCACGACGCCCACAAACATGTTCAATACGAAGAACCCGACCAGCAGTATAAACGCGATGAAGTATAGCAGACGCCATTCAGAATAGTTGGTTACTGGCTGCAGACAGATAAAAATACACTTGAAGGAAAAAAAATATAAAAATTAAACCGTTCTAAAAAGCAGGTGCATTGCAGGTGCCGTGATATGCTAAATCTATATGTTATCCTTATCAGTTTGATTACGTTATAATTATTATGATCTGTTGGATTTCTAATAAACATACAATAAATAAAATCGTTAATGAAGTTATATATTTTTGTTCCTAATAGTAATGCTTTCTACGTTAAGGTTCGGTAACTTAAATTGTAGATTTTGTCACGGTATTTCCAAAACTGGCAAGTTTTAGCGTTTTAAAAGCGTATAACGACGTCGTTATCGTTGTGGGCAATCGTTTCCAACATCTGCCACAGTTAATCGACATCATCAAATACTTCAGACAAATTGGAAAAAAATATATCAAAGTAGAGCTAGAACTGAGGAAATTACTAAATTCTTTCAAAGCGTCTCTTTTCGACTGTTTGGAAATTACTAAATTCTTTTGAACCGTTTATTTTTGAAGTCAGTACGCAGTTGTTAAGTCAAATGGTCATTCGAGCCGCCATATTTGACGATTACATACAATTAAGTAACCGTTACATGATACAACTGGCACTTAGTTATGGGTATATCTCTTCAAACGTAGACTGTTTCTTGTGCTACCCAACATTTGAAATTGCTAGCCATTTCAAGTTATGTTTGTACCTGTTGATCGACCCCGACAGCGTCAAGTCCGGTATACATAATGTTCACCCATCCGTCTCTAGAACTCAATACGAACAATGACATCAGCGCTTTGCCCAAATCGTCAAAGTTGTATTTTCTGTTCACCCATACATTGCCGTCTATTGACAGACAGTCCGATTTGTTCTTAACATTCTTTATGTTTGCACCTTCGCAGTAGAAAAATGCACCTTTGAAAAGCTGAAATAAATTATTATTTCTAGAATATTTTCTTGGAAATGGTTTGTTGACGTTTATATTTTACACTGAAGATAAAGTTTCTGCGCATTGTAGGTACCTACCTACTTTGGCAACAAGTGGAAATATTGGTAACTACATCCAAAATAAATCTTTATGTAGATTTAATCTTATATATTTAATAACTAGATTTAATCTATTATCGTTATCCATTTTGATCAGATCGATCTCCGTATTATTAAGTTAATTAGTATACATATAAGCCGATTGCGTTGAACCGCTCTTGGGACAAGTAGCTTAGTTCCATCTGTGTAGCATCTCGTGTACTGATATAATTACACGGCTTTAGACGGTACTCGTGTTGTCCTGAGGGGCTCCGTCTTACGTTACGATTGAGTATGCACGGAAATTGCATCGATTCAGTAAAGTAAGTGGATATTGGAGGACGACGTTAATTACTATAATAACAACTTGCCAATATTATTATCGATTTGTTTTCTAAAATATAGGACAGTTCTGGTTTGTATCGATTTTTTATAGCGTAATTTGAGTCCCACTGTTGGGCAAAAGCTTTTCCTTTCTTCTTCCAAACCTCCCTATTTTGTGCGTAGGTGTTAGGATATAATTAAAAATTTAACTTTATTTCTCATTGGCATATTGAAAACATGGGTAAAAAAGGAAATAGTAAATTTTATAAATGTCTAGAGGTTTCTGAATTTTGAATGGCCGAAGGAATTCTAATTAAACAGTAGACGTCTCACCTGGACTCCCAAAATGCCGAATATGATGAAGAAAGTGCAGCAAATAAGCACAATGTTTCCGATAGGTCTCAATGAGGAGAGCAATGTTTGTACAACGAGCTTCAACCCTGGCGCTCTGTTTATCACTCTTAGTGGCCTTAGGGACCTTAGTAATCTAAATACCTAAGTAACAAAAGATGTGAAAAGAAGATTAAAATAAGATTATTTATTGTTGATAATAAATGTAGCGTGTCCATGTCCATAAGTGTTAAATCGTCTTACCCTGAGAATTCCGAATATCCTTGGACTGGATTCTGATACTAAAGACATTAATAAATCAATGATGGATATGATGACCAATGAGCCATCCATGATGTTCCACCCCGAAGTAAAGTACGCGTCTGGACCGTAAAACATACCTGATGCCACTACCTGTTTGAAAGCAAAAAAATACATTTTACCCAACACAGGAGAGGCTTCTCTCTCTTATATCCTGTATATAAAATAAAATATATAATACGTAATAGGCTGGTTTCACAACTATCCGGGAGATACGCCCGTGCACAGGAGACCCAATACAAAAAACGTACTGATCAATCCGCGTCGCTGTGAAACGATGTTCTAGCGCCTCACGTTGTACGGGCGGCCCGTACGGGTCTTCCGGACAGGTGTGAAATCAGCCTTATGAAAATTTGGTGTAATGAAGCAGATTTAGTATATCGATTCGAACAATCTCAAAATGTTCATTGTTTAGATATGAAAGTGGGACTATACGTGAAATGAAGCGTACCATGTTTGCTAGTCAATCTGTTTTATGCTTCAATGGAACGCCGACGCGCGTAGATTTCAATAGTCAGAACTCCTTATTTCATACAGCAGACTTTGGCAATTTAAAGGGTTTTAGTATTTTACTACTATTTCACCGACACACGATTTCATTTTGGTTGGTGTGTGCTGCTTAAAGCTGTCACCTTACAATGTAAACTACAATAAACTCGAACCTAGATGACGAAAGACCAAGTCGTAACACTTCAATAAAGCATGAGTTATCTTTAGCGGGAGGATCAAACGACTGCTCTTAACGTCTTAACCACACTCGAAACGAGTGCCGTTCTTACAATAGTAAAGTCACAGCAGAAACACCAGTTAAACCACTCCACCTTATGATTGTGGCTGACAAATGTAGTTTTACCGTTAGTCTGAAACACTTTGTGTATTTTATTGCCTCTTTTTAGTGCTACATAGTGCTGCTGGTATGGTATATATCACAATGTTTATGTAAGCTTCTCTTAAATTATTCTTGTTGTATGTGGACTTTGTAATTCAGTTTTTTTTTTGGACCAATTCTCAATAATTATTAATTGACTTAAGAAACGATCCTACGTCACATTTTCTTACACAGCAGCATTAACATTATTTTTGTAATTTAATTAAATCCCTTAGGTAGGTATTGTGAAAAAACGTCAAGTTAATAATTATTACAAATAGAAGTATGATTTAGACAGCTATTGATTTGATGCTTTTAATTATAAATAATCTTAATAATGGTGATGATTGTGAATTCATAACTTACCTTAATGAACATTTCAACTGCGAACACGCCTGTGAACACGTAGTTGGCGCTGGACAGGAAGGATCGCTCTTTAGAGTCG
Source organism: Thalpophila matura (assembly GCA_948465475.1). Lineage (NCBI taxonomy): Eukaryota > Metazoa > Arthropoda > Insecta > Lepidoptera > Noctuidae > Thalpophila > Thalpophila matura. Next base: position 12,732,415 of record OX419185.1, read on the forward strand.
GGCGGAATGTTGGGCCGCTCCATCGCCAGGGTGATGCAGTTCAGTGCAATGAACAACAACACTATGTTGTCGAACCAGCCTCTTGTTACCACCCATGTGCAGAATCTTCGCATGCTGACATTGGAAAGGGTTTTTGACAATCATTGTTTTACTTTATCTTGTAAAATTTAGCATATTCCGAAAGCTATGAAATTATTGATTACAAAATATTGAGCAAACCATTTAATGGTATGTTTCAAGTTTACTTATTTTAAAAGAAATTGGAAAGGACATAAATCTTGTAAGCTGGTTTCAACATAACGAAATTAAGTGTGGTGGACTGATTTATTTAGGGAATCCTCGGAGATGTAAAAGTACTTATTTCATTACGAAAATACTAAAATTCTTTTGACGGAATAAAGGAATTGAGGTCGCTATAATCTTACTTGTTCTCGGGCGAAAAAATGTACAGTGAGTAGAATTCTTTTTCTTTGAGGCAGCCCGTAGGCTCCATAAAGCGAAAAAGGTCTTTGAATCTGTACCGTCGTCTGTCAAATCTTGACGATAACATACACACATTGTTTATGGCCACCTGGAAAAAAATATAGGTTTTAGAAATCTTGTATTAAAATAGAGCATTTAAAACCTATTCTAAGATTTAAATGTATGTATAATACTGTAATTATTTAATTTTATACATTTAAATAATTAATTTCTAAATGTACATTTCGTTTCCATGTAATCGCTGCCAGGAGAAAAAAAAATAGAGTTAACATAAATACACAAAGGCATAAATTTTACGATAACATTTGGTTAGGTGTCGAACGAAAGTTCAAAGTTATACCCCGTTGAATTGTTGTGGTTAACCTACAGCTCGAGCTCGGAGAGAGCTCACCACAATTATTTATGTCGACTGACTTAGGGAATTTGCTTCAACGGATATCATTTTATCTTGGAGGGAAGACGATTTATTTATTGTTACAGCGTAAGATAAAATTAATTGGAATCTGCCGGTTTGTTCTTCAATAGTTCTGATGTTATTTTCACCGTGGCGTAGTGACACTAAGGCCCGTATTACAGAACGATGCTCGAGCACAGATCTCTGCTTGAGCGTAGATTTAAAGCCATTTGATTGGTTGAAACAAGTTTCTATCTATGCTCAAGCAGAGATCTGTGCTCGAGTATCGTTCTGTAATACGGGCCTAAGTAGCCTTTATCGGTAAACTAAGCCGCGGTTGCAGTGGGCACAGCGGCTAAGCTTGCCAATGTAGCCTACTTAGCTATAGATGAACCCAAGTTGCTTTTCTTCAGTCGTTGCACCATGTCATTGCAAGGAGTCGGTGAGCTAGTCAGCATGATGAAGGTAGATTCTAAAGTGTAGATTCCTTTGGGGAAGAACGTGCCAGAAACTCCATGGTTACTCGTTCAAATCAAATCATTACAATATCATAGTTAATTTTTTTTCGGTTTGGTCGGAAATAACACAAATATGTTTCTTATTACTACTGCTACGTACCTCTTCATTGATCTGTTTCATCAGTGGCAGTGGCTGCGCATTGAGCCTTCCTGGCAGTGCAGTTGCAGGCAGGTCCCGCGCCGGCCTCGGCGTCACAGGGACCGCGGGTGATGGAGGCCCCAAGTTGCTCGCTTTCACTTCTGATACCGATGTCACTGTTACCAATGAGTCGTACTCAGATACTCGTAACATGCCTATGAAAATTTGGTGTATAGTAAATGGATGTGCTGTATATTTAACCGGTTTAGTTGTTAGTTAACCTAGGATATGGTTAATGTGACTGTTGGCACGATCTTCAGTTTGATCTGGGTATTTTCGATGTTCGATTGTTAGGATAAAAAGATTTATTTTCAGTATTCTTCAGCTCCGTCTGAATAAATTTGTGTACGAGTATCATGAAGCATTGACAAGTAGTAATGTTTTAACTTTTCCAATATAACAAATACAACTTTAGTCGACGAGTAGTCCTACTAACCTACACACATTCTCGAAACCCAAACGATAAGCAATGATTGTAGAGTAGTTGAAGAATGTCTTTAAATATATAAAGCACTACGGTCAGTCCTTTAGTTCTATTTAATCGATTGTAATAACTATAGAGTTCTGAAAACAAGGCTATAGAGTATGCAGAATATGAAGTGTGGCAGTAGGTTACCTGTCAAGTAGTCATTAGTGAGTGATAGCCTGTGAGGAGGTGGCTTCACGGAGTCGAGTCGAACAGTTGAGTCCGATGAAAATCCCGCTTCTGGAGCTTTCCAAGAGACCTAAAAAGATAGGAGATTATGGACAAATATCAAAGTTTGTTTCAAGCATCCTAATAAAATTAAAGACAGGCTCTTTCTGGCAAAATAAACATATGTTTTGTTGATGTTTGTCCTTGTACGCATATATGAGTGTGCTACATTTTTGCAATTCACGGAAAATATTTAAAAGGAATCGCCGTGATTATAATCCCGGAGAGTGATCTGGTGCGTATCATAAATTATTTGTTTAATTATTTAAATTTCATTTTCTGAAGGATCAGGATTCTGAAACCTAATTGTGGCTGTGCTGAATGTTTAGTTGAAGTAGAAACTTAAATTAAATTGACTTTTACTAGTGTTAAGATACAGGCGCGGTCACAGCCGAAGACTTTGGGGGGAATCATACCGATCTATACCGTGTTTCGCGTATTTTTGTAAGTTTTTGAGAAGGGGGCTGACCTCTAGGACTCCCGCCTCGGACCGCCACTGTAGAACTTACGTCAGGTATTAAAGGTGCGTTGTGTGCGGACACTCGTCTGACTGGCGGGGGCAGCACGCGCGGCGCGGGCAGCTGCGTGCGCGTCCTGTTGTTGGGCAGCTCTGACTGAGTGTCGTTCTTTATCACCATCGACGACGATAGAAGGAGCTCGTTCTTACGGATGTTCGAACCTGTTGCAGTAAGTATTGAAGGTGTATTCTGTCAGAATACGCCGACGGTCCGCAACAAAAATGAGATGCAGACGAATCATTTTTTTTCAGGAATTTAAGGTACCATTTTTTAAGAATAGCTATCCCCAAATAGCATAATTATTATAAAAAGTAGGTTATGGCGTTGTCCTTAATTTTGTTTTTTAATGATTTGGACGACTTGAACAACTAGAAATTAGTCTCTGATAGATTTCCTCATCGCTCTGAAGAGCCGTAAATGAAGAAGCATTTAAAATTCAACTGATATGAGTGTGACATTATACCTCAATCAGCGGGCGCAGGTTCAAGTCCCTGGGTCCCTCTAACTCAGAGGTTCTTAAACTTTTTGAAGCCACGGACCACTTTCAGAGTTTCAAAAATTCTACCCCTATCGAAGAAAATTAATGTCGAACGAAAAACAAATCATATCACAAAAATCACTTATAATGGTTAGTTTACAGTGATTTTTAATACGAGCGAGCGATCAAACAAACGTTTCGTGAATTACTGCACAATTTTCCTATAAAATAATTATGTTAGGACAGAACTGAGTGGCTACGGACCCCTGGCACTCATATCACGGGGGTCCATGGACCCCACTTTAAGAAACCTTGCTCTAACTCATTTCAGTTGTTTTTAAATGTCTTATATAATATAATATTTAACAACTAGTAATCCTTTATAACTCAAACATTAACACATTTGTAACAACATATAAATAAAATTCTTAGTATGCACATAGATTTAAGAAGCACCTAAAACAACAAACATCACAATCATGCAATAAAAAACATTTTGGCAATCTTTGAAGGCGACCAAAAAAGTGACAATATTTCTTATACCGTTGCAGATGGCGTGGTCTCTGCCATTGTTTAGCACGATAGCATCCGAGTCTGATCCCGTTCTTTGTTTCGGCTTTCTTCTTAGCCGCCAACTGTAGCCACGTTGCACCCTACATTTGTCTTCGCCATTTGCGCCCATACTAACTACACTTATGTTCCTAAAAAAATGTTTTGTTGTAGAATTGTTGTAGACGAGCAAGAGTAATACAATCCTATAGCTTAATTCATTATGAAAGTTAGTGTAATGAAAGTTACGAGACACATTGCATTTTCAAACTATTAGGACAATGAAATGTATGTACCTAATATAATTATTTTCTTTAATAGTACTTAATGTTTTAAGAACTTACTTCTGCGAACTCAGAAGACTAGATTTGTCACTTGTGTTTAAACAATTTTCATCCTTTGCTATCGTAATTTGAAGGTTCTTTTCTGGTAACAACGGTGATGGTATAGATCTCGGTGTGCTAGGTGTTGTGGGCGCGGGTGACGAGGATCTTAGCGGGGGAGGGGCGAGGGTAAGAGGGGGAGGGGCCAGAGACATAGGAGGTAAACGGGCCTTTTCAGAGCCAAGTTGAGCTTGTGCTGAGTGGAGCGTTAATGTGTAACTGTTAGGTGGCTTCAATAATCCGGGTATACTGGCACACTAAAAAAAACACATCAGTTTAGTAAATCTCACCAAATTACTCGTATCAAAAATCAGGTTTAAACGTCGTAGTTTATTAAAAAGTTATCCAAAAAGTGAGGTTACTTATAAAAACAATAGGTAAGTATACTTACTGAAGTGCGATCAATGGAGTCCAAACTGGATAGCATTGCGGATCTCTCTAAGGTTAGAGCTACGTTGAAATCTCTGAACGAAGCACCAGGTTCCAATGTGGTGGACGGCGAGTCTTGTGGCGTGGCTGCTGTGTGAGTTATCATCGGTAATGCTGATGACTCTGTTATACCAGCACTGCTTGCTAGCATTTTTGACTCCTGAGATTATACAGTAGGGAGATTAAAAGTAGGTGAAGAATTTGCCAAGTATTTTTACTAATGAACAAATGAAGCACAAGAACTAAGGAAGCAAAAGTACAATGTTTCACTTTATAACATAATTTTATATTATGTTATAAAGTGAAACATTGTACTTTTTTAAAACAAATTGATAATAATTCTTGAACTGAGAATAAAGCCCAAGGCCTCCCAAGCGGCCAAATGCCTAATGAGGCAGAAGGCAATCAATGCAGTCAGTATAAAAGGCCTCGGTATTAAATAAATCTTTTAAGAAGATACAGCCGTCACTGACAGATTACCAAAGTACCGAAGGTAAAGAACAAAATAAAGTAAATGGGACAAAAGTCAGACTTATATTCCTAAGATATTTCAGAGGATTAGAGTATGAAAATCGAAATGTTATTACAAAAGTAAGTAATAAAATATTTTATGATGAATAAAGTCTTAAGTCTTATTTTTAGTCTAGCGAGACTCGCAACGGCGCTGAAACTGATATTGCTGACTTTTTTTTATTAATATTCAGGCTTATAACCTGTCTGTAATTTGTAATATGAATGTATTTATGTAAACGATTTTATCAAACCCAAAATGTTTATAAATTAAGCTGATTTTAATTTAGTTTCATAATAATTCACTTTAATGAAAACCAAATAATTTAAGCAACTGTTTTATCTTGTTTGAATTAATAATAAATGTATTCGTATTTAATCCTTTTGATCTTGATTTACCTTTTGTAGATTACACTTGTTGGATTGCGCGCAGTCCTTACAAAGTGTCGGATGGTGTGCCGAGGACTTGGTTTTACGACGTGATTTCATTGCCTTTTCTTTATGTCCGTTTACATCATCTTTAGCCTTTCGTACATCATCCGCTGACCTCCAATAGTTTTTTATTTCATTCTGTTGACATAAACTCTTGATGAAATGCTAGCTGAATACTTTTTTAGTTTGGAAATAGAATGTTTTCCGTTCCAAATGGTATAACATTGTTCACGTTGACTTAATAAAATAGTACCCCAAATAGTTTACCTGCGAAAAGCTCTCACTGGAATGTGATCCCGAATTCGAGTCGTCGTAGTGTAATTCATTATGGTCTGAGAAACATTCGCTCGACAATTTTGATTTTGCCAGTTCACGTTGTTCACGTTCCCTCCTCTCATTTCGCTAAAACATTTGAATTACACATGAGAATTTGATTGGGAATTTGTGGCATTCTTCAGTCAGAGGCATGAAAGTATAAGTAATGCAAAGAATATTTGTCTGTTTTTATCAATTTTTCCTCGCAAGAAAACATTGCTAAGTATATTATACATAAGAGAAAAACGAAGTAAGTAATGTTGAGAACGATTCAAAGTATACGTTGTCAAAAACAATATTATTTCGACCGTACTTACCTCTGAACTGAACCCCTCGACGAGTATAGCTACTAGCAAGTTGAATAGTACATAATTTCCAAAAGTCATAAGGGCAACGAAATATAATGCAGCCCAATGACTCGTTTTTTCCATGCCATTGAACAATACAACATTCCAGTCTTCCTGGGTTAAAACCTGAAATGTTTACATCAAGTCAGCATAATAATTCAACTGCGCAGGTCGTTCTACCACATCAAATATCTTTAAAAATCTGATTTTGTTGAATAAATCAAAATAAGCAAGGTGTGCTGTCACATTGTATTAAGTGCCTTTTGGTGTAATAAATGTTACGTTAATCCAATGTTAATAAATTAAAGTAAAAAAATACAAAAAATACTGTAGTTAGTATAATTAGCGTGTTAGTGTTGACAAGTGTCATGTTGTTGTGTCGGTGTTCACTAATACACAGTAATGAAAGGGAACACAGACGGCGAGTTTGAGTACACAAGCATACAGGGTTCAGCACTACGGTACCTAATGCTATTTACTACAAAGCAAGATGCAAACTAACTACGGAGCGCTCCTTTTAGTGCATTACCAAAATGTAAACTAATCACTAAGTAACTACGGCGGATCTCTCGCTTGTTCCAAGTCTAGTAATGTAAAAAAATGTAAAATTCATATTAGGTCATGTTATCGTAAATTTTTTTACTCATCTTTTCTCACAACCCACAGAAAGTTGTCAAATAAGACAAAAATATTTACAGTTCCAATCAGTTTAAGTTGGTAGTTACGAGAAACACGCGGCGTCTATTTTCTAAAACATATTGAAACGGGATCGCAAATAAACCGTCTATTACTGAGCCTAGTGTAGCGTACCGCTCAAGGCTTACCTGGAACACGGTGACGGTAGCCCATAGGATGTTATTAAAATGTTTCCTGTCGCACTCACACTTGGGGTGGTGCGAGATGATTTCGGGGCAGGTACAATCCCGCTCGCTGCCATTGTCTTCGACGTACTTGCAAAACTTACCACCGAATAGATACATGCCCAGAATACTGCTCGTCGTGGAGTCGATGTAAAAATGAAAGAAAAACAAAACGCTATGCGCATACGCCGCGACCGAGTCATCCTGACGACATTATTGTTGCGTACGAGACGTTAACACTGCAACCTGCGCTCGTGAACGGACTACTGAAATAATACTAACGTTACGGTCTGCAAATAGTTATTGCGTTCACGTATCTAGTGTGCAGTTAGTGCCATAACAAGGAGGATATGATCAGAACCGATGCTGTCGTTGAGGAGATCTATATGCACACAATCAGTATTAGTAGTGCAGTAAGAACTGTGTATCTACACGTTAACGTGCCGTAAAATTAGTTTTACTTCAAACAATCGTTCTAGTGATTTTATTTTGGGATGTGATTAATTAATAAACAAAAGCCTAAATGGTTAAGCAGTGTTATCGCCGTTGGAACGCTACAACCAACGGATATGTTAATAAACTAAATTATGTATTTACTTTTATTAACATTGTGTTATTTAGTGCAATTAAGTTCCTCGACAAACTTAACACTTAAATTATATTTCATTCTTTATACTGCCTCATTATTGTAATAAAAAGTAGAAAATGCAATAAAAATAATCTGGAGGAGGAATAAATAGGCGAAAGTAAAGTGCGTAAAAGATAAATAAGACATAATCAAAGAAAATTCTCATTCATACTGTATCATTATATTACTCGTGGCAATAGTCATTCAAATTATAATGCAGTAATTTTTAAATTATAAATTCATCCTGAGAAATGCATATGGAAAAGAGTAAAAGGAAATTAAGATGAGAGGAGTAATAGCTTCTGTTATTAATAAAGTAGAAGTTAAGAGTTTAAGAAAGGGGAAGTAATTGAAAATTTGATTGTTACTGAAGTTAAAAACAAGGATGCCAGGGTTGATAACGAAATTGGTGGAAACTTTTGTCGTATAATCTTTAAAGTTTCAAACAACACGATCATAAATTCGCTCGTCAAGTTAATATTTAACAACATTCCACCAATTTGGCACCAAGCTGTTAAAGATTAATACCTAAATAATAGAAGCAGCATGCAGAGTGATAGATATACTGTATAACTGAGTGCAGTTGTAGTAGTGGGAGTAGAGGAATTGACGAACAGGTTAACCCGCGACTCGGCTTCGAACGACCTCAAGCTAACCTACTACTCAACCAAGCTCACTGACTAAGTAAAGTGCTCTGGACAACTTCTGATGGGAGTACTGTACGAACAACATGGTGAACGTGACACTAGATGAAGTTTGATCAATTTGTTACGGATGGTACTAGATCACACTACGCGGGTTCTAGGGTAGCGGTTACGCGACTGAACGCTTGTCTGGACAACGCACTGTGCTGCAAGCTTTATCCCTCCGTGAGTGTTACTTGATTGCTGTACAGTTCTGTATGTTCGAGTAGATTGTCTCTTGCAGCAGAGTGAACGGTCATTTGTGTACTCTCGTGGTTAGTCGATAAGCCGTGACAAGACAACCTTCTGTTATTCGGGATTGTCATACTGTCATGAGTGTTGGCTGCTGACGACCCGTGGGTAAGCGTTTAGTAAATGTTGCAAGTTCAGTCTGTTTCTGGGTTGTCTGTTAGGTATTTTAATTTAAAATGTTGAATACCTGAAAAACCGTGACAAAGGCCCACAAGAGCGTATCAAAGTTTTTTCTGTCGCACACTTGATCGCCGTGCTTGTCTTTCTCGCAGAATTTGCACCCGAAGAGGTTCATACCGAGGATGCTGAACGTTACCACGCAATATGCGATTAGATAATAATACGGTTACCATAATCCTTTCCACACACAAAGGAGGGAATATAAATATATAAAAAATATAAAGGTTATCATATAATATATCATATAAAAGTAGGTATACATATATAAGTGTGTTGATTCATTCTAGGAAGATGAGTGATCGAGTGCAGGTGTAAAAGAACTGAAGTGGACGAAAAGCACAAAAGCGTGAAGTCACTATGATTGATAAGATATAATAAATAGAAGAGAAAAAAGTTGTAAAGAGTGTGGATAGTGGCAGTGTGTAGTGGGTGGAATGTCATAGATAGAGGTGGTTGACACACATAAGGATAAGATCGAAAAGAAAAAGGAGAAATCACTCACAGTTAGTGCACAGGTTAAGGGATGCGGGTGTGACAGTTAAGTAGAAACATTCAGAATTTCATATTTTTATGAAGAGTCGAATAAATCTTCTTTTGCTACGGAAAAATGAAAAATCTGATTGAGCAATCAATGAGTGATTGCTGGGGGCTGTGATGTTTGACTACTAGTTCGCTACGATACAGGTGTGAGATAGGAATATTGAGTTCATAGAAAAAATAAACAAGTTGAATTTCGAAGGTCAGGTTTGTAGACAGATATTTACATAATGCCTATTAAGTCCCTAGAGATGTTGAATTTGAATACCCATTTAGACCAATTAAAGCAAAGAAAAAAAATTATAAAAATTGTTTTGTTTTTCAGAATTGTGGATACTAATAAGTATTTAAGTAGGACAGATAGGCTTTAAAATAATTTTGAAAAGAAAAGTTTTTTCAGAAAACTTAGAAATAACAGTTTCACGTATTTAGAAATAATAAACTCAAAAAAGAACCTAACATTAGAACTGTAGTTTAACTTCATGCATTTTATCGTTATCATTTATTTCGTGTTTATGTTACCTTTTCTTTAAAGCTCATTTTACAAAACCTGATCTGTCTCCGTGGTTTGATGAACTAAGATTTTTAATTGTTAAATTGTGATATTTACCTGAATATGAAGATAAATAGTACTAGTAGTGAGAAGAAGACAGCGACGTTGTCCATGGTCCGTAGCATGACGAACAGCTGCCGGCGCAGGTTAGGCATGAACCTGACCAGTTTCAGTATGCGCAAGAGTCGAAACGTGCGGAGAACGGACAGACCCGAATTACCAGCCATGTCTTTTTCCTGACCCACGCTATGTGCCAGTTCGAACGCACTGTTCATAAAAAAAAAAATGTTCAACATCAAAATTGAAAACATTTTCAGGAAATTGTATCGTTTACGCTTCAGATCATAGAAACAAGGGAGATGTGTCAAGGCGCTATTTAGCTTGACGCTCTAACATGATCAATGCGATCATGTTTCCGACGGAGTGTTTGTAGTTGTGACGCACACTGCTTTAAAACTGGCGACATATCGTTTCAAAGTCAAAGTCAAAACATTTTTAACAATTACACCAAGGCACTATTGAATTGTCAAGCAATAATTGTCAGTCAGTTTGTCTGTTAGTTGGAGCTAGTTGCCCGTTCCATTGAGAAGAACGGACAAGAAACTTCATGGTTAGTCTTTTTCAATAAATTAAATTATAATTTCTTTGATTACAGGTTTCCGTAAAATACTATGATAAAATAATCATCTCCTTCTTTCTAAAATTATGATCTAAAGTTTACGCCAAAATAAGCTCAAGTAAACAATTATGAATACCTACAAATACCCTTAAAAAGATGTTTAGAAAAACCCCAAGCTAAGTTGGTTGTTTTCTAAAGTCAAGTGAGTTGAATAAAGTGATTTATCTCTGTTCGTATCTCACGAAGCTAAATGTACTTGTAACAGGGGTGAATCACCATTATATTACACGTACGTCGGGTGCTCGGGTTGAAAACCACAGATAGTCAATTACGGACACCCCTGAGTGGGGGGGCACCTCAGATCATAGAAAAAAGGAGATATGCCATCATAGCAAATTAGTACGGGAACCACTGTCGCCACTTTTAGAACAGTTTTCGACACAATTACAAGCGCTCTTTGTGAATATAAAGATCTCCCACACATAAAAAAACTAGCACTAAACTAAAATACAGTATTCTGTATTTATATCATCGATCGTGTTCGGTCCGCTGCCAGCGTGTGCCTACGTTTTAACTACGGTCAATGTGACCATATCAAAGCATCAAGCTCAATAGCGCCTTGGCACATCTCCCTTGTTTCTATGATTTGAGGCCTTGAGGGCAGCGCCGAGGTATCGCGTCCAATATTTTACATTATATTGTCGAACACTGGTTCTAGGTTATAATTTAAGTCCTAAGTCATAACTGTGTTTCCATTTGGGAACAAGCATTATTTGTTCTGATTAGGCTTTACTTTCCAATAACATAATAATTATAACAAAACAGTTTTTTGTATTCCATTTCTCATACAGTCGGAATAAATAACAAACAAGCAGTACCTTCATATTGAATTTTTCATAAGGCTTTACTTTAATCCATGTTATTCGATACTGTGCTTTGTTTTAATACTTGTTCGGTTCTATGTACTTGTTTGTATATTTTCCTTTGATATTTTATTTGTAAGCCGGGATTAAAATTGGAGCTGATTCAATTCAGTATTTTAAGAGCATCACAAAAGCTTCAAGTATATGCTTTTGAAGAGCTTTAATTAAATAGATACGTGGCATAAATAACAAAATGTACCTACTTATTTCAATATAAGATATATTTATTAAAATCATTTGTTTTTAAGGTCACTAATCTTTCTTAAAGAGCTTTTTTTTCCGATTCCTAGCTTTGAAGAGCTTATTATCTTAGGAAGTGTAAATAAAAACGTTGACAGTATTATCTTACCTGAGTATAACAATAATGCCGTCAAAAACGTTAAATCCGTTGGAAATATATTTGAAGGGGCCCTCAGCAACGATCTTGAGGAGCATTTCCACGGCGAATATCGCCGAGAACACAATGTTGCTGATCTCCACGATCACTGTCAGCTCCTCCGGCTGATTGTGGTATTCAATGCCCATTGACAGCGTATTGATGAGGATGGCCAGTAATATACCTGAAATTATATAGCTGTGAGATATCATAAGAAACAGAATTAAATTGTCGATGAATGTCTTTGTTGAGTTCTTATTTATTCAAATATTTTGTAAATGTATAATTGTAAGAACTAATCATCATCATAAAGAGAGAGGAATAATGGGGTGAACAGAAAAATATTGATCTTCCCAATTATTAGCAGTGACGGGAAAGATCACATTGGATTCATGTGCCTATTTGTATTACTGAAAAAAAAAAAATCCAACTATGTGGATTTTTTGCACAGTAAGAATTGACACGTATTTTTCAGTGAAAATTATTATTTTATGCCGTTGGGGTAACTGAATAAAAACATTTAGAGGCAAGCAGTAATTAGAAATATTTGAACAGTTACAGGAAGTTGCTGGTTAATAGTAACAACGTAAAAATTTAACAGTAATTTTAACATTATTGTCAGTAACAATTGAACATCAGTCCGGATAAAACTGACTGTTTTACTTTACTAAATGATTTTATACCATTCCCCCTCTAAAAAGCTTATTTTATTCACTGAAAACAGTGAATAAAAAGCACTTTTACTCACTGTTTTGATGTTTGAAAATGGAACACACCAATGTATTCGACCACAGATTTAAAGAACCTATGCTAGATGCGGCACGTTATTAGATTATATGAAAACCGAACGTGTCATCTTTTTTATACCTACGATAACTTCACCCCAGCCATTTAGTGATGTGCTCAGAGTAAACAGAATTGTTTCAATCACTAAGCGTCACTGAGCTAACAGACTTTTTTTAGTACGAACAGTCGAACATGCAGGGCACGCTTGGTCGTGGCTTGCCGTATCTAGTGTAAGTGTAATCTGTGTATTCGACCTATATTGATGTGTTCTAAATTCAATTTGATTGGTCGACATTTTTGACAAGGAGTTTAGCATTAGAATAAAAACTGTTTTGTGTTCTTTGCTGTCCTTAGTAAATTGGCGCTATTTTGAATACTGTAAGTTGTACGAACACAAAGTTTAGTGTTACTTTAATCTTTAATTTTGTGTTTGTTTAGTGTTGTTCTAATCGATTAAAAATGCATTCTAGTGATGAAGATGTGTTAACACCTGAGTTTGTGAAAGAGAGGGCGGCCGATATAGTGGAAAGGTGGAAAGCTTGCTACCCAAAAAATCACGGCTGGTTTACATCAAAGCCAATTTAACTTTACTTTTTCTTCATTATATGTATATTTTCACTTAAATCTTTCTTTTTCTCGTAGTCATGGTATAAAGTATAGTATGCAACTCTTGAATAAAACGGATTTATATCGAGGGCCATGAATCGCTCGCGTCGCTCAGGATTCTAACACTTGAATCACTCGCTACGCTCGTGATTCAATCATCATGAATCACTCCCTACGGTCGTGATTCAATCGTTAGAATCCTTCACTAGCTCGTGATTCATCTATGGCCCTCGCTTTTAATCCGTCCTTTATTCACTAATTGCATAATATACTATTTTCAGTTATTCTAAGATGTGTTGGCTCCATTTTAAACTCGCAAAACGGTATTTGTTAGGGTCCTTGCGGGAATAAATGGACTGTATTGTTTATGCTGGTTTATTCGTAAAAAACCATCTAAAAGAATTTACATTGAAATAATATTCATAGATCGCGAACAATGTCGTTTCGTGCTACAACGGACAAAAATGAAAAGCAGATGATGCGCGCGCAGCGCGGCTGTCTCAGGGCGGAAATCCGCCGTGTTTAATGTTGCCACTTCAGTGCGTGGACATATTTTTTAATAAAATGGTAATTTTTCCAGATTTTTCGAAGTTTTTATCTTACCTTGTTGAAAGTATTTGTGGTCAGCAATGAATTTGATCTTCGTCCTGAGTCTGGACAGCGCTCTGGATATCCTACTCCAAAACTTGGAGCATGCGTTACCAATGCGACTTTTCCGCGTCTCCTTAGCGGCAGCTTCGGCCGCGAGGAGGTCCGCGCAGCATGAGTAGTCTTCTATCTCCACGATCTGACCATCCAAGATAAAATCAGTATAAATAATATAAATGTACATTTATGCAGTTTACTATGAAAGCTTCTGTAATACATACAAGTTTTATTTAAAAGTTTGAAACTCGTTTTGAATAAAATACGTGCTGAAGAGAATAAGTTAGAAGTGGATCAAAGTTTATTTTCTTAATTCTTAACGAAGTGTCTTAAGGGTCACCAAAAAATTAAAAAAAACTTCCATAAGCAAGTCACCAAATAAAACTTATCTAAATAAGGCAATAAATTCATATTTATTCTATCATCGCATATCGGATCGAAAATAATTCCTCTGCTTGGAATGAAATACAAACTTTGTACAAGTTGCTATTAAATTTTCTAATGAAGATTTTACGATGACAGATACATCGCTGGTTATAAATTATGCAAGTTTTACTCTAATTAATTTAGTTTCAGGTACCTACATTATTCTTACGCTGTGAATATAATGTATTATTTATTTTTATAATACATTTTTATGTATCACAATCATTAAGGTTTCTCACACTGAAAATGTGCTATATAAATGCTTGCGGTTATAGAGGATCTCCGTTATAGAGGTTAGCCGTCATGACAGCTCTATCTTCAGTTGCCTTGGTCGTTAGGCTATGTCATTACCGTATTGAATAAGCAAGATTAAGAAAACACTTACCCTAGTATCAATTTTCTCTTCCCCAGCTCTTTTGCTAATGCCTTTAGTGAGTTCTTCGAAGAAGGAGTCCAGGGCCACTTGTCCTGTCGGCAAGGCAGCGGACAACGCGCCGGACAGTGCGAGCAGTTCTTGACAAGACATGGTGCCGCCGGCCGCTGCACGCTCCTCCGCGGTTTCGCCTGTCGGCAGGTCGAATTCTATGGCCCCAAATAAGTGAAACTAAAGCACATGGACTAACAGACGGACAAAACTCTTCTAATGACTCGAAAACACCCTGTTATATACCTAAATTTTTGCATAAAATTCGGTCAGGAAATCACGTGATTATGTATTTTATTTTCTGCTTTAGTACACCGAGAAATGGAAGTCATATTCATTAGAAATTAATACAACCCATTATCAAACTAAGCCCATGTATGCCTCCCTCATACGAAAATAAACTGTGGGCGTTATCTAAGCCTATTTTGGGTTTTGAAACGTTAATAAAAATTTAATATTACTAGCCCTAAACTCATTTCACAATTTCACCAATACACAACAAAACGTAGTCAGTTCTGCATTTAACATTATCGTTTCCGCTGGTCCCTGGTTGGCCATTAAACTGAAAAATATTTTCTGAGAAATGTTTTAAATTCTTCCCAAAGGAATATAACACGATGCTTTCGAGGTAAGATAGATAACTCAAGAAGATTAAAGATTTTTGTATGTAAATCAGGTCTCAAAAGTGTAGGAGTGCTAGACCTATGCTGAGAAGGGGAAAAGCGAAAAACAAATTTAGAAAACGTTTTATCTGATTTCCTAATCCTATTTAGGTATTTCTATGAAGAATTAGAGTAAGAAGAAGCAAGAAGTTGAGCAGAGATTGCGCATGCCCGTCTAATAGCGTCGTCTAGATCTACCGTCTCCTAGACTCACCACTTTGGCTCTTAAGCCAGTCACGTTGACTCAATGAATCTACAAATATTCATTCGAATTGTTAAAAAGTTTAACACTATTGAATGCAAAATATTTTGTAGTGAACAGTTGAGTTTTGTTCGGAGTAAGATGGGGAAAGTTTTAAGTGTGTACAAGCAACAGGTAAAGTAAGTAGCTGCTATTTCTTACTAGCGTAGATGGGTGCTTTCACACTTTTAAAAGGTATTGTCGAAACATTTCCTGAACATTTATTTGAAGCTTCTTTGCCTTTCTTATTTTTTTTTAAAACGCAGATGACTTAAATTTAATTAATGAGGTTTTTTTGATCACAAATATGAGAATTATGTATTTAAGAAGCAGATTTCAATAGTGCGTTTAGGATTGTCAAAATAATGATATATTGAACATAATAAATTGTAGCTGTGCTAATGAAGTAATGACACAATAAAATATTGCGCGCCAATTTTATTAACTATAGATAAAAAAAGGCATTTAAAGATTTTTTTACATTTTACAGTATGTTATTTTACCTGTTTGTGTCATTTTCTCGGACGAGCACACATTGTGCGGATGAGCGCCGTGCGGTGCGTTTGGCGTGTGCAATAGCACGGTGTCGCTGAACATCACTGATGACCTTCGCCGAGCCAAAGACGGTGGTGACAGAAGTGACAGGTTTGATGCATTCTGTATCAAAATCGGTATTTAAAAACCAAGGCTAACCAACCAACCAAGGCTGCTCAACCAATTTTGAAGGTATGCCATAATTTTGATTCAGTGTCAGCCAGCGGGCCACCTAGTGAATAAAATTTGCCTTTATCTTATTCATAGCTTAAGAATTATCAAATAAAAAAATGTTGGAGGGCCAATTCAAATGCGTTGGCAGGCCACATCGTGGCCAGCGGGCCTGGGGTTGAGCAGCCTTGCTTTATGCAGTACCAGTTTCTTGATGTTTAAGAACATGATTGTAGCTAATTGAGTGACTTAAGGACCCATTTACATGCCTAGCGACTTGTGTAGCATTGGTGCCTGTAGAATAGAAAAAGAATAAAGGTATGACAATATAACTTATTTGGTATAATTCGAAAATAAAACAAAATTGATAACGCAAAACGTTGATTGAACCTAAATTACCCCTTTTAATTTCCAATGGTTTCACCCTTAGCTAATAACAGGAAACAGACATTTAAATAAAATTAGCAGTTAATTACATTTAATAAACCATTGCTTTTACCTCGGATCGGTGGCAACAGTGAGGGTGCGCGCAACAGGCTGGGTCGTTCAAATGGCTCTTTAGAATCGGATATAATCATTTCTAAAATCGCTTACATTTCTACCCGTATAAAAGGATACAACGGGAATACATACACAGAATAAATTAAAGTACCTGTTTATGTACAAATAATTTAAATCCAAATAAGTCGGTTGCTCCATTTATGTTGCCGCTTTTTGGGACCAAATTATTTTACGAGTATTATCTTTACAATTGGCACGCAGAAATCTAAATAATAAGTCAATAGAAGTCGCAAAGGCGCGTGACCTTGTCGCCGCTTTCGAGCAAATTATGCAAAGCAGGTGGTGTCTTACACGACACTAGTACATCGAGAGCGCGCGTTTAATAATGTGACGTATGTGAAAAGAATTAAGTATAATTTTGTATTGCATTGGATGCTTTGATATTGACAGCGAACCGGAGACACGCGTCTTTGAATAAAATGTGACATTTCTATTGACTTAAGCTCATTTCAGACTACGCTATACTATATAGCATTACACCATACATTGTTATGGACACGTTCACACTGTGCTATACTATATAGTATGGCTTTGTATGGCGCGCTATACTATATAGCATGCGCTATACTATATAGTATGGCGTAGTCTGAGGACAACTTTATTATTTAGATTTCTGTGAATTGGCCGAAGTTTTATTGATTGATGTTTGTTATCACTTGGGTTGGTTCACCTCAATTGAATATCATACCTTTGACGGGTACCTTATCTTCCAACCAAATCCAATCTTATATCCAACATTATTACCTACCTATACAAACCTCCACTAGTTCCTTTCCAATTTTCCAGCTACCTGTAGCAGCAGCTTTTATAACCAATTTATACAAATTTTCAAAGTATCAGGTAGTTGAACTGAATAATGTTGGTGTTACCTCAAGATCGGCGGCTGACAGCGAGGGCACGCGCAACAGGCTGGGTCGGCTGAGCGGCTCCTCGCCCCCCGTGCCACCACTCCCCTCCTCACTCACACTCTTGCCACCGTTGCCCTGATATACAGGCCAATATACGGATACAGAGTGTTTGGAATGTGTAAAGGATGTAAAAGTATGTATTTGATCAAATTGAGATAAAATATTTTTATTCAATTAGAGATTTTGTTTAAATCCGTTCATCAACAGTTATTCTTATTTTTTTATGATGTCCCGTACCAATTCTCGTTATGTATTTTTTTTATTAAGTATATGTGTGTTACCCATAATTGTATTTTTATACATGTTAATAAAATAAAATATTTAAAAAGTTTTAAATCTCGTAGCAAGTTCGTAGCAAAGTGCTACGAGCGTCGACGCATAAATGTTTTAGAAAATAAAAAGTAAACAAATGGTTAGAGTGGTAAGATTTTAAAAGTGTTTGAATTATTTATGACATTTACGCCATGAAAAGATATTTCGTCAAGTTCAGATTGTTATAATTAGTTTCTAAGTAAGGGCGACCGCTATTTTAATTTGTTTGATGATTTTGGATTGAATATAAGAAAATTACAATTTAAAGTTACATTTTAGTTAAATACCATAATTACGCAGTCAACCTTGCAACCTACATACAGTTAGATGCGTGAAATTTAAACGCAAATGAATTATCAATGAGCAACTAATTAATGCGGTTATCGAAGCAGCAATTAATAAAACAGTAGCAATACGGTCAGTTGATAATGTTAATTTCCTTGATGAAGTTGTTGCCACAATAATATTGTGAATGGCTTTCTTTATAATTCTAAAATGTCGTAAATGCTGAACAAACAGAAGAGCCGTAATGATAACCCTGCGCCAGCAACAATACAACATGCCCTCGGCACGGAACCGGCTTTGTAAGACTTCACGAATATTTTATTATAAACCTCGCTTTCTAAGAATGTTCTCCGTAGATGAACGGAAACTTGGAGAATTAATATTTCGAAATTAATTAGAACCCGTTGATGAGAATGTTCGAAGTAATCCTGTACGTTATAATGAGCTGATGAACTTTACTCGTTAAAGATAAAGGTATTGCAAGTAACGCTTGTATTTGGTACAAACTCTTAATTAAATTGTGAAGATTTCTGTGGGAGGCTATTTTAATAGCAATCAAAAGATATATTACCTGGGGATGTACTCGTGGGCAGCAAGGATGATGTTGTTTCGGCTTATTGGTGGGTAGTTGAAGAGTTTCCCTGCTTGACCGCCACTGTAGCTGGGCGCGTTGATATCGATATACCCTAAACAAACATTTACCACTATAAATAACAAAAGTCAACTATTTACGGATAAAAATATCAGCTTCATAAAGTTGGAGGCCGCAAAAGAAAATGCTACGAAAGGCACGAACGACAAACAATTTACAGGGTACAAAAAAACTTTCATAATGAGTATTTAGAAGAAATATGCTAGCAATCCGCTAAGAAATGTTTATCGGAATTTGCAATGTAAATGCCAGGCATTAGTACCTATAAATATTGTAGTTCTAGGAAACGAAATAATACTGGGTAATTTACCTCAGCACAATATTATAATATCTCCAATAGATTGCGAATACGGAAATACGAGAAATTTACGATCACAAGGAATATTTAAAAGGTTTGCTATCTCTGTAAATAAGGACCTGATCTTTTTTGCCATTCTTCTTTTGAAGCGTCTCCATAGATGTGCGACGTATTTGACTATTTCTGCGTAGCATGTAGCGGGTTCACTGTTGTTCGTAGAAGACGCGAGGGTTGACGTTGACGTAAATCGGGCTCGTTCGGCCCTCATACGTTCCATTTCGCGTTTCTTCGTCTCGGCGAACTGCGTTGCTATGACGACCAGGCAGAGGTTGATCATGAAAAACGATCCGATCTATAGGACAAATATGTGTTCATGAGATAATGGGATCGTTACAGCGGAGTTGACTGATCGTTCCTATTTTTGTGAAACTGATGTTATTTTTATGGTCGTAACATTTTGTTTTTATTTTATCTGTTTCTTTTTATTATCTTTTCATGCATATTTGAATAAACCAATGCAGCGGCGGAGATATGGATGCATGTAATATGCTGTTAATATTTATGTGCAGTAATATAGTGGCTTTAATAGGAATACGGTTTGTAAAAATAAAATAACTAACCACAATCAGCAGTACGAAGTAAATCCAATCCCAAAAACTATGTGCGTCTTGCACATAATACATAATGTCCGTCCAGCCTTCCAAAGATATCACCTATAAAAGACAAAAAAGAAAATCACTTCCTTCCTTAGTTGTCTGTAATGACGTAAAACATTTTCCAAATAATGTTGTCTTACCAAGAAAATAGCGACCCAAGCGAGGCCGATGTTGTCGAACGAGATTGTTCCCTGAAAGGGGTTGTTTCCCCTTTGTGAACAGTTAGTGTAATACTGATTCCAATTGACACACGACGTATTTGTGGGCAAGTTGTACGAGAAAGGTTTGGCCGTCTCGTTGCACTCCAGGGTTCCGTATCTGTACGGAGGGAAGTCTCCGCACGAGTGCATCCCATTGTCTTCTGGCATCGTGCAAATGTAGTCCAACTCCTTTGAAAACTCGTAGTAGAGCGATATACTGTAAGACGAATAAATATTGTTGTATATTGCCTGATTTTTTTGCTACTTTAACTTTTTAAGGATTATACAGCTTTTTGAATGTGTGTTGTGTCAAGTTATAGGTAATTTTATTGTAATCTATTGAGTATTGATATTGACATTGAGCTGGAGAGTTGCGTTTTAATGACGGCTGAATTAATTAACAGTGAAAGCTATATATTTCAAATGTTGAATATCTGACTGAAGAACCGCTCCGCAAAAAAAATGGAAATTGTAGCGCTATACGATGAATAGGTACTAGGATTTCTACTTTAAAAATCTCAAAAAAATATTTCTTTCCAAATTTTTTGTAGATTTGTAGTTCAACTGATTTGGATTAGTATATTGACTGTAACAGGGAACACTGATATATTGATCTCACTACTTCTAATACCCATGCAAATGGTTTAACATTTACTAGTACATCGAACACGGTGCATGCAAACACATGCTAGAACGGAAGCATAGAAAGGAGTTTAGAATCGATAGCAGTCCAATTAATGGTGATGGTAGCGCTTGCAACGAAAGCTGGGGAAAGTCTGGCGAATGTCGGCAGAGCAGATTAACGTCAGAAGCCTTTGGGTCGTATCGTTTAATGACAGAAGCTACATAGAAACTCGAGCAGTGCCCGTAACCTGCATCATTTGGCGCCCGGTCGTTACGGGGCTTGTACTTGATGATCGCTATAAGGCTTTATATTGTGGTCTCCAACTTCCGACTAAAATGTCTCACGGATACTTTTAATAGTTGGAAGAACCAACGTGCAAAGCTTTTACTTCACAACAGTGCATGTTATAATATATGCGTTTCAGATAACAGTTAAACGTTGCTTTTTTTAAGAAACAAACCATGAGTATTGATACACAAATGCAGTTCGACAGACGACAAAACAAAGCTGAATATTGATTATTATTTATTAAAACAATGACTTTGATATTGAATGAATCATGATAATGTAAAATTGATGTGTTAATAGTATTTTGTTCTTTGAAAACAGAGTAGGTAACCTATAGAAATAAATGGCGCCAAGAATATTTTCATAATAAACGTAGGAAATGTAAAATCATTAACAGATGTAGGTATAACTAATTCCATAATTACTGTCCATTTAATAATTTTGCAAAATCATAAGTAAAGGAAACAGTATTTTATATATTATTTCAGAGAAGTCGATAGAACTACCCATTATATTTGGATCAGAAACAAATCGGCAGTTCACAATAAAATTTTGCAAATTAAGTGTGATATTATTTAGATAGCGACATTTAATGAGAGACCTAGTGCCTCATCGAAACTGCCAATTCGTGAAGGGGAAGCAAATACGATAGCACATCTGGACGGCAGATGTGTGAAGGTACACGTTACAACAGTTCGCAATTTTCTTAATAGAAACACATTAATTTTGATCGCAAATCCTTACGAGTTCACTCTGACGCGCACTCTGTACCATTCGGACAGGTCTCTGGAACATAAATTGAGGAGCCGTGACGAGTGTTATGTACCTAAGTTTACTGCTAAAGGTTTGTAGTTAGGTCATAGTTACTAACAATGTGGTTTCATACATGAGAATTTAATTAAATATTAACTTCTTGCATCAACCACAACGTTTTGAACATACATAACCACATTGCTAGTTTGAATATTGGTTGTAACTATTTGAACTAAATCTAAATGTTTCAGTATCAACTATGAATGGCTGTTATTGGTTCATGTTTGCTATGACGGTTATTTTCTACTTTGTACTATGTTTGGGTTAGTATGTTTAGAACATTGAAATGTAGCAAAGTTTATGTAATTTGTTTTATATTAGTATGAATGGAGGGCCGGAGAGTGGGGATAATATAGTCGAATGGTTTGTTTTGTTTGTGTTTCAGTTACATTAAGGTGGAGTGTTGACGGAATGCAATATTTAAGTGTATTGTAGGTTATTCGACTGTAAGGTAAATTTTTCAACATGCGCGTCTGTCAAAATGTTAGTACCAGTGCAAAAACAATATGCAATGACAAAATACAAAATGTTATGATATACAGAGCAACGATGGATGTGCTCGCCGAGGATGTAAGCGTTAAATATTGCATGCAGTCAACGTTAGCAATGGGACGTGCCGCTAAGACGAGCGCTCTCGAGCAAATGGAACAAATGAAAAAGTTATTTCAGCTGCAATTTCATCCACAAAACTTCAAACATTGCCACTCAATATGCTGTGTTATAGATTCGGGTATTTAATGATTCAACACTAATAAACGCTTACGTCTATGAGCTTATATCAACGGTAATAGCGAGTTTGTAGTAGGAGACGGGTGGTACAACAGGTCTCATACTGTGCCTCGGTTATGATGGCATGGATGGAGTGGAACTTACTTGGGTCGCAGTACATTCGGTGGAGGGTCCAATTCGCAGCGTTGTCTCAGAATTCCTTCCCAGAGTTGGACTCCCACGATGCCGAATATAAAGAATACGAAGAAACATAGCAGCAAAACATTTCCTAACATCGGTAACGTGTCCAGTAATAGCATAACCAGGATACGCATACCTGTGAAAATGAAAAAATTGTTTAAATACGCCTTAACACTAATAACTATTTAGAACTTCACAAGAATAGAGGTGTTTATTATATCATACCTACTGTTCTAAGTAATTACCAAGAACAATAAGATATGTGTAGGGGGCGGTTAGTTGAATTATCTCTTGGCTTTATTACTAGTGAAGTCCTTCGCAGGAATCTCCAATAAAGATTAATAATTCATTCATGCTGACCTAAAGTGTGGTATATAA
This sequence comes from Thalpophila matura, assembly GCA_948465475.1. Taxonomy (NCBI): domain Eukaryota; kingdom Metazoa; phylum Arthropoda; class Insecta; order Lepidoptera; family Noctuidae; genus Thalpophila; species Thalpophila matura. The sequence goes on from OX419185.1 coordinate 12,755,595, forward strand.
GTAAAGCTAAAATCACAGTGGCTGTCTAATTATTTGGATATTGCAAAAATCGCTCCATATCGAAGCAATTTGCTGAACTTTGTTCATTTATCTACTGTTGAAATGCAGTTTCGCGTGGATGGACAGATGGATTTCAATTAATTTGTTTCACAGCTAGGTGTATGTACTCTAAAAAGATTAACTAGTGCTCCACTGCAAAATTTGTTATTTGAACTAAATGTTAGAAATTCTACGTATTCAGAGAGCACGCTGATAAACATGTTAGACTAAACTCGCGTATTAGGACACAAATCAAAATATATTTAAATTTAAAGGAATAAAAAGGCACGTGGGAGCAATAAATTGTGCGAGGGCAAATTAGTGCCGATGTATGTGAAACCGCGGGCGCGCGTGGCTCGATTTAATTTGCGGCAGAGTTGCATTGTCCCAGTTGTTTGCGAGCCCCAGATGGGGTTTTGTGCGAAACTTTAGCTAGAGCCCGTCTTTTGTTTGAATGTTCAATGCTAACCGTTTGGAAGTCGCGACGGTCCGCGCTGCTGCTGTGATTTATTATTGAATTTCAATGTTGTTTCTGAATGCAATGCTACTTTTGACAGCAGTAAATTCTGGCTATCCGGTTGAAATGTTCACCGCTAAAATAATGCAAATTCGGACAAAAGATCACTTTGTAATTTATAAAGCTATCCTACTTTATGAAAAGACAAATTGCGTCCAACACTAGTCCATTTTTATTTCAAAATGTTTTGCAATTATACAGAATAATATAACAATATAAGTAACAAACAAAAAGTGATACAGCAAAATATTGTTCGTCGATTTGAAATAACGTCAATATTAGCCTTAATAAATGTTCAGCAAATATTGTAACATAACGCCGTTCTATTTATACAGCTTCCTCGCCTCATTTAGATAAGATCTACAGGTAATATTATGATTGGGAAGGTTACGTAGAGAGTAGATTAGGGAGCACCCTTGCAGAGCAAATTTCCGTCTTGTAAACGTGAAGGGCCTACGATAATTAAAGCTTGATTAATGTCTGTAGGTGGTTTAGGGTCATCCTGTGCGACAAACACAATTATCATCATTAGTAGGGACTTGGAGATCAACAGTTGTGTTGTGTAAACGTGAAATGTATACGTTAATAATATTCAAACTTCTGAAACTCAACTAATTCGTATGCACTATCACGTTCAACGCTATTAGATATAAAATTAGTTTGAAATTTGAGCGTTTCGTAATTTATACAGCAGAGTATTTAAATAAGTATTATGTAAACGCAAAGTTTACCCTTTCCACGAACATCGACGCCCGAGACATCATGTAACTCTAATTGAATTTGTTGTACTGAACATGAATGTGTGTTTGCTCTTAACATATTATTTTTTCTCGCGTACATCCTCAGAACAGTTAATAATGCGCTGAGTTCTAATCTTATTAGCTTATTCCTAGTAAATGTGAAATCTTTGCTGGTCAATTTCTATTCTGGACCCCAATTTCTGCGAGCGTGTGTGGTTTGACGTTGAATTCAATTGAGTTAATTAAAAAAATATTTTGTTAAATGACAATATTCAATTGACTTGGTGAGCTAGAAGAGTTTGATACCTATATGAGCTTTCAAAAAAATAGTAGTGCCTACCTACACGCTTTGCATCTAATTTGACCATGTTTTTTTGTACTTCCTGCATACTGAATATGATAAAATTCACATCCTAGAACATGCCAAAAATCTGTTGAAATTGAAAACGACCGTAACGACATATGCTTATCATTTTTGTAATCTTCTACTAAAACTTTTTTATACATTTCCCCACATATTGCTGAGTGTAAGATAATAATCTCTTCCAGACGTAGTGGTATGCTGAGTCCCGTCTCACTTGTTGCGCGGATCGATTGCTGCCTACGCTCGCTTCTGATCCTGACTTCGGTCAATTTCTTTCAGCTGAGATTGGAGTTCTTTTGTGCTCCAACTTTGTACGTATGGAATATGGATTTCATTAGATTAAGTATGAGACAAAAAATATTATAAAGGCTTTTTTCAGGTCATAATATGTTATTGTAGATAAATAAGTTAATGAATCCCCAAAATATAATAGGTTGGTAATGCGTTCGAAAATCAAAGTGTTTATTCAAACATACCTGTATTATATAATTTTCATAGAAATGTTTTCCAAGAGACGGGAGTAATTTAGAAGCTTATTAAATACTTATACGTTCTAGGAATAAGACTTAAAGTTCATGAAATTAATAAATTGATTAAATAAAGGAGTCTGTAGGATTAGGAATAAAGTTGGAATGCCGCCGCCATATTTGATTATGAAAATATTAATATACTTACCTACCTACCAAAGTATGATAAGCTTAATAATAAAATTTACTCTAAAGTTATTAGTTGATACTCGAGTGTGAACCAGCTTTTCAACACTAACTTATTATGTGAATATATTATCGTGACAGACACACAGCGATACCTGCCGTCCATTACGTGACATTATTCCTGAAACCCTAACAAAATAGTTTCAATATTAATAATATTTCGTTTGATGCCTAAATAAACCTACTCTACTTGGAAAGGGATTATAAATAAACACGTAATAAATTACCTGCACGTAACAAGGCCGGTAGTAGGGGGTCACCCAAAGTAAAAGGGTTCTCATTTTAAGAGCCCTCCTCAGTTTAGCACTGAGGTTTACAGCAAGAAAGCTCCCGTTAATAGCAATAGAAAGCACTCCAATTCTTTTAAACTGTTCCTTTTGCAATTTTTGTGTTACTACGGAAGGGTTAAAGGTTAGCACGGTTATTACGGGGGAATATTTACCTAATTTTCTTGCTATTATGCCGCCTGTATAAGAGATGGTACACGGTGTACATATTTAACGCTTACCGCTTCATTCGCTCAGAAAAGGTCCATTAGTAGGCAATGTTATAATCTATTTATAAACGTTGAAGTGTTTTTAATTTTGGCCTCGGTGTAGTGTAAATATAATATTGCCAGTCGAACAGAGATCAATCATCAAACAAGATGACGCGGAACTTTGATATTTAGATAATAGAACAAAATAAATTATCTGATATTTTAAAATGACGATCGTAGGTAATTCTAATAAATAATTCCAACCTCAAAATCATCTGGCAATGATCGAAAAAATCAAATCTTTCGCGAAATTCGTGAGATACGCCAGCAGTTTATTACATCTAATAAAAGCACATTTAATTTTTTGTTAACGGAATGGTATCATAAAACTTTCTATTTAATAGCATGAATTATTGCGTTCATCCAGTTGGATTATGTGGTACTCGTTCAATGTTGAGTATTCAAAGAGGAATATTGAATTAGGGTTTCTTTGTTAACAAAGAGAATTCTTTTATAATATTCCCTAATGGAATTAAATGTGTGGTAAAGTAACAGTTATATGCATGAATTTGCTTCTTGGTACCCATCGTTTTGTGAATGTTGGTATGCTGTGCTGCCACATTAAATGGTGTTAGCTATCTGTGTAAAAGCTATTAAAATTAGAGTAGGTAGTAAAATATCTATAAAACTGGCACGCCAAAAATTCGCCAATAATATTGCCAGTCTAGTATGTATAGCGTTGAAAATAGCAGGGAAAATTCCTGTTTTTTTCCAATTCCGTTGTTTTTTTCCATGTTTTATTCGAAAGTTTCAAGAAGATTTGCCAGTATATATTTCATGTTTCTTTCGAAAAAAACGGACAAAAAAACGATAAATACGAAAGGTACGGCGGTTCTTTTCCAAGTTTTTTTACCAGGCGGAGGGTGAGGGGCGGGGGGAAGGGCTAGGTGGTGAGGGGAGAGGGGGTGGGTGGAGGGGGGGCGGGAAAGTTTCGTCCTGTGAATTTTTCTATGTAACATGCGAAAAAAACAGAAAACCACGTTTTGATTTTTTCGTGGAAAAAAAACAAATTGTTTTTTTCAGAATTTTCAATGTATTTTATGTATTTTCATATAGACATATATCTATTTATGTTCAAGGCCCGATTTTTTCAACCGCTAGAATTATATTTATTCTTAGGAATAAACTATATCGATATCATTAAACAAAAGGTGTTGCACTATGATTCAAAAGGCCGATTTAGCAAGACAAAAAGGCTTACTGAAATTCTATAATATTACCAGCAGAAGCGATTGCAGATACTCTCGAGGTCACTATTCAGGTGATAATTTTGTGCAGGTATACTCCTATAAATGAATAATGAATTTTAAAGTGTTATGACGCGTGGCATGCATAGTGAAATCATTCACTTTTCCGCACTTGATGTGTCGATGTTTCAAAGTGGGTATAGAAGTAATTGTAATATATTTATTGATGGATCGTGAAGTTGATAGTATATACTACTACCTCTAATTATTCATATTGCAAATACCTTTACAATGCCGAAAAAATTGCAGTCTGACGTGATGGATATTATATTTTTTGTGCAAACTTTGTGTTTCTTGGACCAGAAACTACATGTACCTTCATGTACCGTGGCTGAAACTTTTTTATGTGGTAGTCTCATTTATATAGTATTGCTCAAAGTAAATTAGAAAGTGCGGACTGGTGCGGAACCTTCTCAATATTTTAAGTTAAGCTGAGAGTTTGTTTATTTGATTGAACGCGCTAATCTCGGAACTACCAGTCGGATTCGAAAATTTCTTTTTGTGTATGATAGCCAGATTTATGAAAAATAGTATAGGCTATTTAACATCACGCTGCAACTCTTAGGAGCCGAGTAACTGGGGTGAAACCGCGAGAAAGGTCAACTTTTACTGGTTTTTGTATTTTACTGTTAAATGTAGCAAAAATTAATTTTATTATTAATATTTTTGCTATATCTTGACCAATTATTCATAGATACAAACCTTAGAGCTAATTAATAGTGTCAAATAATATTGTCCAGCTAGATCCGGCCTTTTGAACCAAAGTGTGTTGGAGTGAAACCAATGTAGTTTATTCATAGGAATAAATTTTATCTGGCGATTAAAAATCGGCCCCACATGCTTTGCCTTTCCACGATCATACGAGATGATGGTGAGTTTAATGGAAATTCTACATACCTATAACAATGTGATATATGAATTAGTCTCAATTTTATTTTTTAAATCCATTTTAAAATTAGAACCATGATTTTGAATTTAATTGCAAAGTCGTAACAGGCAAGCCAGTAAATAGTTCGAATACCGAAAACCACACCGTGTGATCAAACGGCATGTCACTCATGCGCATAGAGGCGATATCCTTTTAAATTACATGTTTAGAATTAACCCGGATATTTGGATAAGAGGAATATTGTTTCTTCAGTTTTACAAAGATCCTGCTTCACCCGCATTCTAACGCGCCTATTAACGTATTAATAATATCACTAAACAATTTAGTAATGTTGACAATCTTTTAATGTGTTTGTAAACGCACCCACGATACAGGAGAAATACTAGTGTGGGGCAATGTTTATTAAAAAAAAAAAAAAAAAAAGCGTTAATTTCCTGACGACGTGACGTTAAAATTGACATTAGATATTAAGCGATAACCCTACGAACTACAATATGTAGCCACTAGGTTTAACGTGTTATTTTTTAGCGCCACAGACGTTAACATTATTTCTAACGAAGGTGGAGCAGGAGCATAAGAAAAAAATGTAATATTTTTCCTAACAATAGATATAAAATGATGTGATTTTCAGACACTTTAATAGACGTTTTTAGAACTGGGATTGAGGTCTTTTGGGCCGTAAAAAAGATAAACACGTGTTCAACGCGAATGCTACCAAAAATAATAGGCACTTGTTTTAGCACTAACTTGTCTAAAACAAGTGTGTATTATTATTTTGTGGTAAGGGTGTTTGAGTCTAATATAAATTTTATCATAAAATCTCTGAAGATTGATTAATTAAAAAGTAAATGCAAACAACACTATGGAAATTATACTGTAGGTTAAATTACTTTGCCAACAAGAGTATTTTGAAACCGTGATCATTAAAGAAAATTATAATATTAAAAACAATAATAGTATGTCTTACTTGGTATCCTGTTGATGGCTCGTAACGGTCTTAGCACTCGAATAGTCCTGATTGCTGATAGGTTGATATTTTCCACGTTCAGTGCGTATTCCAGTGCTCTGTAAAATACATTTAATTTATTAAATGTAAAGTTGGCTCTTTATATATTATTTAACCAGTAGCGTAGAAGCCAATCGCTTAATCACTACGTCGCTCATGCCGCGAATCTGTATATATCTTTATTATATATTAATAGGTTTTCAGTGGTTCATCATCAATACATTTGGGACTCGGACTCGAACTCTAGAAGTGTCAAAATTGTCATATTGAAAGTGAAAGATCCTGGACTGGAATGTCTGCATGTATGGCAGATAGGGGACCCCCTCTCCCCCGCAACCTTCCTCACTATTGACATATGAAAACGCTCGCGTTAGGTGACTGTAAGAAGTACCATATAAAAGTTAGACAAGATAGTTATCAAAAAGGTCAGAAGGTTCTAAATCGTGTAATAGTACCTATACACCTCAGATCATAGAAACAAGGAGATGTGCCAAGGCGCTATCGAGCTTGATGCCTGATCTTGAGCAAATTGCTCAAATTAAAAACGTACGCGCTGGCGACGAACCGAACACGATCGATGGTATAAATACAGTGTTTTAGTTTAGTGCTAGTGTTGAGTGACGATTAACAGTGTTAGATTGAGGGTGTGCGGAATGTTCAATGCGTGGGAGATCTTTTTATTCACAAGGAGCGCTTAATTATGCGCGTAATTGTGTCGAAAAATGTACTAAAAGTGGCATCAGTTGTTCCCGTACTAATTTTCTATGATGGCATAATCTCCTTGTTTCTATGATCTGAGCTATACACCAATAGATTTAACTATTACTGAAATCTGAATCAAACAGAGTTATTCTTATACTATAGCACTAATAAGAAAATTTTACATACCCGGCCATTACGATGAAACAATCCAGTCTATTCCATGAGTCCGCTAAATAAGTCCCGTGCCCATAAATTCCCATTGCTACCATTTTGATCGACATTTCCAACGTGAAAAATGCGAATATTATATCGTCGAAAACCTGCAACAGATGTTTTGTTAAAAATACCCATTTTACAAATAAAATATTTCCTTTGATTAGTAGAGTTCCAATTATGCGAGCATAATAATTATAAACGTTCGCGCGTAAATAAAACAAAAGAAAATCAACAAACTTCCACATTTTTTTCTCGACGGCCAGTGTTCTTTTTTTTAATATCGCCGAATGCACGCGTCAAGACAGAATTCATTTTTGATTAAAAACTTTGTATTGTCTTTTACAGATCTGTTAGATTCTTCTCAAAGATTTGATTTATGAGATTGTTGGCGGCGCTTTACTTTTTATTGCTTTCGGGGCAGTTTTGTAAAACATCAAATGGTTAATTATTTTTCGTATTGTATTAAGTAGTGTCAAATATTTTATTTGTAGTTTACCTGTAATATTTTGCATCTATTCGTAATACACTGATCGTCGACGCACGGCTGGTACATTCCCAACGTTACGCAGTTCAATAAGATTACCAACATTGATATCCTTTCGAACCACGTGTGATGAAAGTTAAGGATAAAAATCTCTTGAAAAATTTAATCATTTATAAATAAACATTGAGAAACTTGAATAATATTTGTTTAGTTATAAATATGAAGAGACGACAGAAATCCGAGTATTTAATCAAAAGAAAATACTTGATTTAATATTACTTTCGAACCACGGACAAAAATCTCTTGAGAATTATAAGCATCTATAAATAAACATTGAGAAACTTGAATAATATTTGTTTAATTATACAGGGTGGCAGGTTAGACAGTGGAAATATTTTAAGGGGTCATTGTACCTACTCATCATTATGAACAACTTTTACTATGGGACAAACACTGAAATCGCGAAACAAAAATCAGCTGTTCCATACATTTTGTTGAGTTAAGTGAACATAAATGTATGGAACACCTGATTTTTTTTTTGGCGATTTCAGGGTTCGTCCCATAGTAAAAGTTGTTCATAATGATGAGTACAATGACCTCTTAAAATATTTCCACTGTCTAACCTGCCACCCTGTATAAATAGGCATTGAAGAGACTATAGAAATCCGAGCATTTAATCAAAAGAAAATATTTGATTTAATAATATTCGTTAGTAAAATAACTAGAATGTCAAAGAGAAAGCTCCGAGTTTAAATTAAACATCGTTGGGTCCACCAGTCCCTTGATAGATTTCAGAGTCGCTTCTAATGATCGCTATCATTTTAATTGATTTAACCTTTACTTTGACAACGCAGTATAACTGCCTGTTAAATTCATAATTTGATTTATAACGGAGAAAGTGTAAACATGAATAGCGATAGATATGATTTTCATTCAATTCATCAATCCAAAAATAGTCTTTTAGATGTCTCTATAATTTATCTTACGTCAAACATTAAATAATTGAGTACCTACACATGTTAAAAGGTACTAAAATTCATAATACAATTGTTATTAAATATTATATAAGAATATGAGAGATTTAAAAACAAGTGACACAAACGGGAATTGAACCTGCAACCTCTGCCGTACCATGGCGTCACTCTAGCCACTGAGGTACCGTGTCATACCCACTTAAGTTGAAATTTTTAATAGAATCTTTAATACACCTCTTATTATTCAAAATACACACTCATATACACTCATTTCACGGATATCATAACTCAATTTCTGGACAACAAACGGATCGTGTTTGAACCGCCGCCAACAGTGAAAATGCGGTAAAAATTCTCTATAATACCTCTGGTGGGAGTAGGTACGTGGATTGTGGTCAGCTTTGTGGTTACAACCTTGACTTTTTTGACTAGACACATATTCAGTGGTATGCAACAAAGCTGTTTTGTGGTCGGCAACTATTTCGTGTGTTGTGGCTTTGGTCGGATTAGCTCTATGTTCTGTCAGAACAATTTGAAAGTGTTCTCGTCGAAGTACTCATGTTTAGGCACTATTCTACTAGTCAGAATTAGTGTTCACTGTTGAATGTTACGATGCTTTATGAGATAATGCTTTTAAATTAGATTTAATCAGCTTTGTGGTTTGTATCTGGTTTCGTTAGTAATGTTTTATTTTACACTAGTATGGAATATTGAAGCGGACAAGCAATATTTCATAAAGTCTGCAGCAAATAAACATACCTATATATTTCAGGAAATAAGGTTAACACGTTTTAAGGATCCCATTTCACATTTAGTACTTATATCTCCTGAAAATACCTTTATTATAGTACCATAGAAATGTATTCATCACCATAATTCAAAAACCAGCTTTTCATTGGCCCTAAGGGCTCTTTCAATTTAGACAATTGGTGTCGGACTGCTGCAGTGCGGTAGTCGTGCGGCAGCAGTGCCGGTGTCACACTGCGCATCGAGAGAGCGGCAACCGTGCAATCGGCGGTGCGCAGTGCGACACCCGCACTGCTGCCGCACTGCACCGTCCGACACCAATCGTCTAAATTGAAAGAGCCCTGTCTCTGATAGATGTCATCAACACCCTTGAGGCGTATTAAAGAGATTTAAAACAACTGACGTGGGTGCGGCGCCACACGGTAACTCAGTAGCTAGAGCAACGCCACAGAACAAGAGAGGTCGCGGGTTAATGTCCCGCCGTTAGTGATATTGTATACGTTGTTTAAGAGACTCATCCAATTCCACTGTCAAACTGATTACCTGCATGGTTTTATGGGTAGTTTTCCTTTTCATAACTGTAATTTAATAATATTAAAACATATTCTAGTTACAATGGTAGCGGCCATTACCGGGCCGGGCATAGTGATGTTCATTATTTCGGGCCGACCCAGCCGCTTGCATTAATTACAGGATACGGAAAAGCGGTTTCGGCTTTCCGTGTTTGCGGCCAGTAACAGTTGCATCGGTTAGTGATGTGGTTACTGTGGTTAGTATTTGTTGAAAACCATTGTAGTGCAATATTTTGTAGGGATTTATTTTAGTTAATCGGTTATTGGATGGTACACGAATTATAGTCTGAAAATCTGTGAAAATTGCCTTACTGACCGTGGGTTCTGGGTTCGATTTCCGAGGTCAGGCAAGGCGTAATTGGGTTTTTCCATTAGGAAATTCTCAGTAATAGATCGGTGTCTGGATTCGTGCACTATTGATGGCAACAGTTTTGCCCCTATTTAATGGGACTTAATAACTGGCGAAATGGTGGTGTACTAATACACATTAGTACCAAAGGGTGAGGGAAAGCCGGTACAATAAAATAGTATAAAAATAATTTCGTTTTACTTTGTCATACCTATTCGTTTATTCACTGTATTTACATATTTTGAATAGGCAAATAAATAGGTATGACATAAGTATAGGGGAATTATTTATAATTTTGTTTCTATTTTATTGTATTCCCCTCACCCTTCGCCACTGATAAACCTCTATCTAACCCTTCTCCTACTTCCCAGTTATGTATGTTATATTATGTATGTAGTCTGAAAGCAATAAAACTAAATAGTAAAACAGCTTTTACAACTCAATTTTACTTTGTAAAATCTTACGTATTAAATCTAGACATCTGAATCGAACAAGCAAGAATCTCCCGCGTGGCAAGGAAGCGCAAACCACCGTGACTCGCATTTTCCATTATACTTCCCATCTGTTTGTTAAAAGGCCTTTACAATGGCAAGCTCTGAGCAAAAGGGATTACGTCAGTGAGGCTGCTTCATAAATCAGCTTACGCTAATTTGTTTATCATTGTTGTGTTTGTAGGCCAGATTTTATTGCACTTAAAACAAAATACCGCACCCTTTGAACATCTTAAACAAGACATACCGTAAAGTTAATGGATCCTTAGGCGCGTAATAAGACGAGAATTCCGTCGTTTCTGGTCGAACGCTCGCAGATAAATCCGTATTTTATTTTCTCGGAAGAAGCTACTAACATGCTACTCTATTACCCATTAGGAAGAAATATATCGCTGATAATAGCCGTAATCACGTAGTATTGCCAGACTGATGGTATCCTGTGACATAAAGTGGCGTGGAGCAATTTGTCGTGAAATAATTACTATTTGTAAGAAAAACATAAACTGGAAACTTTATGATAAAGTTATGAAAGGTTGAATAATGTTCATAGATACTTATTATCATTGCTGATGAGAAGCTCGTAATTAAAGTGTTTAAAACACAGAGTTTAACTTAATCATTTATTTTATTGAGGGGTTTGTGCACATTTGCATTATGCCAGTCTAATATTTGTATCTACTTAAATAAAAATCCATGTTTGTATGTCTATACTCTATGCGTTCCTAAACTGGTGATCATATTGTGATGAAACTTTTTCAGTTGTTGTGAGGAAGCCAGCGAAGGTTTGTGATATAAGAAAAAACGGACATTGCAACGCCGGACACAGACAGTGGTGCTGATTCTGTTGAACGTTGCACTAAACTAATTTTAATCACACTACATCTCTTTCTTACAAATAACATTGAAAAAGGACGGACAATATTTAGAACTGTCAAATTAGTCTACGCCCTTGTCATTTACGGGAAAATAGTCGTGACCTTTTGCGATTACGACTAAATTGACAACAAAACTATTCAAGTGGACTAATTTGAGAGGATTAAAATATCTTCTATCTATTTCTCATGTTTTTTATTAGAGAGAGACGTAATGAGACTAAATTAGTTTAGTTGGTAAACAACAGAATCGGCACCAGTAAATTATAACTTATAAATTAGTTTAAAATCGGGGAATCTGGCTTTGATTGCCTGAAATATAATTATCTATTGAGTTGAATAGGAGCAGACTTTGAATAAATCCTAGCTTAATCCACTTATACCGTTTTGTGTCGTCGAGGTCATATTTTCGTAGATAATTAGTTTACGGTACGATCCTAGATTAGCGAGGAGGCTGTAGTTAGTCGTACAAAATGGGTACATATTGTGTTACTACATAATACGGTAGACAAAATGGACCTAATTTTATTTCAACGTACCTTGCTAAGCCCTTAAGTATTAAGAGGGTCACACACACAGTTCTGTCGTTACTTCGCCACATGTTGTCTAATGTTCTCTTAAGTCTAAGTTGATTTAGAAAACAAAGGGTATGTATATTTTCTGAGCAGTTATTCAAACAAAAAAGGCCAGAATATAATATTTTTCTTCAAACTTTCTTACCTAAGGCGCTTTCGCGGGTGCTGCCAAAACTGTTGTTTTATTAGAGTTGCTAGTAAGAAAATTATGTTTCCTCAATTCCTTGTACGATTTACATATCAAATGGAACGTGCAAGTGGACAATAACGATTATAATGAAGTGCAAGGAACGAACTGATGTGTATCCATTATAAATAACATTGTCTTTCGTCTTGTAACGTTTCCGCTTCTTAAATTAACTCGTTTACATGATCACCGGGTAATGTAAACTTAAATTATATTCTTTATTGCAGAACATTGCTTTATAATAACACTTATAAAGTTCAATTCATTTCAATTATTTATGATGATTATGCGATCAGAATAAGAATAGGACTGTGTTTTGTTTGATTGTGACGTTTTGTATTGAAAATTGAGCTGTTTTGTATAAAAAAATCTATTACAATAGATTTGGTAAATAAAAGACACAGTTAAGTAAATAAAGTGAAAAAAAAAACGTTAGTGAATCCCAGATTAATTTTCTTTGTAAGGTTTACTTTTCAAGTGATAGTTCGAGGTCATTGACGTTCCTATTATTATCGTACAGAACATGCCCAGTGAGTGTGAGCCATGCCTCTGAATGTAACTGTAATTGTTTTTTTTTCAGAGGTTACGTAAAGCTGGTCGTCCACCCAGCGCGGCGTTGAGTCAGCGCGGCTCCAGCCGACCGTAAAACTGTCGTTAAATATGTGGAATCTCGGTGTGCCTTGCTCACATGTATAGTGACGTTACGCCGTTCCATGACGTCACCGAGTCGCCGCTCAAACCGTATTTTTATGTGTTTCTTCAGAGGAATTCAATTCTGTATTTATTTGTTTTCTAGTTATACCAACGTTAAATGTTTATCGAAACGATACTGTGATTCCTATAGCTTTGACAGGTGTGATATAATTTAAACATAGGTATACCTTAGTAGTGTATTTTGAATTACTTGAACTGTGACTTTTAGGCTCGTATTACAGAACGATACTTGAGCAGAGATCTCTGCTTGAGCATAGATGTCAACCAATCAAATGGCTTTAAATGTATCCTCAAACAGAGATCTGTGCTCGAGTATCGTTCTGTAATACGGGCCTTAGAATATACTCGCAGTTACCGAATAATATAGTATATTATTATTTTATTCAGCTACATTATTATTTTATTACAAAATACAAGTAAAGTTATTACTTGTATTTTGTAATAAAATAATAATGTAGCTGAATAAAATAATAATATACTATATTATTCGGTAACTGCGAGTATATTCTAAGGCCCGTATTACAGAACGATACTCGAGCACAGATCTCTGTTTGAGGATACATTTAAAGCATCAATCATATCATCATCATCAATAATCAGATAAAAACTATCTATTTGTCTAACTATACCATATTAAAAAGAATTGAAGCAAAAGAAATAAATAATCTAACTTTTCAGCTCAAATACATCTGTAGTATAAAACGGCGTATTTGTCATCTCGGTATTACGTCGTCGACATTTTTTTCCCTTCTTTTTGTCGTCAACAGCCGCTCAAGTGGCGCGGTGGTCTTTACTGTGTAGCGACTTATGTATCCCTGGTACTTCAGGCTTGGCGTTTTTAAATACGTTTCAAGGTTTTGTTTATATTTAAGGACTGACAATACGTTAAGTTTGCAGATACTTAGGCTGTGTCCCCATAGGCAAACTGTGAGCGGCTGACTGAGTTTGCGGCGTAGCGGTTTAGTACACCCTTCCATATATTTAAAATGGAGTGTCCACAGTTTGCTAGTTTGCGCTAACAGTTTGCTACTGCAATTTGTTAGCGCAAACTCAGTCGGCCGCGCACAGTTTGCCTATTGGGGACACAGCCTTAGATGAAAAATATTGAATTTTCTTACGCCAATATTATTGTACGTGACTCCTTGAAGTCCTTGAATATAATAGGTTTTATTCAAGTCATCATTCTTTGTTGATGTTAAATCATTAACTGGTACCAAATTACTGTGTCATATAATACTTCAATTACCACGAAAAAATATCTAAGAAATTGTGTAGAACTGTTCCTTCAGCTCTACAAAATGTAGGTATACAAATCCAAGTAGCATTTCCATGAAGAACTACGAAGTAGGTACTATCTTCACAAAACCAAACTCCAAATTCGTACTTTAAGCATACGAAGAAATTCCCAACTAATTAAAGAAGCTGGATTAAGCGCATCAAACAGAAACAGTCAACTTAAACCGACTACAAACTGCAGTTAAGTTCAGTAAGGGGCGACCAATAAATCCAACTGTGGAGTTCGTCATTACCGAAGGAAGTTTGTGTCACGCGTGGTGGAAGTGTGCACACACTGTATCAAGCTCCATACGGTTGTAGCTACAGAAATCTAAATAATAATAGATTTCTGTGGTTGTAATCGACTTGTGCCGATTGATTGATTTTATCTATAGATGCTATTAAAACACTGTAAAAAAGCCTCCATATTGAATATTCCAGCACTGTACTGGGACGTATAAACCATGCCCAAAAATATTTTTTGGAATTTTTGTCTGTTTATCTCCTGGGTTCCGAACCTGGGGGTAATTACCCCCTCGGCGGTTAAACCGTTATTCTGCGGGAGTAATAAGGCTGGTAATACCTAGATAATAAATTTTAAAATTAAAAAAAATGGGTTTCTGTAATAGTTCATAGGGGTAACAAGATTGAAAATGTTTGGAACCGCTGGACTTTATCTGTTTTGTAATGAATTTGAATTTGAAAACTTTTGATGTGGTTTTCACAGTTTGGGAGCTTGGAGTCCAACTTAAAATCTAAGTCACATTTCAAATAATTCCGATAAGATTAACCAGAGATGCAGCTTGACCTATTCGTAGTATTAGCCACCCTACATTAAGGAGGTCATTTAAATTGATCAATTTATTGTAGTCCATGCAGACGAAGTCACGGGCACAAGCTTGTGAGAAATTTAATTGTATACGATTACGTACGCCGACGTGTTGGTGGACGGAAATTATTGATTTATCGTGTACTGGTAAAGGTTAAACTCCGACCTCGAGATGAAAGCGATTGAAGAATGGGCGTTTATAGGGTGCTGTCTTAAACTGTGTCACTAAGGGCCAAGTTAACCGACAAGTTAACAGTCCGATAAATTGAAAACGGCCGTTTAACATGACTTTGGCCCTTAGAAAAGTCTTGTTAAATGGCCTTTTTCAATATAACGGACTGTTATCTTGTAGGTGAACTTGGCCGTAGTACTGTCTAAGAGGTAGGGCATAGCAAGATATCTCGCTCAAATCTGGAGCAGCCCAACTGAGGAAGTACCTCTACCTTACAGAATACCTACACCCATATAACGGTACTGCATGCGGCGATTTTACTGTGAATTTGGACTCGCTAATGACGATGATCGTATTAAGATTTGAGTGTATTACGTCTATACTTATATGGATGGATGGATGGAGCGAAAACACAGGAGCAGCATTAGCACAGGAGGAGCATTTTAGATTAGACGATGTCTACCATGTATCAGACATTGTCGATACCACATCACTAAATTTTTTTTTTTTTAAAGACAGGTCAGGGTCACAACCGTATATTTTTATATACACGTTGTTATATATTTTTGTCTCTTTAATAAAAGCATAATACTCGTTTTTATGCGCGTTATGTAGTAAAAAAGTAATGTTTTTTAGTTTAAAACGGACAAAGGTCATAGGCACAATTTTGTTTACCCTTTTTACTCTAATGATCTGTAAAATGAATACGCCCTCGGACCCTTTAACGCTTCATAACCTACGACAGGGAAAAATATCCAACCTTTAACTCCATTGAACCCTTAAGCTGCATGCTTGATAAATAGGTGCAACTTTAACTTGTCGGACTTAAAGGACAGCTTAGTTTATTACAATGATGAAAGGGAGGTTTAGAGCTGAGATTAAAATACTAAGCCGGCTTTTTATTATTTTTTTGTCGCAAAAAAGTGTTTTGAATTTAATTAGGGTTTGTTCTTTACTGGACTATGTAAATAAATATTTTTGTTACGATTTATTTATATTACGGATATTCTTATTTTGTTCACTATTTTAATCAGGTGGTTTTATTTTCATGCCACAACGGTGTCACGCTACATTTTAATTATTGTGTATTTTTTAGAAAATTATAAAGTGTAGGAAACTATTCGTAGATTTTTTGTCCATTATATCTACTGTTTTAGGTTTCTACTAATTTCACTACTACATAAACAATTCATTGAATTTTGTATTCAAATAAAATAATTCTCTATTCCTGTAACAATACCCAATCGAATTTAAATTTCAAAGACAATTAAGTACGTATTTTGACGCCAATTTTCGACACCTTTTATATTTCACGAATTCGTTTTGAATTTGGGGACGGCCGTATTCGGTGATTTTAATGAGTAATCTCATAGCATTATGTGGATCGAGACGATTGGTATCACAAAAGGTTTGTGTTATGAGAGGGAAACGCCACCGGCCTACCCATTGTCCCGGCAAGCACCAACTGACGCTCGTTTACACTGTTCAAGTAACAAGCGAGTGTAGCGGGTTAGCCACTAGATTTTGTGAGAGAGTATTGAAAATATGTGGGTGCTTTAATGTCGCTACACAGCTACACTCGAGAGCAATGAATCCGGGTAACTCACAGAAATCTTAATATCTGCGTACCTATAACTAAAAAATATTCTATTGCTGCAATTTGTATTTTATTTTTATTTATTAATAAATAAACTTCATGCAGTTTATAAATATCAGTAATTAGCTAACATTCATACTTTCAGTGATATTAACGTTTTTGTAAACTACCCGAATTCATCGTTCTCGACGAAGAAGGCACTAACGTTTTGGAAAACACGTAGTTTTATCATAAACATATACTACTTAATTATAAGTCTTGTCAGTCGTCTGTTGTTTCCACTCCGACCATAAACTGGTTAAAACCAGTTTTGTATTTAGGTAGTGTTTTAATAAAAGTGTAAGCTAGCTTATTTATTATTATTATTAAACCAAGCTAATTTTGATTAATATTAATATTTATACGATTCTGGAATTAGCTATTACGGATTCGTAATGGCGTTTATTAATCAGTCACCACATTTTCGCTCAATGATTGTCATTGATTGTGCTTGATACGTATTTTATTGACCGTAAAACGGCTATAACCGTTAACGTTCCCGTCTTTTGTTTACGCAATTGCTAGTTTTATTTTTGCGAATATCCGTAACATAATATGGTTAGTCATGCAAAGAAACTTGCTGTCTTTATTGATGACTACGCTTCTGGTACGAAAAATAAACATCACATGAAATCAAACAACTTTTATTTGAAACAAATGCTAGAAAAGAACTTCTAACCCAAATTGATAAGGTATTCTCATTCTCGTAATAAAAGTTTTGAAAAGTTGCTGTTGTCCGTCCATCTCATGAATTAAGAATTACGTTTCAGGACCCGCAAAGTTCAGATGTCAAGAACTTTGAAAGCGAGAATTTATGTAAAAATAGAAGTAAGAATATCTACTGATAAATCAAGCCAGTTTCATTAATATTTGATATTTTATGGAATAATAGACTTGGAGAATTACAAGGTCAGTAACGCTGAATACGTTCAAACGAGGCACTATCTTGAAGTGAAGAAGCGTACGATAGCGGCTCTGATTTCAAATCATCGAGTCTCCCGCTTTAATATTTCATTCTTTACAAATGGACTGACATTTCTGAACGAGTTCTGTTGGAATGAAAAACTGAGTCAACACCATTATTATTTTAATGATATTTGGTCCTTAAAAGCACCGTGATTGGACACTCTTATTTCAAGAAAAATATTTTGAACGAAATACCTGTTTTATATTCGAGAATGTTTGAGAGTTATTGACAAGTAGAGTGCTATTTAGGGAGATATTTATTAAGAACTCAAAACAACAAAGGCTTTTTCTGATAATTAAAATAAGCAAGAATATCGAGAAAATAATCTTTACAACACTGAGAAAAACAAAACAAAATTTTAATTAATTAATTTGAGCGGATCAGTGAGTTTGAAGTTAAAATAAGAAGGTTTGAATTTCATTTTAGAATTAAATCTCGAGATAAATCTATTGACAAACGGCGAAAGTGACGGTAAAAGTTAATTGGATTGGTTTCAAAGCCACTCCAGTCTCCTCAATCTGGGCTATTAATTCTGGATCGAGTTTTTATCCCCGTTTTATTAGATGCATAGTTCAAGACAAAGGCCCCTTGAAGAGGGTGTCTACCAGCTGGTTTTTGCTTATGATATTATTCTAAATAAAACAAACCTAATTGTTTTTTAGGGTTACCTCAAAAGGAAAAACGAAACCCTTATAGGATCACTTTGTTGTCCGTCTGTCACCGGACTATAAGTAGAGCCATCTGCTCATAGATGGCGCGACTAGAAGTATGCCGTAGCGCCATCTATGATCAAAATATAATATATTTTATCTACTATGATGTAATAGCGGCATAGATGGCGCTATTGCATATTTCGGAACCCTTAAGGCCCGAGTCGTTCTCGCACTTGTTTATATCTTAAAAATAAGAAACTTTTAAATGGATTTCGAGAAGTGAAAGTAAATAGAGATGAAAAAGGTACTAAACGCAAATTGAATGAACTTGAAATGTATAAAAGTATTTATACAAAGCACTTGAGACTCCAAATTGCCTTGGTTCATGCGAGTAAACAATAAGCTCATTTGCCTCGAATTTTCATTCGTAGCATTTCAAAGACTGCCGTACAAGCAGCACTGCTTTGTGGCACCACGATTTGGTACACAAGTGAAACTCCACACTTAATTTTTAAGCCGTACCATCAAATCTGAACCTTGTGCAGTTGACATAAGAGTAGATGGTGTGCACAAGTGACATTGCCCACATTTTGTTTTCTTTCTGCTTCACGGCAAATGCTAAAAACGAAATTACAAAGCCACGCGATTCCACGTGCAAAACTGGAGTCGTTTCCTTTCCCGGTTTTAAACTGATACGATTTGCACTTCTTTGTACACAAAAATAGAAAATAAAAAGCACGTAACGGACAGATCGCTATCAGAAAAGTGCAGAAAATGCTTTTATAATATTGGATAAGCAAAAAGTACGAATACAGTTGTTCACTGAAACGAGACAGTAAGAACCTTGTATTTTAGGTAAAAAGGTTGGAAAAGAAATCAAAGGCGACTTCATGATAACAATGCATTTCAACAAGGGCTCTT
This sequence comes from Thalpophila matura, assembly GCA_948465475.1. Classification (NCBI taxonomy): domain Eukaryota; kingdom Metazoa; phylum Arthropoda; class Insecta; order Lepidoptera; family Noctuidae; genus Thalpophila; species Thalpophila matura. The sequence goes on from OX419185.1 coordinate 12,774,984, forward strand.
TTGGCGTTCGGCGTGACGTGTTAAGCCTCTACATTTTAATGAAGAAACTCATTTCAATTGTGAGGATCATTATACGAGTATTCGCGTTACATAAAAACGGTGTTGTGAAAGGGAACTTTTTTAATTTTAGTTATACTGTCTGCTGCGAGATACAGCAAAAGCTGAATATGAAGAGAGGGTGGGATATATCTAAAAGCACACCGATGTGTGTATACATTATATTATACGAGTGTAATATTATATACATATCTGCAGCTGCAATGGATGTAATTAATTGTATTCAGTGTTGTACCTACTTAAACCTTATCGTCGTTTTTTTCTTGGCGTAAAATGAACTCAAGCTTGCCTTAGCAAATGTAGTTTGTTCTTACAGATGGTTCGTTTTGACTCTAACCTGTGAAGTGTCGGGATTATGAACACTGAAAAAAGCGACCGTGTGACAACATACAACATGACATATCGATATGATAGGAAAAGAACATAATATTAATCTTTATGTTTGATGCTGTCCATACTGCATAAAAATGAATAGAAAATCTTTGCAGCAGAATATCAGAAATGCACTGATAAATGGATAGTTGTTTACAAAGTTTACATACCTATCTAATTCTCAGGGATAGTAAACATGTTTACTTTCTTATTCTGAGGAGATATTATGTTGAACATGTTCGTAATCAATTTCTATTCGATTCCCTTCTCCAAACTTAATTCAATCTTATCCATGAATCAGTTACGACATTGGGCTGTTCATGCGATATTTTTTCTCAAAATAGGGCTGTAGGAAATTGAATAAGTTTGGTTCAGATTTGATATTGTTATTGTTATTATTTATATTTGCGATAACATGGCCTGCTTTTTTATTGGTCTGTATGAAGATATTGATGATAATTTTCAGTTGTTACGAAGCAGCATACAACGACAAAATATTATGCGGTTTTGTTTTTAATCAATAAAATAACAGCATAAATGGCATCTGACCATCAAAATGTGTGTATTAAACTTATCAGGGACGATGTATCGGTTGAGAAGAAGTTTACTTTAGGCACCGTGCTCCATGGTTAACATCAATGTATTCCTACATCTTAGCGTCTAACCTAAACAATCAAAATTAATACTACACTAAAGGCGTCAGGCCGGAGTTCCTAATATAACCGTTTTTGCCTCATCATCCACTAACGATTTAATTCCGCTATTAACCCTCCATCTTGCGATCTATAGGGTCAGGGGTGGTTTTCCATTATAAAATCGAGGTTCAAACATCTGGCTTTATGCGAATACGGAAATACATCGCAAAAAGCCTGATGATTGAGATTATTAGTCTACTTCTCCTATACACATTGTAAAAAACATCCCACGACTGTAGTAAGAAGGAAGCTTGCTAATAAGGCTGTCGTGTCTGACTCTGTCGAAAGCTTTCAAGATGGCAAGGAAAATGGCAACCTCTCGATGGCCTCACTCCATATGCGAATGGCATACGCCAGGCTAGAAGATACCTGGTTTCTGCGAAAACCATCATTGCCGGTCACTAAGGAGGTCGTTTGCTTTGAGATTTGCCAGGAGCTTAGGTACTGTTAGGTACACGTTCACGGACATTACTGATAGGTATGGGTCTGTAATTGGCTGGATCTGCCCAGCTATGTAATTGTTACAGAAAATTTCAGAATAAAGCAGGTAAGAAATCAGAGTACAAGAACAAATATACCTAAGCATGCAGGATGCATTAGGCATTAGGCCATATATACATTTGTGCAATACTTCTAACCTGTATCTTACAATGTTAGCAGTAAGTTTGCCGCTACACAAGGTTTCTTGGCACCGTGGGGACGTTAGTAACGATATAATGTTCCCAGGTCGCAGCAGATCGTAACGTGGCAAGCTGCCCGTGACCCATCAGTTACCGCTTCCCTACTACCTTCATTGGACTGGTTTACAGCCTGCATTTTGTTTTTACTACGAAAATGTTTTTTATTTTCTCTGTGCGGGGTTTTTGGCACGCGTGAAGTTACCGTGACAGTTTCAAGAACAGTTTAATAATTGCAATAGTGTGCACCTAAGAACGGGGTGGCAAATATAAAAGTATTCGAATGTTATATGATTGTTTTAACTTAATATGTATGTAGGTACTTAGGTAACAGAATCAAACCGGTTTGCACAATTGCACAAAGCTTTTGCATGTTCAATATTGAAGGCGCGATTCCAAGTCTTGCATGCAGTACGCAAGTAGGTACGACGTCACATTTGCAATTTGTATAGTGGAAACCACAGCTTGCAAACAAGTTGCAACTAATATGTTCAATTCAAATCATTTGCACACAAGTGTGACGTCATACTTGCATGCAAGACATTCCTAATGGAATCGCGCCATTAAGTAGCATGATTGAGTAGTTCGGTCATTCTCAGGAGTCCCATTATTCGGTTGATTTCGGTGGCACATTTTTTTCTGTTATTTAGGACATTTTAAATATTTAACAGGAAATATCGAATCTAGATTTAACTTAAACAGTATTGGTGGCAGAGGGTCAGATATTTCCTTTAAAATGTCTTAGTTAATCAGAAAAAATTGTGCCACCGAAATCAACCAAACAATGGGACACCTGAGAATGACCCAGTTTATTAGTTAATGAGTTGTACGAAGATCAATATGATTTAAAATTAAAATGTACTACTACATTGATTTGGTTATCAGAAATATTTATTTGAATATTAATATTTTATCCCTACCTTTTTTGATGTAGCAAATAATGTACGGTATTCTCAGATCATAGAAACAAGGAGATATGGCATCATAGCAAATTAGTACCGGAACAACTGATGCCACTTTTAGTACATTTTTCGACACAATTACGCGCATAATTAAGCGCTCCTTGTGAATAAAAAGATCTCCCACGCATTAAACATTCCGCACACCCTCAATCTAACACTGTTAATCGTCACTCAACACTAGCACTAAACTAAAACACTGTATTTATACCATCGATCGTGTTTGGTTCGTCGCCAGCGCGTACGTTTTTAATATGAGCAATTTGCTCAAAATCAGGCATCAAGCTCGATAGCGCTTTGGCACATCTCCCTTGTTTCTATGATCTGAGACGGTATCTAAGTATATTTGTAATAACGACATCAAACCTTTCGAAACTCGCAAACTTAATCAATTTTCATCAGCGGTTCAACTTCGACCTTTAATATCGCAATTTCACTACAAATAGAGATGAGCAAAACATAGAGTATTTTCAGGTCACACGTCGATATCGACATGTAGGCAGGTAGATAGTGACATGTAGGCTGGTATTTGCATAATTGTGGGGTAGTGATAACAAATAGGCAGTCGTTCTGGCGTGAGCTCACCCCGGTAACAATCGTTCGATCGCACTCGGCACGACTCCAATGGGACCTACTATTACCGTGACGGCTCGTGTTGTCCAATAGATGTAGTAGAGATACGTTCACGGGCTTTGAATAAACTTTGCTTTTTTGTTCAAATGTTTAAAGTTGGCAATGTGGTCCAAGGTTGCACTTTATGTACCTACTAGTGTTTTTTGGCTTGCCAGCATTTTCTTTTCTCTATGTGAAGGTGTATTTTATCTCAAGGGTATGGTCAGTAACCTTGGCTATAGATTGCCATTTTTAAACTCTACAGATTCATCATAGAAAACTTTTTTTGCAGTGATCTTCTTGATGGTCACCGTCGCCAATGGATATCTGGAATACCAGAGGTACCGCAGATGCGTTGCCCCCTATTGATAAAGTAAAAATTAAATGACCTTCATTGAAAAGTTTTTTGTTAAAAGTATATTCACCATATATCAATGTTGTACAAAAATAAGTATATCTACATGCAAATTTTAGACAATGACAATGCGTGACTGAAACCAATCTAAATGACACCCCGTACGTTGACTTCGATGCAATAACTCAAAAAGGTACAACGTTCAGTGTGAAATATACATAACATTTACATAAAATGAGGGATTGACATGCAATACTGAAACATAATCGTTGTAAAATAGCACCATAATTTCACACACTTCAAACTTTTAAATGTGTCATACATTAAGGATGTAGTTTATTTTATAGAGTAGTAAATTATAACAAAAACTTAAAGCTGACCTGCATGGATTAGAAATCACAGAAAAACAATCTTACTTCCTACTATAATATTATAAATGCGAATGTTTGTGGATAGATGGATGTACGTATGGATGTTATTGTTATTCTTTCACGTAAAAACTACTAAACGATTTTTTATGAAACATTACAGTGATACCTATAGCATAAACATAAGATTAACACTATTTTTTATCCCACAAACGCGGCCGAAGCCGCAGGCGGAAGCTAGTTCAGTCGTTATCCTAACGGGTGATAGACCGTAGACTCAGTTTCACTGTCTACGCTATATACAGGGTGGCAGGTGAGACAGTGGAAATATTTTAAGAGGTCATTGTACTCACCATTATGAACAACTTTTACTAAGTATGGGACCAACCCTGAAATCGCGAAAAAAAAATTAGCTGTTCCATACATTTGTGTTCACATAACTCAACAAAATGTATGGAACAGCAGATTTTTTTTCGCGATTTCAGGGTTGGTCCCTCAGATCATAGAAACAAGGGAGATGTGCCAAGGCGCTATCGAGCTTGATGCCTGATTTTGAGCAAATTGCTCATATTAAAAACGTACGCGCTGGCGACGAACCGAACACGATCGATGGTATAAATACAGTGTTTTAGTTTAGTGCTAGTATTGAGTGACGATTAACAGTGTTAGATTGAGAGTGTGCGAAATGTTTAATGCGTGGGAGATCTTTTTATTCACAAGGAGCGCTTAATTATGCGCGTAATTGTGTCGAAAAATGTACTAAAAGTGGCATCAGTTGTTCCGGTACTAATTTGCTATGATGGCAAATCTCTTGTTTCTATGATCTGAGGTATTACCTTTAGTTACCTAGTCTATCTTTAGAGGTACCTATTTGGTATTCCAATTTAAATTGCATTTCAGTCTAAGTCGCAGGTATTTCTCATAAACGATGTCTAGACGGAGGCAATAACGACATGCTTATCACCCACCTACCTTGTAACACGTAACAAGTAACATATTATAATGTAGATACATGTATGATTGTATGTACTCTTCCTAACTAATGACAAACCTAAAACAAGGTACCTACCTATCTACTTATAGAAAGTATGATAAAATATATTAATAGGTATAATATAATATTTAGGTAAGTAGGTCCCTGAAAGAGAAAAAAGATTGTCAAAATGTTATTAATTGGTACAATATCACATAGTACACAAATCTAAAAAATTGTGGCATTCTAATTTGTGAAGCGTACCTAATGTGCAAATGTTTCAAAAGCACAAGCAAGCAATTTAATTAGCACCGATCCCGAGGTGTTGTCACGACAACCCTTTTAACAAACCTGTTATAGCAATTGAGAATGGTGTCAATCGTTGAAACCCGACAATCTGAACACGACAAAGCGAGACTCTAGTTTTCCACTTACACCCCACTGTAGCTGTAGAACCTAATTTATTCAGTGCTCCACAAGATACGAGTGGCTTGGAGTTGTCCACATCGAAATTTAACTTGAATTCCCTAACGATAATGGCGGTAACAAAATTTTTACTTTATAACATAAGTTTTAGAGTTTAATTTAGCGTGACATTTGTGCTAACCTAGGGAAATATTAAGACCTTATTTGTTAGTTTAACATCTGGAATGTAGATGGCAATATGATATTCTATATGTAGGCTTCTGTCTAATACGATGTTGGGTATTCTGTGATTCATATTTGCAGAGCAGCTTGCATATACTACTATTAAACTATATCTGCAAATAACGACTCATCTGTGACTCATGATACATTATCAACAATTCATGATTCAAACAGCTTTTTGATTGTTTATATTTTTTACTATCTCAGTACCTTTGTATTTAGAACCAGTCACTCCTGCCTCCGAATCCTCTGATGTACGAGGATTTATACAAGCATGGCAGAATTCGAAGTACAACATGACAGTGAGGTGGGTTTCCGAGATTTGCTGTCGACGTTTCTGAATTATAATATTAGTGCTCAAGTACTGTAACAATGGACTATTTTCAGTCATCTGGCGGAGACGCGCATGTTTCTGCCTTTTGAAATTACATCTAGGGCGCAATAAATATCCGTTAAATGTTTGGACCCTTTTAGATTTGGGTTCATTTGTAAAATTATACTGTAGGTTGGAAGTACCTAGGTACTATATTAAAATAATATATTAATGCTAGCAAGGCGACTCTTTTATTTTTTACGGAGGAGACTCAGTAATAACATACTTTATGCCGTTAAAACCCAACTTTTCTCATTACGACAACATTAAATAAATGAGTTGAAAATTACGTCATCAGAGATACTCGTAATTTGCATAAAAATGGTAGGTGAAAAGTGATGTTATACATTTCACACGTTACCTTAATTTTTATGCAAACTTTTGAATCACGTTTTTGTCAGTACCTAGTGCAACCCTAATTTACGGACACTTCATACACAGAGATGTTCCTCTTGATCTTTAATCTACATAGACTAAACTACTGAATTCAAAATCAAGTGATGCACCGTCGTAATTTGTTTATGTTTTAGTTAACCTTAACTTGTCAGTATATTATTTATTTAGTTATAATACAGCTACCATACAAAATAACAACCTACCTAAGCAGTCATTATTATACTGATAAGTTAAAATCAAAACATCAACAAATTACGGTGCATCGAGTAAATTCGAATTTGGTAGGGTTTTGTTTACGCTTTGTCTCAATGGCAGTTGAATATAGTGTACACGTTTTTATAACGACTCTGGGGCTTCAAGTGAAGGTCAAAAAAACTTATGAATGGCAACCTACGAAAGAACTCACCCACATCTTGTACCGAAGTAGGTGGGTATCAAACAATTTAGATTCATTACACACACGCCACACAGTTGAAACTAACCAGATTTGTTTTTCATAATTTATATGATAGTTAGCCCCGGTTGTGGTAACATGATGATTTTGTTTGGTATTGTTACTTTGAACTTTTGTTTGTTCTATGAAAGAAAATTAATATCTGGTAAAAATGGTTTGTAGCCGGAATGATTAAGTAGCGAGGTATTGCGTTACCAACTAAATATGAATAACGTATTTGCGTTTGTAAGCAATAAAGTGGCGGGCATATTTATGTTTATTCAAGAAATTCAATAACTGCGAGGGTAATGGAAATAGATGGGACTTAAAAAGCTTGCAGCACAAATTGCGAACCATTTAGATGTTACAAAAAGGAAACATATTAATCGACTGAAAAATGCCTCAATTGATAAAAATTTCAGGATCAGATAGGATAGGATCACAATCATGGTCATGTTAGACACCTCACATACCTACATAAATCAAAGTTCTAACAAGAACAAAAAAAAAGTTTATTAAAGGTAATGCCCTAATATGAACAGATTTTCTGACACATAAATGCAGCAAAGAGTCGTACTTATCAAACACAATGTATTAACCTAGTATGAAATCAAAACCAGCATATTTGGACAAAGATATAAAAGAGAAGAGAAGCGAGGAGGTTGGCTCTCAGCCTGATTGTTTGTCTACCCCTCAGGGCATAGCAGGCGAGTCTATATGAACGCAAACTGCTTGTTATTATATGAACCCATATTTGCACAAATCACTTAAACAGATACTGCTAGTTTCTGAAACTTCAACTTAATCTTTTGTAAAATTACAAGTTACATGATTGGTCGATGTTATTTTGGTCAACCAATCAGTTGACAAGAGTTTGACAGCAGATTTACAAATCAAAGGCTTGATCAAGTTTTCAGAAACTGGGAGATGGTCTATTTCGGAAACTCATCAGTCTGTAATGAAAATCAAGTGAAATGCCGGATACTTCCTGGTGATACTGTTTATACGCATCTATTCCAGTGGAAGTTACATCCAAAATGTGTATAAATTCCGTTTGAATGGAAATTAGCACTCATTTGATACACATACGTTTTATTCAATTTACATATTCATTACGTGCCTAACTTCCTTACACTGGTAACTGTCTGTGCTCGATTGTGTTCGGGTAATTGCCTGAAGTGAGTTGCTTACTTATTTATAAAGGTCCTTGATTAAAGCGGTCTATTTTCAGTGGTCTGGTTTTATATCGGATTAAATATTAATACTCATAAACAACGAAACTTGGGGCTGATGTATTCAAGAAACAATTTGCTTAGGTTTATCAATAATTCATTTAGAAGTCGCAAAAGTAAACTTCAATGTAATTGGCCACCGAAAATCTTGAATGTTTGATTATGAAAACAAGTCGCCTGCGTAATATTTTAAATTACTCTATGTCACTACTATAATGAAGATAAAATCTAACGACACCTCATATGTAGAAATCCATCAAACCGTTTAGGCTACAGAGCGTGCCAAAGAAATAGACATACATACATACACTCGAAAACATTAGGTACCTACCCTACTTCTGGGGCAGTCGGGTAATAACTATAACTTCAATGTTATTTACTCACGAAGCGCTTTTCAAAATTCCAATACCTACTAAGTATTTTGTTTCAAACAATCTTAACGCAAAAATGACGAACTATTAACCAAGTTTTTATTGTTTTGCAATTCCTATCATTTAGTTTAGGTGAAAGAAAGATGTGTTTGCGACCTCTAAGTATTATCATAACGTGTTTTTAATGTCCTCATACTTTTGAAATAATAGTAAACATTGAATGTTATGAAGGCCATGTAGCCTTGCATTGGCCGTGATAGTTAAGATCAGTCAATGTCGACACGGGAGGAATCCGATGGAATGGGTGACCGGATTCTGAATATAGAAAAATAAAACATATTGAACCATTCTTCTGGTTCAGTTATTGAATTGTCTATTGAGATACGTTTTGCTTGATAGCTGTTCTTAATATACGTAAAATTTTACAATCTGTAGGTTATATGAGGTAAATATTGAAGGAGGATACTCAGTATTCGATATCAGTTTGATTATCTACGGGAACAACCTTGAAATCACGAAAAAATAAGTTTCATACAAAAATATCCACATCACTCGACAAAATGTAAAAAGAGGTTCCTTCAATATTGTGTCCCTCGTTTAATCTAACGGACTGTATAAGGGCGCGGTCATCATCATGGGTCTATTTACATCTATGAAAGATGATTTAGTTAACGTCCTTTAGGGGTCAGAAAAGGATGAGGTAACAGTAAGTATTATAATCTAGTACAGGTCTCCCACAGTGATAATGCGCATATAAATCTTCGTCACTCAGCCCCGGATCGAGGGGGGGGGGGGGGGCTAGCCGGGGCCCGTGCTCCGGGCGGCAAATTCAAGCTTGTTAGATGAATATACTGAGTAGTGTATTCATCTACCAAGCGTAGTAATCGCAAAGAACAGCGCTAGACCGGTCGTTGTGGCGTTCTTTGGGGGAGGCCTATGTCCATCAGCATCAGTGGGCGTGTTATGACTGAAATGATGATGACGATAAAGAAATATTGTCGGGCGGGGGCGGCATTTTTCAGTTTTTGCTCCGCCTCGAAATAATTCAGGATCCGGGGCTGTCGTCACTGTTCGGCAACGGTCGTATTCCCCGAGCGCGTCGGAAGACGATATTATATAGAGTGGTTAAGTGCATTTTCTTCATGTATTTTTATGTGTTTTGTGCTAAAAAAGAGACAGAAAGAGACAATTAGCGAGGATCTGCATGCGCATTATTAATTTGGGAATATTGTAGAGGACAATGCCAGCCAATGTATGGCGCCCCGTACCAAACTCAAAAGTCTTGTGTCACGACCATGTACCTAGTGTATTTGGAGGAAAATTAAATGCAATTTATGTATTAACTGTTTTTTAGACGGATGCCCGCAATTTGTATTTATTTGTAATTTACCTACTTAATATTTTGAGATTAATTAAAAAAAAAATACTAATTCGATGTCTATAGTTAGTGTTTATGTCACAAACCCGAGTTCTTAGTGATGAGTCGTTAAGCGTGCTATACCTACACTTATTCGGATCCCGGCACATTCGGTTTGGCATATTTGCCGAATAAAGCATGCTATTGGCACCAGCCGGGCGGTAATATCGCTTGTTAGCAAGTTATGTTCAGCAGCCGAACTGAATGTACCGACCCGAATAAGTGCACGCCTTACAGATTTTTTATCTAATACAATCTTATTTTATTTTAACCTGGACTAGTATATAATAGACCACTTTTACTGTCCAGGTCTCCAAAAAAATGTTTTTCGTACTTAAATCTGGTATTAATTTCTATTTAGAACCCTGTGGTGAGTAGAGGTGTGACGCCCGGGGCCATACAACCAATACGCGTCAAAGCTTTGATCTTCGCGAGCGCTGTCAATTATTCACAGGCCGAATGCCTCTGTATGCCGTTCCTTGGTACCGCTTGTATTTGATTTTGAAGGGGAACAACCTTGCTGTTTCGAATCGGAACAGTTGAATAAGCATGAACTCTGAGGTAGAACTTATGTAGCAACAGATGTGCCTATTCGAGAATTTAGGTTTACCGTATTATTGTAGGCATGCTATTTTTGAATGTGATTATGTGATAGATCTTTAACCACGGGATCTCATGGAACGAAGGAACATTTGTTGAAATAACTCATGATAGATGGCGTTATACGTATCGATTTGTTATTGAAGTTTATGTAAAATTGAGAACATGAAAAAATACATCATGAAAAATATTCGTTCAAATTTTGAAAAATCCTTTAAGCACGGAAAAATGTATAGCCCGAAGATAGCTCGCGCTAAATCGGTCACATTTCTTTGTATGAGATGAGGCATCTGAACGTATAGTATTATATTATCTGTGCTTTAACCAAAACTGAGAACTCAATCACATGCGTTTCATCAAAATAAAGGCTTTATTTTGATGAAACGCATGTGATCGAGTTCTCAGTAAAAACAAATTTATTTAGAATCAATTAACTTGACCACACTGATCTCACACAAAAATAAAATAGGGTAGGTACATCTTTGAACACAATCACGATAGTTTTGAATTATTTCAGTCACAAAAATCTGTCGAAACACAGAGAAAGGTTGACAAAGGCCTCTTCGGCGAGTGGCACTACAGATCTTTCAGGTGACCCTCGACCTACGAATCCGTCGTCAATCCCAATGTTTGCTGTCATAGACTCTAGTGGGTATAAACAATTCAGTGTATACTGTCTTGCTACTATTGGAAGAGTGTTTATGTAGGTACTCAAACTATTGGTTGATTGGATATATTTGCTCCCTTCATCTCTTATTTCTCTCTAATACGTTTTTTTACACGTTGTTTTGTGGTAACCTATAGACAAAGACAAGCTGAACTAACATAAACTTGTGGGTGACAGTAAACCTTCCAGGTAGCAAGATATTTCTTGCCAATGATTTTTAACGAGTGTGTAAATTCAGCAAAATATGAGTATTATTACTTTCTACGAATCTGTATAATATTATTGTTTCCTTATTATGTCCAATATTTGCAAAGGCAACCCTTTCTGTTGTAGTCTTTCAATAAAAAAACTAATTTTGTAAGTATCTACAATACAAAAATATAACAGTAAGTACTACGAGTATTATGTATGATCAATAGTTCCATGACAGATGTCAAAGAACTGATGTTTCAGTCATTAGGAACAACTCTGAAATCTGATATTTATAAAGATGTAGATGAAGAATATCCGCATGCAAACATTTCACATACAAATAGAAACATAATATTATGTCATATTCAAAAGGATATGGATTAGTGATGAGTTTGAGGCACCAGCTCCTCGGCCTCGTGTCCTGCGTGAGATACCGGAGGGCGACGGGAGTGAAGCCGGGGAAGGGCAGGCCTTGCCCGACCGTACTCTCCGTGCTCAACCCCCCCTCAGAGTCCGACTCCCCTCCCGAGTCCGAGCAGCCGCCTTCAGAGTCCGACTCGGGCCCGCCCTCCCGGTACCCGTAGTAAGGCATCCTCTCCCGATCACCCGACATTCACTTAAACTTATAAGCTCATTGTATCACTTAATTGTCTATTAAACACTACTTCACCATCTTAGCCGCGGGCTCAACTGTACAGATACGTGTCGGTCAGCACCGGGAGCGGGTGTTTGGACTGCTCCGTCATGACACTGTCAACAAACTCCATCGTCGGTGTATTTGAATGAACAACACTTTATATCTGAAACAAGAGAAACACGTAATTAGTTTCATAGAAATTACAACTTCTGAGTTGAGACTTATTTATAAAGTAGTCAGTCAAGACAATTTACAAACATTTTTGTTTATTTAAAACTCGCATTCCTTTTAAAGTAAATTAAAAAACTCAAAACATTTATATAAAAGAGATATAAAAGTATAAAGCACACTTTTCGCCAGTTTCATTCGTTTCGTATTCAGACTATTTTTCACTACCGTGAAATTTTCTTTTCCTTAAGCCTTTTATAAGGAAATACTCTTGAAAGTTTTAGTACAGAAGTTTTGTTCGTCTATATTCTTATACGAGACTGGGTAAAATTGGTTTGAAAATAAAACAAATAATATTGGAATGGTAAACAATAATGTAGCTATTTCATTAGCGTTTGGTAAACCCAGCATACACCGCATAATTATGACGACAAAAATGACTAATGAGCTTTCTGCGTACACAAAGGAAGCAATAAAATATTTATAGAATACTTGCGTGCCTGTAATACTTGCCAGAGGGTGAGCTGAGGTAGATTAAACAATTTACCTACAAAACCGCTACGAAATTTAGGTAGAATGAGTAATAGGAAAGACAAAACTACCTTGTTTCTTCTCGTGGGTTGCGTAAGTTGCGAAGTATGCTAAGCGTGTTGTAATAAAGGAATGTTCCCGCCTGATTGAGAATTGGTGGAGTATAAAAAGTAGCTTAATATCAGAGCTTTTATGTCAAACGAGGAAGTAGAAGTAGGTCTCGTCTGGGTGAGTAGGTAGGTACTCCAAGGTCCGAAAGATCAATCATAGCTTAAACCGTGGAAGAGAGTTAAATCTCCCGTTTTCTATTGTTTCCTATTGTTTCATGCTTAGGAAACAATCGAAGACGGGAGATTAAACTCTCTTCCGTGGTTTAAGCTTCGATTGATCCAATGCATTCAGCACATCTCCTGATGCAGCAGCCGTAACTAACAACTTCCCATAAAAAAGTAGTATTTGGTATTCATTTCAACTTGATACCTCTACCCGTTCCTGAGAAAAAGGGTTATGCTCTTGACAGACGGACAGACGGACAACAAAGTGATGTTATAAGGGTTCCGTATTTTCCTTCTGAAGTACGGATGACATGATGACTAGCAAATATTCAAACTTAATAATGTCAAAACTCACAACACAGCTTCGGTAGTTGAATTACCGTAAATAAGCGTAAACTATAAAGTTCACACATTGTAACTTTAGCAATATTATAGTAATTCCATATAATATGAGCATTATATTTAATTGACGATTAATTAATACGTTGTGCGGCTTTTGCTTCCTTCTCGATGGAACCCATTAAACGATATTTAAGACCCATAAGACATCATAAGGTTTGATCGCCAATATTGGCCATTAACAACATTGGCAAGTGGCTTTAACGGCTTCTTAATCGATATCTAATTGTTGGAGGAAACAACTTAATAGGAAGAAACAATTTATTTTATTTGTATGAAAATGTGTCTGAGAAAACTCAATTGGAATGAGGAAAACTTTGACTTTACTAATTAAAGTGGCATGCGAAGAAGGTTCCATGTTTGCTTTTATTAGATTTGTTGTGGATTCGTTAATTTAGTAAGAGATTTTTGGAACGAGAGCTGGCCGAAAAAAGTGTAAGACTTCGACCGTCACGACACTTTTTACTTTTCATTTAATTACTCTCAAACTTTTCATTTATTAAATTTTTCCTGTTATTAAATACGTAATATATAGCGAAAGGAACTTCCTTTCAACCGGGTGTCCCACGACAGCTTTGGTTTTCATTTTGTAAGTATAGAATATGTAGGTATAATAAAAGAACATGAATTGTACCAACCAATGGCGCTCGGCAAGACATTCTCGTAGCAACTGAACAAGTAACAAACTTCAATATTAGAAATGTAAACTTTGAACTAGTTCCTAAGGGATAACAACTTAGAACACGCGTCTAGTTTGCAAATATAACGCAAATCTATCGTAATCCGACAGTCGCGTGCTTTAATAAAACATCGCTAACACTGCTAATGGAAAAGCGATTCAAGCTTTATGCTAAGCTTTATTTGTATTGGATCGACTTTATTATAACCTCTATGTATGAGTGGCGGACGAAACAATTCAATTTTCAATATTCAAATAGTTTTCCGTCAGTTCGTAAATCGATTTGGTCAATTTATTATACATATTCCTTTGTTCCAAACTTCAATATTGCCTTTATACATAGCTGCTTTGTTATTCTATTCTCAAACAGAACACTAAAATATTTTTCAAAAACATAAATCTTTATATGACTTTGTTTATTTATAAGATCACTTTACATTCAATGATCGTACATTAAATACAGATTTATGTCAAAATCAGTTTGCTTAGCCGAAACGTTGCGAAACTTTGTGAGAATTATTATTACCCAAACAGTTGGAGTGCCAAATATTCATGGGAGAACTTTGGGTAAACTCATTAACGAGCCTTACCCAACATCGCGGGGACCAAAACAAAACCTTTGAAGAAAATAAAAATTGAATTTCGAAACGGCCGAGATGAAAAGCGCTTTGTAGTGCACGCGAATGCAGCTCTCATTTACTCAGCGGATGCCGACCGATTTCGGACACAAACAAAAATTTTACAGCCAGCAATTAAGTCGACCGGCGTTCAAACGCGACGGCCACCGGCCAAATTACGGCCGCGTTAATTTTATACGTACTCACCGATACAGGCTACTCGGCAAACTTTACCGCTCCATCTTCATTAAAACGATGTCGAGAGCTTATTAACTAACGTTTATACCTCGTTTTGATAGGCGTCCCATACCGTTTGCGGTCGCTTAGGTTTTCTGTAATGGACCTTTAAATTTGCCCCGTAAACACAAGATCTACGATGGGATACGTTACTTTATTGGTACTCTGAAATGCATTAAAATTTTACGAATGTAATCTGAGTACCATGTGCCGTGTAACTGATGTATTTTCACGATTTAATCCTGATGATTTAGAGGAAGACCGTAAAAATGGATGTAAGCATGCATGTTATATACCAATGAATATTTTGGGCATACTGTTTTATACATGTTTCCTTGAATTACGTACTTACTTTTATGTGTATCTCATTTAGAGCCCACATGTACCAAGATTTACAAGAGTAATTTCAGGGTTGACATCGGATGTCATTGTAATATACATAAAGACAATGAAGTAAATTGTTTGAGCGGGGTTGGCTTATGATATATGTAGTAGTTCTGTTTGCTTATTTATTGAATACCTTCATTAGGATATTTAAAAAATACCAATACTGAATTAAGCATTATTTCTTTATTTTTGTAGGTATACATTGGTGTCAGTTAGATAAACTCGATTTTGGTGTTTACCCCAAATGATAAGTTGTGCGAGTCGCCAATGGATCTTATTTATAGTTAAAAATTAAAATAGTCGAGCACTGTGCATCGATTGGTATAGTCCGTCATACGAGATGCGACGTCTTGAAAGGCTATAAAAGTAGTAAAAAAGATATTTATTTTCAAAGTTTTCCACTAAATACTGACTGAATTTTATGGCACGGTCATAGATTCAGTTCAGGTTCTATTACATCATGTGTTACTACATATCGATAACTTTAGACCGTTACTATCACGCTTTGCTGTAATAATGAATTGTTGGGAAAATGGGCTCTGCAAAAAGTTATAGTATCACATATCGGCATTACAAATAAATTTGCCAAGAGAAATTCAATTGAGAGCGTCGCGAGCACGTGAAGTTATGAAATAGCTATAATATTTTAGGAACCACAAGACGCTCCTAGCCGAGTTCTTATAAACGGTCTGGATCAAAAAGACGTTTACGAAATAGGAATCTTTCGCCCTTTGTCATCATGATCTACAACGCTGTTGGCAATACATATAGAGAATACTCCAGACCTAAATCCTTATTCTTTTTGTTATTGAAGTGCTTCCGAGTCATTCGGTAAATAAATATTTATGTTGGACCCTATTCCGGATCGCACACCCTTTTCGATTCAGTTCAATTTTACGAAGAATTGACATTCAGAATTGCATCGCGTACCTACATTTTACAAATGGTAGATACTATTTGATTATAATTATATTGCTCGGTGATGATGAAATATTGTTCGTCTATGGTTCGTCAGAACACGCCTATACCATTAA
This sequence comes from Thalpophila matura, assembly GCA_948465475.1. Classification (NCBI taxonomy): domain Eukaryota; kingdom Metazoa; phylum Arthropoda; class Insecta; order Lepidoptera; family Noctuidae; genus Thalpophila; species Thalpophila matura. Next base: position 12,791,345 of record OX419185.1, read on the forward strand.
TAGAACTTTACTATTAAGTATTAACCTACTATTGAAATGCAATATTTGAGTTGATAATGCCAAAATTATCCAAATGCTATGTTTCTATTCCAATAGTTTATTTATACATTCAAATCGTACGGAAATGTTTTGTAGTATGAATCAACACACAAGTTGGATTGGATTTTTGGTTGTTTTAATCAGCTTTATTGATCCAAAATCATGTGGATTCCATCGGAAATTGGCATGTCGGTTGCTACATTTTGACATAATTGGATTTTTATCTTATATTTTCTGAAAGAATTAAGAATATGTAAAACCATTTTTGTTATTAATAGTAAAGTTATATCAGCAAATATGAAGCGACAAACATCCAAGACTTTTCAGCAAATTACTTAGAGCACACTGTATTAAGAATAGAAGTAATACTACAAACTAAGTTCAATACTAGGTAATAGAAATGTGGAGATAAATAGAGAGGAGACACGGACAATGGCAGCAACCGATGTGAAGAAACACAACACTACTAGCTCGTATTAGTTGCAAGAGAACTGTATAGAATCGAAGGCAATCGTCTTACTATTTATCTCCGGGAATCGATTCCCGCAACTACACCCATTATGAGCATTTTCACTTTGTTTTCTTCTTTAGAAACTTTTGTTTTATTCTTTATTTTAGAAAAATTTGTAAGTTCAGTTGTTTTTTTGTTTACTGATATACTCGTACCTGTGAGAATTCTAGTTTGACATTTATTAATGTTAAGAGTTATTGCTATTAGTTTCAAGTGTTTGTAGTTTATGGTTTTTGTTATCCATAAGTTTATTGCTTATTTATGTTCAGAGACATGTTTTATATTTTTGTGTTCATTTTTTATGACTATTTGCTTTAAAATATGGTTACGTTTAAGGGATTGCTTTCTGTAACATTACGAGTCAACTATGAACAAAATTGACCAAACATGCCACGCGTTTTAAAATAAAAATATAAACTTGCAATGCATTTTGTTCCATTTTTTGTGGTCCTCGTTCGCCACCTAGCCAATATATCGTCGCCTTAGAGTGAAGACCTCGTATGTGTAAAAGAACTAACTTTTCAGGAGGAAGAAAAAACTGCGCGCTGTAAAATGTTGGTTCTGTGTTTTTTATTATTAATTAAGTATAATATGATTTAACAGATAAGTACAGCAGGATAAACTCAAGTTATCAATTTTCAAATATCACGCCAAACTGACAGATCTGATGAGATTCTCATAGATCTGATGAGATTCTCATGGATCTGATGAGATTCTCATTTGCTGTCATAGATGACGCTACGAGTATCAAATGAAAAAAATAGTCAGATCAGGATGTGCGTTGCGAGGAGTTCTTCCTAGAACTGCAATAAAATAAATTTGAGCAAAAATGCATTCCCGAGGTCTTCACTCTAAGGCGATGATATGTAGGTACCTGCACATTAGGCTTTAGAAATTGCTCCTGTAAAGTGCCTATAAAATTCCACCGTTACCTTATAAGAGCTCCACACCAACATAAGTACCTACATATTGATGCTCTTTCCTTCTTTGTACCGTTATATAAAAGTATTTTCATTAAAACTTCCAATAAAGATCCGAATAGATTACTCCGTGACAAAAGAATTCCGCTCACATACCGAAATCTTTTTCTTTTGATGGCCACAAACAACTTAGGTTGCCTGAATGTATATTTATCTGAGGCTGGTATCGACAGTTTTGTATTAAGGGGAGCAGAGATCGTAAACACATTTTTCTCACAAAATGTTTTGTGGGACGGAAGGAGTTATTTTGTGGTAATGGACAATAGACTGAAATGTCGTCTAGACGTCGGTGGCATTCGGTTCAAATACATAGTTTGTTAAGTATGTCTGAACCTTACTTTATTGCTGATTTTAATCGTGTTAGCTTTACCATCTGTCTTAGTTACTGTGTCGTTTTGTCAGGATTAGGTCAGCAATTTATTTTGTCCGGTTAAGTAATATTACTTTCTTACATAAGTACATGTAGGTATTTAAACACAGAGCCACATGGTATTTCCAGCAGACTAAACCAGAAATCAGTGCTCATGTTTGGCACAAAATTGGAAGATTCACCGTAATCAAAATACCAATGCTTGACAAAATATCAACCAGAATAAAAATAACACGTACAAAAAGGCTCGTTTCTTTTAACGGACCCAAAAGATACGCCAGCCAACAGTTCCAAAAACCTGTTATGTACACTACCGGATCTCGTTAAACCAAGTCTTTTGGCGAACGTCGCGAAGGTAAGGCAATTAACGTTACTGGCACACTTCCCGCCATGTGGGAAAGAAAACCCTAACACCGGAACCAAGGTAATAAAGGTGAATACGATTACATGTATTATGTAGGTATATCAGAATACTTAATTCAATGGTAGTGGAAATGAAGTCTATTGTGAGTCTGATGTAATCGAAGTAAAAAGGTAGGAACATAATCTTGGAACTCTTTTATTGCTATGCTGTATAGCTTACCTATAGTTAGGTCATGAGGAACATAAAAGGCGGCTAAAAGATTGAGTTTATATCAGGAGAAATACAGCAGTATCAATAAATCGTGGTTCATGAGAATTACAATCTGGGTATCTTCAAGTCGACAGTGGATCGGTTTACTCTAGGCAAGCGTGCTCCAACGTAGACCGCATCATCGCTTAACATCAGGCGAGATGGCGGTCAAAGGCAAGCATTATTTAATAAAAAAAAAAGAATAATAAATAGCTCATGATTAGGCAATCAGCAGGACTGCCCAGGAAGCACCAGACGAACGCCCATTATCGTTAGTACTTTTATTGTAATTTGATAAACAGTAGATACCAGCTATGTAATTAGTGCAGTTGTGATAATATCACAACTGCACTAATTATTTACATTTACAATTACTTAAACTCATAAGTCATAGGTAACAGCGATCCTCTAGCGTAAGAATGAGTACCGTATTTGGCAAGTGTGTGTAATTAATATATATCTACCAATATACCTACTCGTAAAATCTTACGTAGCAATGGTCTGTGGAGAAACAGTGGAAGTTTACGAGTAGTTATGTTTGTTATTTGCATTTTGGTATGCCGTATGTCTATAATATTAGACTAAATTAGTATTTTATGGGCCATTAAAACTTTTTATCGTATTCCTCCATAGTTGACAGACATCAAGCTATTCATAATCGTCTTGCTACGTCGGACGACGCGTCGTCTTAAAACAGCTAATAATAAAACTCATCATTGATCCTTGATAGATGAGTTTTCTTGATCTATATTCATTTTAGTTTTGAAGACATCAATGTCGACTGTCAGTACATCAATATACATCAGGCTTTAACAGACTTTCTACCGACACTATGCAGTATTAATCACGGAAATGACAAAATAACAAGTCCATTCTTGAACTCCATTAGTCGTGTAACACGTTGAAGTCGTAAATCATGAAGTAAACCGTGTTCCCACAAAGCCGTAGCTCCAAGCGGTTAAGTAAAATTCTAATATTTTATTCAGCGTCGCGCCATATTGTTTTCTCGATACTTCCATTCGGCAGCTCAGTGCCAGTCACGGACTCCCTAACACTTATAAATCGGTTTTATCAAAACCTTTCTTTCAACACGGATGAAAACAAATCACTCTAAAAGATTTTTTAAGAATTCGTAGAATATAATTTACGATAATAGACGTTAAAAGAGATTTGATATTTCTATAATTTACAAAGTTTTCATCGTCGATTGTTAAAAGTTGACACCGTTAATTAATTGCTTGAATTTTGTTTTGATATTTTATATTTGATGTTGGTTTTTTGATATCGTATTTTTATTTATTATTCGTTCGTTATAGCGAGGAAGAGGAATTATTTATTCGAAGCAATTAACCAATTTGTATAAAGGTTAATGACTAGGCACCGTACCGATACCGACGGTCTTTCGTAACCCGTTGGAAAACTAAGCTCTTGAAATATTGCGAGTACATAGAAGGTAAATATGTATTGCCCATTCCATAGAATTGTTCCTTACCTTTTATAGAAAAAGAGAGAAAAGATTTGATAATTTTTTTAACCCGAAGACTATAATACAGGGAGAAATTGTAAAAGTACTAGTACTTATGCCAATTAAAATTATTCCGATCTTAAAAAGATAATGGGCAAGTCATATCATGAGGCTAAAACACTCTTGAAAGACCAATTCTACCATTTTGTATCAGTCCGGTGATCTGATATTTCTTACTTTACAAACAAAATATACTAGCTATATAGTCTCCATTGAAAACGGCACAACGTAATGCGGGAAGTCGCTTTGTTTGTTCGGAATGTCGCTGTCACAAAATCTTTTTGTTCAAGAGCGGTCGAGCCGAGACGAACGCGAAATGGCATGTCGTGAATGATCACCCATAGCCTAACCACCTGAGTGCAAACAGATCAAAGCGGGCTTAGGGTTGACGCTAGTACCTACCCGCTATCGGTATTTTAATAAACATATAGGATTACCGGTATTTCGATATTAAAGCGGTATGCGTGAGGTTATTGGAAAATTGGTTGAACACATGAATACCCTTTGCAAAATTAGGTTACCTACACATAGATAGGTCTCATGAATTTAATCTGATTAATATAATTCCTGGGACGGATCAGTATCTATACAAAATCCTTGAAAGCTTCTGAATTAAATTAAACTTTATGTAGTTGCGTTTTATTATAAACAAGCGTCATAAATACATATTTTATATTACATGTAGGTATGTACGTGATAACATGTTTTTGTTTTTGCAACGCCACGTATTTTTATGTATTTGTAAAGTTTAAATACATAGTTAATTTGGTGTAACATAAAATATAAACATCTTAGGCCCGTATTACAGAATGACGCTCGAGCACAGATCTCTGCTGGAGCATACATTTAAAGCCATTTGATTGGTTGACATCTATGCTCAAGCAGAGATCTGTGCTCGAGCATCGTTCTGTAATACGGGCCTTAGATTTAGCAAATCAGGTTGATAATAAATAAGGTTTAGGTTTGTATTCAGGTTGTAATATTGTTATCTAACCTTGTCAACCAATACGGGACACAAGACAAGATAGTCTCAGTGTAAAGTACAATGTTCAAAGAGCTACCATACACATGATATAAGTACCTTCTAATCACCCGCGAATACCAAGACGAAAAGAATAGCTCATTGTTCCCGAGAACACGGAACTCACGCCCTATATCTTCCTTTTATACCCGTGCCGATAGTATCAACCCTGCTCGTATCGATGCGAAGTGTATTGAGCTATACGCGTGTTCGTGATGTGTGATGTTCGCTCGGAACAATAGGTGAACGTTATTTCTGTTCGTCTGCCGTGACTCCAGACGCGGTCGGGCGTAAGTACCAAACGTCTGTGTTCCACGTTGTTACTATCTACATATTGATTGTAAACAGCGGTGGGCACAGCCCGATACATTTGTGTTTCCGTGTAGTTTCGGGTTTAGTGTAGGAATGTTTGAATTTCGGTTGCAGTGAATGGAGGGTTTGGTCAGGCTTTTCGTTTGTGGCTAGCCGTCGAATAGCTAATCATGCTAACACATGTTTTAGAGTAGGTATTATGATATAAAATATTGTAGACAGGTACAAGGTAGTGTACTGGCTTTTCAAATTTTATCTACATATCTTTGAGAAATAAAAATCATTATCAGTTAGAAAATTATCAACTATTTAGCCATGAATTCAGGTCCTATACAGAATTTCCAAAATGTATTTTTATCTCGTATCCTGTTCACTGTTGCTATGTGATAAGCATGGATCCTTTACTTTACAAATTACAATAGCAATTTGGTAATGCCTCAAAGACAGTTCAAGATTACGTAGCTAAAGATTACGCTCTGATATTGGCAAAGATCCAAGAGCTAAGGCCTATTTCTCAATGTCCAGATAGTGCCCTATCTACTAGATAAATTCATAAAGGGAACAGAATTTCTAACAGATAAACTAACCGGAACTTATCAAGTGGTGGAACAGGCGATTAGTCTTAAACACTGACGGTCTCCAAGACATTCAATTAGGCGTAATATCTCTCTAAATTCCATAAGCAACAGTATAGTGTTGGTCTTCATACCTCATTTGTCACAATCATGGTGGTGTCATTAGGGAATGTCTCACTAATGTTGTGACATTAGCTGAAATAGACACGATTTTGATAGATGTCTTCACTGTGTTGGCATTTCTGTTCTACATCTCTGGTTATATGTGACTGGTCGACCACATGGCTATTAATAGATAACTTTTCAAGTTTAGTTATTAAGTTAACTGCTATTAGGAATGATACTGGTCATAGTGGTCATGGAAGTACTACAAAGTAACATTAAGTTTTTGTCTCAAGCAAAAGTCTTTTTGTCTCAAGCAAAAGTCTGTTTTGTGACTGATGACTTTATTCCTTACTGTGGAAACTTTAGTCCTATTTTACTTCATTTCATGACTATAATCTTGTAATCAGCCAGTCTTCAGCTTCAGCTGAAACAAAAGACGAAAGTCTAAACGTTGAATAGTCTAAATTAACTCACTGAAGTAAAACCTTAATTACAATTTTTCTTCATTACCCTATTGTGTTCAGGTGAGTGAAGGCACCCCTTTGGGGGGAACGTTTTAATTAACTAATTTATTGTTACGTCAAGTAATAATATTTCAAGTCTCACCTACAAAGGATGACAGACGGTTTTATACAACAAATTGTCACAAAGTTCAAGAAATTGTAAAAGGGTTTTCTAGTAAGTAAAACAGGGCAATTGTTCGCAGATATTTTATGTCATGAGTTGAACTTGAAAGCTGGGTAAAGTGAGGAATACTTTAGACACTTTGAGGTAAAGAAACTCATAAAATATGTATAATGTTTGGTGTCTGGAGTCTAATTTAATATTTTGTATACGAGTAGTGTGTAATACACATATATTATTAAAAGAGTTGGCGAATAATGTGACGTTTCTTGAGAACGGAATGCCTATAGCGAATTAAAGAGATAGGTAGATATTATTTTTAACAAATATTGGTTTAGAAAGGATACTTGAAAGATACAATAATTAGACAAAGCAAAATGACTCCTTAAACTGACTTAATAGTACTCAAGGATAAATCTTCATAAATGGGTTAACCAAAGAAAAATTACATATAAATCAGGTACATATAAAGTACCGAAAAAGTTTTCATAAAAGTAGTTGGTTCCTAAGTGAACAAGACTTTAATAAGTCTTGTTCACTTAGGAACCAAATACTCAAGACACGTTCATCAAATGAGCTTCTTGAGTAATCTCAAGAAGCTCATTTGATGAACATGTCTTGAGTATTTGTTTCATTAGCTAAGTGAAGACAAGACGGGAATTCAGAACCTCAATCACAGTTTCTTATTTCCTTTACATCTAGGTACAATATGGTCAATGTATTCAGGTAGCTATAAAGGGCCTCTGAGACAACACAGGAATATGTGACAAAAATTGCTCGCTATACAAGACGAGACAGGTAATTTTCTTCGTTGTTGTATAAGAAAATTTATTAGACGTGATATTATTTATGTACCGTGTGACGGGTCCCTAATTAATCTTGAGTCTAATACCGTAATATTTCACCTTCATGTGAATAATGCACGTGCGTGTATAAACGATACGCGGGTGGGTTTACATGCACGTTTTAATAAAACTATTTTCGCCTAATAAACACATTGCTACAATAACACAGCGACTAAATCTCCGCAGTCGAAATCCACTCGTGGATCAGTATATTAATTTCCGTTGAAACATAAATGTATAAAATAAACAATAATTTCGCCGCGTGTTAATAACGTTATACCTACGTAACAAAGTTGCTGAAAGCTTTATTTTCAAAGCAAATACGTGAACAATAACTGTTTGTTCGACGGTTCCGTACATACTCAATCTGTTTCGTACTTTCCGCTAAGTAGTACCTATATAAGAATAAAATCAGTGCGTATTGTTTTCTATATTCTTACAGGACAGTGTCTTTTTTTATCTAGGTACGCTCTGTTTATTAAATACGATCAAACATTGTGATTAGTGATTACAGATATTCATTTTTGTAGATTTATTTAGGTACTCTTGAATCAATTTCGAAAATGTTAGCTTTATCAAAAAGGTTGGTCTTAACCTCGTCAGATAACTCAATAGTCTTTATCCAAGGATTCATATACATTTTTTGACAGTTTTTCTATACAAAATCTGCCTAAAGTCAATTTTATTTCTTGGATAAAAAAATTCTAACGACGGATGAATCAGCCCTAAGTAGAATAAAATATTTTGTTGAAACGTTTTTTACCAATGGGTCGTTCACGGCGTTGGTCGTTTTTCTCCAATCTTTTTTTCAATATAAAAACTCGCCAAAGGGTCGTAGTAATTGATAGACGAAAGGATGTCAACCTGTCATTTAATTGGGCAATTTGTCAATATTGTGCAGTGAACCAATTTTATTCTTACTTGAGTTCGGTACCTAACAAAAAATGTTTTAGTGCCTACTTACTAATTGGTACTTCATAGGTTTTGTGTGTACTACATATTATTGTTTTAATCTAGATCAGGAGCTGGGCAAAGAATAATAACTTCTTTACATAGTAACCTATGTAAAGAAGGGATATACACTCCCCCCGCTAATTTAAGGTACCCCGCAACGCAGCAGTAAGCCAGGTCGTCTTGCCGTGCAGTGATTGACTTAGCTCAGCTTCAAAACAATGATTACCCACCTCAGATCCCCATACACACAAAACATGTGTGGACAGGCCGGTGTCTACTGTTTTATCTTTATAGATTATCTAGTTTTTTTGCTAGTACTACAAATGAAAGAAAGAAAGGAATTAAAGTAAAACAAAGTAAAGAACAATTAACAAAATAACTAAAAGTAGAACAAAACAAAAAATGTACTTATTTATGAAGCCGGGTAAAAAATACAATAAAAACAAAATACGGAAAAAATAATGCGGTGCGTTCATATGTGAAAACGACTCTCAGCAAATGTACAATAATATCAATAATCCTATATTGGACATCAAATATTGACGGTGACTAGCCAACTCAATATCCTAATAAGCGTTTCCTTTTTCTCACAATTTGGCTATGATAGAAAACAAGATAAAAAACTTTTAATAAACTCACCAATCTATTGATTTGAATCTAACCTTCCATAAATTAGGATAAATTGACGCTATTCAATACCTTCGATATTATCTAAATGATACTTTCTGTTAAAAGTCGCTTTATCTTTATCTGTTTTCGATATTAGAAGTCCAAACATTGATACATTGACCCCAATAGAAAAAAAACCGGCCAAGTGCGAGTCGTACTCGCGCACCGAGGGTTCCGAATATTTTTTGGACGTATAAAGTGAAAAAATCCGGACCGCGTAACTAAGTTTGTTTGTGAAGGAATTTTGATGATTTTGAAAAAACTGTACTAGTTAGGAACATCGTTTTATTTTTGGTGCCATATTTGGGTCAATTCCTATCAACTCTAATTATTTCAGATTTTTCGCCCCGCAAACTTCGGAGATAAGGGGGGGGGGGGGGGGGAATGGTAATTTTTCGGACATTTTTCATCGTATGTCGAAAACTGTGAGACGTAAAATAAAATAAAAATAAATTTTGAAATGTGCAGATCAAGCCCTTTCATATGATATGTCACTTGACCTAGTAACCCCACTTTAAAATTTCGGCCCCCACTCCGGCCCCTTTTGCAATGAAAATAAAAATATTTTTGGACTTTTTTCACTTGCATTAAAGTTGAACAAGCATTTTTTATAACTGTTCCAAATTTCAAGTCGATAGCATAAGTAGTTGCTGAAATAAGCAGGTGTGACAGACAGACAGACAGACAGACGAAGTCGCACCATAAGGGTTCCTTTTTTACCATTTTGGTACGGAATCCTAACAATGTATTTAAGCTAAGGATCGTCATTTTATAAATATTTTTTGTATAAATAAGGTTTATATTTTGGCCCAAGCAATCTGGAATGATCAAATTGTATCATATTTTTTACGGCAAAAAAATATTAGCATGTGGTTTTCTCTCCTCATATTTAATTCTTGGAAAAGTTGAAATCAATGTCATGTATATGGACCAATGGGAAACGTAAGTACACAATACTGATGCAATATAATTAAAAAAGCTTCTTTACTTGATCTGAAGTTCTTCGGCCACGGCATTAAAGTAGGATCACATAATTATGATTTTTCGAATCGGTTATTAAATACATAACGTTGCCTTGTTCAAGTTGGACATAATTACTATTTTAGGATAATAAAATTATCTGTTTGACACTGTTATTATGTCCGTCATTTATGTAGAGACTTGTTCAGGCGTCATAACAAGCTTTTAGTCAAGTATAATCATTTTCTGTTTCTACATTTTTTTATTTTTTGCTTCATAATAACGGCTGGTTCAGCCACCTGTAGTTATGTTCAGATTAATATATTTGGCAAATATTTTATAAAAAATCTATTCCATTTTTTAATTTATTTGGTAGATAGTGCCAGAGCGTGGAGATTGTAAAACTAGGTCTTTAATTTTATAATCTAACTAGTAGGTAGTATAAGTTGGCAAAGCGACCTCAAATAACATAATTATTAGACGATATCCCCTGTATTCAAATAGTCCTTTTGTCGTAAGTCAATATGTATCCTAAATAAATACTACCCACTATGTAAAGCAGGCATTGAAATAAGTAAATATAGTTTTGTGAAACCGTAACGTTACTAAAATCACATAGACTGGAGATATGTGCATAAATTAGTCGTTGACATTCTGGCCTACGCAAAATATCGTAACCAACCGAACAGACTCATTAAAAGAGCTTTATTGATTTTAGTTTCCAATCTCACATCAAAAGCGCTTTAAAAAATGTATTAAGTGCAATTAGGCGCACGGTATGCAAATATATTGTACATGTATACATAAGGGTGGTCGTTAGTGCTGGATTAGCTGAATGTCGCCTCGTCGCTTTAATTGCGCCTATTTCAGACTGTGTATACTAATATTAACCAATGGCCTAAAATATTGATTGAGTTTTTTCATATTTATTGGGACTAAAGTCTAAAAATAAGTTTTAGTTTTATTCACATTTATCATTAACACTCCTACGTTTAGTGTTAGTTTATAAGATTAACTCAAATTAGTTTTGTTATTTCTAGCTTGTTTTATTGTCACAATACTGAAAAGCAATTTCTATAGTGTTCATAGCAGTGCTTATCTTAAAGGCACCTATAACAATAACTTAAGTAAACGTTTAATGCATTAAAGTGAATGTTCAATATCAAAATACTACCGTTCTTTTAATACCATGAACTTTCAGTAAGGACATTCCAACACTAAAACAGAAACTTTACTCAAGTTACTCCGAAACTGATTTTATCAATGATTGTTGTTGAGAGATTAATCGCTCGAGTCAGTGTGCACGATTCGTTATCGGTTGTGAATTTGTGGTAGCTACCGTCAACCGTTCGTCCCCGCCTCCCGGTCCCGTAATGAGTGTGACAGCACAATCAAAGCCACATGGATTTCGTGGAGCCGCGGCCAAATCAATGTTTCAGTGTGAGTAAATACGGGCAAGTAACATGATTTTTTAATTACCTTGGGCCTTTTCGCGCACAAACAAAATCAAAATAGCATTACAGTATTTTGACTAATGACTCGATGTTTTGATCAATGCGGGTGTGATCGTCTTGAGCGGTGGGTGTTGTCTCGAACTATCCGCGTTTGGTTTTGTAAAACATAATTGTCTAAATCACGACGCACAATGAAAGAAAGAAATTACACTTTTCCGTTTATGAATCCGGATAAGAAATACTTTTTTAACTAATACAGACCTGTCTATCTAGGTGGTGATATGTAGAAACTGTATTACCACATCCATCCAATTTATTCACTGTTAATAATGGATGTGTGCCCAAGTAATGGAAGGCTCTAGCAAGCCCATTGTTTACTGTCACGATTGCTGCCTATTTCCATGGCTTATGAACCAATGTTCTCCTTCCATTTTTGATCACTCTATTACTTTAGCAGGAACGATATGTAAACATTTAGTATGTTTTAGACTTGCAACATACTGCGCGTGAATCGAAATTTTACAGAACAGAAGTTGCGTGTTCGAAATTATACCTACTTACTATGAGTTAATTTAAACGTATAGTATTGCATCAGGATAGTTAACAATTTTGTAATAGGTACGTCGTAAAAAATATAAACCTCCAAAATTATATACTGAAAACGCTTCCGTACGTTAAACGATCTTCACTTGCACAAAGTTGCACTACTAATGCTTTTTCACCGTAATTTATGCACGCGAAATATTACAAATCTCTCATGCATTACGAGATTTAATGCTGCACGGCAGAGTGCACATCAGAACGCTGAGGGAGCGAAACATGCAGCTAAACGCGACAATAGCGTTATCAGCACTAACCATTCAATACTCACGTAAGCCCGTATGACGCTGTGACGTCACAGGATATCAAAACCTTGTTCTGCCTTGGTTAATCTCACCGCACCGACGACTTCGCAACGCGCTTTGTTGCCAATTGTTTACTTTACATTCTATTTTGGATGTCCATCATCTGGGCATTGTTAGCGCGTGTTTACGCCGCGCGTGAGAGGACCGATTGAACGGGCAGCGTCTGCGGTCAAGCACGCCTTTTGTGGGCGGTATTCACCATTACAAAATAGTGTATTTTGTTTCTATATATATAATCTTTGGATTTTTCTAGGTACATATCCATTTTAGAGCTATTTGGCGCTAACCAAACATCAAATTTTACGACCATGTAATTACAGTCTCGTGATACTGCAATGAGCATTCCAGCTATAACAGGATGGAAATTCCGATCACGTTATCGTGCAGTGCATTCCGATGCGTATAATTAAAGTAAATTCAACATGTAGTATCAATGAAGTGGTTCGCTCAAGGGAACTCAGAAATAGAACTGATGGGAAAACGAAATGCTACTGAAAGATGTGAATCAGCTAATAATACGACGTGATTGGATCAAGATGTTGCTCTGATCATAGCAAGTGTACACACGCTAACACTGTAGGTGGATACAGATGACACAACAAGCCATAATATTATACAAAACGAAAACTTAATGGCAGATTGTAATAAAGATATTATACAAGGAAATCTGTAGAATATAAAAATAAGCATTCAATTGCAGACCTTTGTAATTTACAAAATGCATGTAATTGTTTATTATGCGTGTTTTCGTTCACATAAACAAATATGCGAATCATGTGATGAATGCCGACGTCAGTAACGTTTTGTTTGACTTAGCAGTTAGTACGCTATGCATTTAATTTTCCTTCTGAGTCTCGTAATTTTCTTCACCACGGCAAACATAACTTTAGCTTTTTCTGTATTACACAACACCATGAAACGTGAGTCACTGAGAAAAAGATCTTGTTCATACGAGTATATTTGCTTTATATCACGTTGACTTTTATGATTTTAGTTGCTATTAAAGTGTGGAATATTGTTCAAAAGAGATTTGGTTTCGTACTATTAGATTATTTTAAGCCACAGGATATGTCCTGATTGATTCATTGCTTGTTCAAAGAACACCTGGATATTATTTAGAACTTAAATCATGTTTTTGGTGGAAATATTTCTTGTGTTGCGAATCTTATGGCTCTCTTCCACTAGGTTGACAGGTCGACTTCGCTTGCCCGCCCAGTGTAAGCACCTAGCCGTTTGATGAGTACAGTTTGCAGTCGAAGTCGAGCAGTAAACACTGTTGGGCGACTCAGATGCATTCGGCGAGCGACCATCGACTAAACCAGCTTAATTTCACTCACGGCGCACGCGGTGAACTATCCACGCAAATCTTTAGCCGAAGACGGCTGTCGACTTGGTATAGCAGCGCTTCGACTGCGTCGTCTTCAACAAGCTGAAGTCGCTTGCCGAACGCGGCAGACGACCTAGTGTAAGAGAGCCATTAAACAGTAGTTTTTGTACTTTAAAGATTTTATTGAATGATTCTGAGTTGGTTGGAATTATTAGTAGGTATTAGTATCAACATCTGTCATATTTTGACAGAAAGTTATGTTTCGTCCAGTCTCGTATCGATATACGTGATAGTAAACTGTTTATTTTTATTTGAAAGAACTTCAGAAAAGTTGAATGACATAATGTTTTCTGTACATTAACAATGCTACCCTGAATGCTATTCTAAGCCGTTGGCATCTGTACGGTTTCAATAATGCATTTAAATTGATTGATGAAAAAACATTAGACTGTAAAGATAAATCTTGTTTCTATCAAACCATTCTTTCTATATCATTTGAATGTACCTCCAATTTCTTATTTACGGATCAAAACATGAGAATGAAATTATAACGTTTTCAGTGGTTTTGTGAATAACTACAATACGAGTAATAAAACTAATTATAGATGTACTACATATAAAAACAAAAGGTCTTTGAGCAAATCCAGTAAAGCAAGGCGCACGGTAATTAAGTTTGCAAACCTTAGCATTTGGCAGTGTGCCGATAGACTCAAGCGAGCTAATAGAGAGTTGGTGGTCGCATCCCTGTACCAACGACATTTTGTTTGTGATTGTACACCACGCACCCGATGGGATTCTGTCCAACTGTAGTGTTTGTGTAATCGATTTTGATTAAGTGCTCTATGGATACCTAGCTAAGGTTAGCGGAAGTGGTGTTAGTTGTACCTGCGATAGTTTCTGAAATTGGGTTTGGTAGACTAGCATGTTTCATTGAGTAGGGAGTTCATGTTGGTAAAATATGTGGTTTTCAAAATTTTGTTAATAAAGAAACAGAATTCTAATTCACGTAGTTAAAATGCTTGATACAATACTATAGAGCCTTTCACATAAGTACCCCTATCATGAGTTTTTTTGACGTATAGTTTCGTTAACGTAAGCATATTTTGAATTTAAAATACAGCAGTCCTGGAACATTCTGATAAAATTTTATACAATTTGCACATTTTAAAAAATACAGAGAAATTATTAAGTATTTAATTTATATAAATATTGTGTAATAAACGTGTATTTTCAATTCAAAATATGCTTACGTTAACGATACTACACGTCAAAAAAACTCATGATCGGGGTACAGAAGTCCCTTCGACGGCGACGTTATGTTGACTACCCTGTCTGTCACTCCTATTTCGGTCTTAACGTTATTGTTTTTTGTAGATTTATGTGTTATAGTAATGTCTAGGACGTTAAAAAGTGGTGAAAGAGAATTTGGTGCTGAAAGAAAACTTCCAACACCGTTAAAAACGTTGACATTGACATTGACATTCAGGTGATTCAGGGCAGCCAACATAGCGTCGAAGGGAATTATTATGTGAAATGCTCTGTACCTGCAATAGTTTCTGAAAATGCTTTTGGTACCTAGACTAGCATGTTTTATTAAGTAGGTAGCTAGTTTGTGTTGGTGAAACATGTGGAGTTCAAAATTTCGTGTATGAACATACAAATTTCTAATTCACGAGATCACTGAAGTTCAAAAGCTTAATTGATACTACCGAATTGTATTTCAATTAATAATATTGTGTCTATTAGTGAAACCAATCCCTAATTTCCAGGTACGTGCATAATTAGCATTCACCCACTTCACTATAATTTTAAAGTGTGTAAATCATTACCTACGTAGAAAATTTTCATTTCTGGTTAGTCCCTAAATATAAACATTGCTTCGCTCGGCATAATTATGTTTGGTCCAAGGTTACGAAGATTTTTCTTTCATAATTTACTTCAGTCTGTTTGATTGTTATGATACTTGATTTATCGAGTGCATATTTCGTTTCGACGAAAGCTCGCCATATAGCGGATTTGCCATGAATCATACGATCGGTCGGACGGAAAAAATATTTTTTATACCACGATAAGGTTTCCTTGACCTTTTCATTGCATAAAAAAATGTGGAGAACTGGTTTTGATTGTCTATTTTGCACTCCATATAATTTTCGCTATTTTCTTTTGCACAAAATTAGGTTAATAATGTTGTGGTTAGATTTATGAGAAACTTTTTTAAACTGTGTCCTTCAGCAAGGTGAATTTCAAAACATAAATATTTTGGTTGCAGAAATAGATTTTTATTTAACACGGTTATAGTGGCAATGTAGGGCACAAAGTTGATTAAAAAAAAAACACGCTAATGTTTTATGATGATTGAAAAATATAATTACGGACATGAAATTTGTTTTAACCCCATATTAACCAAATAAAGCCATTAATATGTATGAAGGTAAATACATCATGTGTGAAAGGGTTTACAAAGCATTTAGGTATTAATAATATTTATGGCTTACGAGGTAATAACAATTTGTTTAATTTTTTGGAAAGATTTTGTTATTATACCTATCAACCTATTATACGTCTTTAATTACCAATGGTTACGGTAAATTAAAATTTTAAGTTAATTAAAATATCTACCATGATATTTCCAGTACAGTAAAGTAGCATAATCTGTATAATGGTATACTTCTATAAATAATTAAATTATACAAACATTACCGTTAGGTACAGCCATTCACGCAGGCTGACGCTTTTCTGAACTTCCTAAAAGTGCCGAGTTCTACGTTATAAACGAAAACCTTTACAGAATTTCTTTGTAAATAATAATTATTCCACTTAATGAAGAAGAAAACAGAGTAAATTGTTCATTAACCGGGATCGTAAACCTAAATACGAATTCGTCCAACTGTGAAGGTATCCAGTTAAAAGTTACCCGCGATGAATCACTAAGTTTCACTCTTATAAATAAAACACGATAAGGTTAGAAATTGAGATAAATCTGTTCCAGCCGAGAACGCCGCAATAGATATCAGCAATTAAACAGAAACTCTATTAAATTTACAGGGTTTTTATACCAAAACGAAAACACATTAAAATGTTCTCAATGAACTTGAATAAATCAATTTATTGGACGACAAATTAATGAATATTACTGCTAATTTTTCAAACGCTCTTGAAGAACAAATTATGGTAATAATTCTGATAGTGTTTTCATTTCCTTTGTGTTTCTCCACGTTTAATGGTTTTGAAGTTTGATGATCTTATTGTTTTTTTTTTTCTCCTCGTTTATTCGTTTTGTTTGACGATCGGTTACCATGTGGAGTTTTGTCTGGATACGTCTTGTTATCGGATGTTATTTTGGCTTCAGACTAAGCTGGCCGTATCTTTAATTGTTTAACGTCGACGCATTTGATCGTTAGTAGGGCATTGAACTGACTTTTTGCCTTTTAATTTGCGGTTTGTAATCTAGAATAATATTGTTTAATTTTCATCAAGTAATTGAATAGTAAGAACAGCTAGAAAGCATTTATACGACACATACTTACACATAATTGCTTTGTTAATTATAAGCTGCTGTGTATAAAATTTCTATAGTTTTAATATTGATTTCATTAATAAGAAATAATACATGGGATTGCGATGATCACAATATAACATGATTTAACCTTGATTTTGATTGATATGAATCAATCTAAGTCGAAGTAAGTACATTGATTTTGTGGATTATTATCCTTCCACAAGCTGCCATAACCTGTATCCGATAATTATGATCGATGGCAGATTCATTCTCTCTTTTGGGACAAAATGAAATTCAATATGGCTTGGAAATATTTCAATAGACTACGATTAATTTTATATTCTGTGAGATTTGAGATAAGTTTCAATAAAAGAGACCTTTTCTGATCAAAGGGAATGTTTGAGAGTGCCTTATTACTACGCTATGTCAAAGACTAGATTGTTTGTTCCAAAGAGACTTTTCAGAAAATTTTCATTGATGACTTTGGAAAATGGAAGTAGTCACCACCATCACCCAAAAATTTGCTGAAGCCCACGAACACAGACTTCACCGACATGTGAATATTGAGGCAATCCAGCTGCTCGACAACACGGACATAGTGCGTAGACTAAAAAGAACAAAACCTTTCGAGTTAGTGTAGTGAATAATAGTGAGTGAATAGTGACAATGCCATAAAACATAAAACACATGAACAAAGTGTTCATGTTTATGTTTAAGTATCAGACTCTAAGAAAGTGGCAACGGACCTTATAAAAGTGCAATTGGACACTATTCTTAGTTATAAAAGACTATTACGTAAAAAGATAAGTTAGAATTAAATTGCGTATTAGCCTATAGGCTAGATTGCGATTAATTAATAAGAACTTTGTTCTTTTTAATAAACGATAAAAAAAATGACTTTTCACGATTTCCGAATTGGCAAAACCGAAGAGAAACGAATATATTTTCTAAGATTCATTCATTAGTGTTTTTCGTCGTGTAAATCAGCTTATTAGTTTCTAATCAAGCAAATTGATATCTACCTACCTATCTGTATTATGGTGACTGTAGAAACTTATAATGAACGTAGAAACAATGTAAAAAGATATAATAAACCAATCTTGAAAGTAGTAAATTCTTTGAAGTTTTTTGAACTGCAATTTTATAGAAAAAGTCGGTTGCCAATGAAATAAAATGGCAGGAAGGGGTGGTCACTGTGTAATATTAATATTGAATACTGAAAAACGGTCAAGTGCGAGTTTTATGAAAAATCTTTTTTTGATATTCGCACTGTGTCAAAGCAAATGGCTTTTTGTACGGTCGAGCCAGTGATCTCAAACCTATATTTTTTTTGTAGTTCTACCGATTTAAGGGCTCTGACAGACCCTTAATCAGTAGAACTTCTGAAAAAAGTGAATTTAGTAGGTATTTGAATGTCAAAAGTAAGTAAGTCGTGCGACTCGGGAATCGAATTTCACCGTTTGCTTCCCCTCCATATCAGAAGAACCGCATGTCAATGATCTCAGACATTAAAACTGGCTTAAACAACGAACTAGTATCATAGCCGCTATTACTCTTGAATAAGGACGAGAGCACATTTAACTAGATGTGTCATCGACCGCTGAATATTTTGAAGAGCAGCCAAATGGAAGTCCGACCTCGGATTGCACCACCGTTGCCGGAAACATGTGGTGCGGGCAAAAATGTCGTGTAAACAATTGACTATTTCAAAATCACACTACAATCGATTAAATTATTAATAGCCCACTTGATTGAAAGCGTCCGCAACGGAGTCGAGAGTGAAAATTATAAAGGTAGAGTGCGAATTTTATGAGTGAATGTATTTGTGGAGGGTAATCTCCGGAAGCACTGATCCGATTCTGAAAATTCTTTTATTAATGGAAAGTTGAGTGCTACGGGCCACTTTTTATCCCAAAAAATGCATAGTTCCTCCCTATTTGTTAGCTAAAGTTTGCTGCGGTGGCACATTTTGCTAGCAAATAAAATTATGACTGCCTCATAGGTCTAGTCATATGTGCAAGTCAAGAACAACTAACATAGGCGGGGTTTGAAATGACTTTTATATATTTAATAACATGGCTTTAAGATGTTTCAAATTCGCAAAAATATACATTTATAACATACCAATAACACCGGTCTGAAGGTTGCATTCAGAATGGTTTAGTTGCGGAGTTAATTATCGTCTGCCACCAACGACGGTTTATTTCCTGTAAACGGCAGCAGAATTCAACTTCTTGCAACAGTCAATTTGCATTCTCTTTAGTTTGCTAATTAGCACCTAAACTAATATAGCATTTCTAGAAAGACGGGAAAATTCTACTGCACATTTATATTTCTTAGACTTGTTGGTATGTTTATTTAATTTACATGAACTATTTGATAGAATTTACTTGATATTGTTAAAACATCAGTTGATTTTATTTAATATCTGTTTGTACTACCATACATAATCGTCAGAATAAAGATACTGCTTCTTGAATGTTGTGATTTTCGAAATAATAATTGGACTTCGATCCAGATTACATATTAGGTTACATTGGAAATTAGACAATGGAGATCCATAAACCAAGTTGCTACAAACGTTGTTTGAAACCGTTGACTAGAAAAAGTCGCGCTCATTATGTCTGTCTAGATTGAAACCTAGCGCAGATATCAAAGAGTCCAATGAAATATTAAAGCCAGATCTCCTTATGATAGCTAGCAAAGTCACGTCACTCAGACTGGAATCACAAAGGCTTGTGTTCCATTCCACCTATGTTTTATGTGAGGAATATAAAGTACTGTGTGTAGAATGGATATTTCGGTCATATATTTGACCGTGTATTCGAAAATTGGAGCTAACATTTCTACATTTTTGTTTAAGTCCGAGTATTTTATTGTATAGGTACAATTGTTGTATTTGCAACAAAAAAAAAGGAAATATTGAAAGAGGATATTCATTTTATTTTTGTACAGTACTCGTATTTACAGTCGCTGCGGGTTTTGTCCCAATTTACAAAAACGAATTGAATAACATTATGTTGTATGTTAAGCTACGCTGTGAAAGTGTGAACCCATTTCGTGCATATTTACAGCATCAACCAATAACGTGTTAGGTTAACGAACAACAATTGGCAGGTTTAGGCGTCAGTTATCATTTAGACCTTGATCTGAACGATAATAGAAACGGAAATGTGTGATAGGGTGTCAAGTCGTCAGGAGAATTCTCGCCAAACAAACATCACATCGATCTCTGTTTATTCGTTTTCTTGACTATTTGCTCAAAGAAAAACAAACAAAATATTCACGCTGAGTTGAGGTTCATAAGTAAACATTCTATCAGTCAAGTGCCACTACGGCTAACAAGTCATCATCAGTTATACAATCGGCATGTTCGGATGGACGGACACTTCAAAGAAGTTTGTTTTACATTATATCGAGGAACTTGTTATTAAAAACTTCTTGATTTCATGCGATAAATATTTCATAATATTTTTACAGATAATTTGGCTTTGGTTATGGTTTTAGATAGTTATGATGTGTTTTTTTCTTTTCACGGAAATGAAGCTCAATTCTTGTAAATAACAATGTTCCAAAATATAGTTCCTATTTGGTTCCGATATAATCTCAATGGCTATGTATGTACCTACCTACCTACACATGTCACAAATGGTGTTCTCATGTAGGTACTAAATAACAACGTCAAACGGATGATTGAATACCTTTTGTGACATATGACATGGAGACTGGATCGGAATCAAATCGGAATTATATTTTGAAGATTTTATTTACGATTTTATTAGAATTTTTTCAATAACATGATAATTATGAATGCACATAAACACACTAAGATGCATTTATTGCAAAACCGATTACTTATCAACGCCTTTATTTAGCTTACTTTGCTTATGTAAATATTCAATTACAGTACAATAGTTCAGTTACGGTGGATAACGTAAATGTAATGATAAATTCAAGTGTTAGATGCACGCCAATATCTTAGGAGCATGTGCATCTAAACACTTGAGCCGCTATTATTGAGCACGTGCCTGATACTGGTGGCAAAACACTAATATATTGTAAAGTGGGTTATGGAGCTCGGTTGCTGGAGTGCAGCACGTTTCTATGGCAGCATGTGTACTGAGCACGTTACGTATTTGTATAGACATAGAAACTCACGTTCTATATAATTACCTATCACGATGTAGTTTTCGTTGTATAGGGTATTTTTAGGGCGACTTTAAACCATATGGACATATCTATACTTCTATAATATTATAAAGAGGAAAGATTTTTTTGTTTGTTTGTACCGAATAGGCTCCGAAACTACTGGACCGATTTAAAAAATTCTTTCACTAATAGAAAGTTACATTATCATTGAGTAACATAGACTACTTTTTATCCCGAAAAAATGCACAGTTCCTGTGGGACACGCGGACGAAGTCGCGGGTTGGGTTTAAGGATTTAATATGCGCCAAAACACCAAACTTCAGCGTGAAATCTTGTATTCGGTTTTTTATAAATTGCATAAACGTAATATTCAAAATTGTTGTAAGTGTAATAGGAAGTGTTAGAAAAAAATAAAAAAAAACCTTTCCGATAAAAAATATTCATAAAGTAAAACTAACAAGAAATCATTTCCAACTTATTCTGAACCGAACTAATGGGAACTTTTAATTAGGTATAAGAAAACTTGAGCTCAACTTACACAAGTAAATGAAATAGGTACCTACCTATGTAAAGCGAATGAAGCGTAAATGCATTCGTTCCAGTAAGTAGTTAGCAGCCAGCCCACAGCCCCATAGCGAGCGTATTTTACGACGAGTCTTAACTGTAACCCCAGCCTCAGATCATAGAAACAAGGGAGATGTGCCAAGGCGCTATCGAGCTTGATGCCTGATGTTGGGCAAATTGCTCATACTAAAAACGTACGCGCTGGCGACGAACCGAACACGATCGATGGTATAAATACAGTGTTTTAGTTTAGTGCTAGTGTTGAGTGACGATTAACAGTGTTAGATTGAGGGTGTGCGGAATGTTTAATGCGTGGGAGATCTTTTTATTCACAAGGAGCGCTTAATTATGCGCGTAATTGTGTCGAAAAATGTACTGAAAGTGGCATCAGTTGTTCCCGTACTAATTTGCTATGATGGCATAATATCTCCTTGTTTCTATGATCTGAGACCCCAGCCGTGTCTGCTAGGAAATACCGAGGAAGTAACTATGACACATTTTTTGTGACTGCAACTTTGGTGGATTATTTAGATGTAGTTCCCTTGATTTTTCCCATTTTATCTTCCTAATGCTCATTGATGTGTTTTAGGAAGATAAAAGTTTTCCTATAATTTAACAAATATACTTTTTTTTTCTTTTAAATTAAATATTAAATACATTTTTTTTTGTTTCTAAATTCGCTACTATCTTATTTAATCGCATACATCTTTAGCATAATCGTAAATCAGAAATAAGAATCATAACAGGGTAACTTTATTTTTTCTGCCCTAAATGATATTTGCCCTAAATGGTTTTGCAAATTGGTTAAAAACTCAGATCTTAGAAACAAGGAGATTTATGTTATCATAGCTAATTACTATAAGGGAACTGCTGTCGCCGCTTTTAAAGTAGTGTGCGTCACAACTACATACGCTCCTTTGTGAATATAGAGATTTCCGACATATGAAAAATGCCTCACACCCTCAATCTAACACTATTAATCGTCACTCGCCACTCACACTAAATTAAAACACTATAATATACTCGTATACAGTATAAATAATTGATTGCGTTCAGTGCATCGGCAATATGATCACATTGATCATGTCCAAGCGTCAAGGCCAACAACGCCTTGGCACATCTCCCTTGTTTTTATGATCCTAGGTTCTAAATAACTTTTACAAGTTATTTTTTTGTTAAACCTGATATAAAGATCGGCCTCTTAAACTACCTTTTTACAAACTCTGATGGTGTTATTGCCAATTTTATGGAAGACAGAAAAACAATATAATATATCTAAAACTATGTTGTATGCCTAAACTACCAAATACTCATGCTACCTAACTTTAAGAAAAAATGGTATAATAAATCAAATATAAGTGTTGTTTATTCAAAGAGGGAGCATTCTGCCGTCATAATAGCTCGCCCCAAGTTTTTATAACAAAAGGGACGACCTTTCCGCTTGATAAAAACTTGGGACATTGCTAAACGAGAAGAAAAAGAAAAGTAATTATCTACTGGTTTACATCAAACGTTCTCTTATTCAATAAATATTATGATTGATTTATGTCTGAGGGAATTTATTTTATATCTGAGGGATTTTCGTTTTCTGAGTGATTTTTTTAGGGTTCCGTACCTCAAAAGGAAACGGAACCCTTATAGGATCACTTTGTTGTCCGCCGTCAGTCACCGGACCATAAGTGGAGCCATGTACTCATAGATGACGCCACTAGAAGTATGCAGTAGCGCCATCTATGATCATTTGGCGGAACCCTTAGGGCGCGAGGCATACTCGCACTTGTCCGGTTTTTATTTCTCTCTTTTTAGACAATATTTGTGAATTTCCACATAAGTTAA
Organism: Thalpophila matura; assembly: GCA_948465475.1. Taxonomy (NCBI): domain Eukaryota; kingdom Metazoa; phylum Arthropoda; class Insecta; order Lepidoptera; family Noctuidae; genus Thalpophila; species Thalpophila matura. Next base: position 12,815,182 of record OX419185.1, read on the forward strand.
TTTAGCGAAAGCGAATTTTCGCAGAGATTGTATGTTTAGACAAAAATATTTACTTTTATTAATGAATTCATCATTCAAACCCACTTAATATCGACAAAGGGGTTCCACAAGGTTCCTCCTTATCTAACATCATGTTCAGTCTGTTGCTCAACGACCTACCCGATGCTGTAAGTGAGGCCCATATTTTTATGTACGCCGACGACGTCGCTGCAGTCGTGAACGCCCAGTCGATGGAGAAACTACAGGAGAAAATCAACCTAGTGGTAAACAAAATTAACAACTGGTTTAGGGTGAATGGGTTAATACTTAATATAACCAAAACACATTACATGCACGTTAATCTTTCCGGTAGAAAGTGTACACCATTGTCGCTGCGCCTGGGGAATAGTGTCGTCGAACAGGTGCAATCCACCACATTCCTCGGATTCGAACTGGATTGTTCTTTTACCTGGGGGCCACATATTGATAAAATCTGTGTCAAACTCGGGCGAGCGTGTTTTGCCCTCAAAAGACTAGCACAAACGCTCCCCCGAAAAATGGTAAGAACCTGTTACTTTGCTTTGGTACATTCAATCCTGCAGTATGGCGTCGAGTTCTGGGGGCGAGCTGCTGATTGGGAACGAGCATTCAGGATGCAGAAGCGCGCCGTAAGAGCGATAACGCGTTCACCATGGGATGCAACTGTCAAACCGCTTTTCAAGGAATTACAAATCTTGACTGTTCCCGCTATGGTAATACTACAGGCAGCGATATATGTAAGACAACATCTGAGCGAATACGCAAAGCGCGGAGATAGGCATAATTACTGTACACGTGGTGGAAACAAGTTAGCTAGTATCTCACACACCCTGTCTAAATCAGGAAAGTTGGTTCATGTCATGGGTCCGTCAATATATAATCGGCTGCCTGAGAGTATTGTAAACGCGTCGTCTGACAATGCCTTTAAAGGTAAACTCAAAAGTTGGCTAGCCGATCAAGCTTTATATGACCTTAAAGAATGGTTTTAAAAAAAACGCAATGTACCTATTTTTATATTATATATTTCTTTTATGCTAAATGAAAATTCGTATTGTTATGTTTCCATTATTAAGAATGTAATTTTTTTAATACCTATGTGCTGATATGACTGTTATAAGTTACCCACTATTGAATGACAATGTATGAATGGCCTGTAATTTTGAAAATTATAAATAAATAAACTAAACTAAACTAAACAAAGTAAATACTTTTACAAAAAAAAAATTCTTTACAAGACAAATATTTTTCTCAACGTAAACTAAAATAACATGAAAAGTTTGTGGCAGGTGACATCTCATCTAAAGTTACAAAAAAATGGACCCTAAGTACGATAAGTTGAAGAAACAAGATATTTTGAGTGATGACCTGTTACTCAAGTAGACCTTAGGGCTACATTACATCTGTCATGAAAACTTTTCTTATTAGGAAAAACTAAAATTACGAAAGAAAACTTAGTAAACCAACCCAGTATTGTTTTGGTATTTTGTTTAAACTATAAAAATACGAAGTTATAATTAGAGAATACTCATAACTTTAAAAGAAATATATAGATAGATAGATCAAGTTCCTTATAAAACAGGTGAGCACTACAAGGATTTTTTAAAATTCATCCCCGATGGGTACCTACCTACACGGCGTGAAATAAACCCATGTCATAAACAACTTATAATTTGAAATTACAGTCTCTTTTTGTATATTTTAAGTACAATTTTTAAACATGCTATTTATATATTTTTACTTTCGCATAAACGTTATGATACATGGTAAACAAAACTTCCATGGTATCGTTATAATTATTGTCAACAGCGATTATATCAGTACCTATACAGATTTAAAATTTTCCATGCAATTTAGAACCCCCTACTTAACGCCTTTTAAACCTCGAGGGTTTAATTAAAATTGCGACTGTTAACGGGAGATAAAATTAAACAGTGCACTTCATTTATTAAGGGCGTACCTCGTTTATGCACCTCGTCATAGAACGTGGTAAGTACTCGGTAAAACATTTTTGCTTGAACACTTTTCCTTAATGCATTTTATTTTATGTACAACGTTGAATTGACTCTAGGGTTTTTTGTTGCTTCTATTCTATACACATTATATTGTATAGGTGCATTAAAGAAGGATTTATAAAAAAACTGATTTTTCTTACGTGTTGTAGGTATCAATGCGATAAATGATTTTTAAGCGAAATAATTTGTAGCCAAATCCAAATAAAAATGTTGAACAGGTACCTAATCCCGTTATAATAAAATAAGTTTAAAAGATATTACGTATATTACATTGCGTATTTATATTGCGTATATTACAGTCTTTTACATTTTTTTCCTGACGTTTTGAACACTTTGCAGCGTTCGTGATCGCAGGACGACTGCGACCACGAACGCTGATTTATTATAATGTGTAGTAATCGCGAAAACCTAAGACATTATTAGGGAATCCCGTTTTACTTTGATATTCAATTCAACCGGATTCGGAAAAAAACATATAAATTATAATAATATGTAGCCAAACCTTCACGAAGAGTTCGGCACTTCGGGCGAAGACGAAGACGATTCCCTAAATAACACTGAGAAATAAGTATTACGATGCAATGTGGCCGCGCAGTTCGCCGTAGGTAGGCACGAAGTTTTCCCGCGCGAATGTTGTCGCGATGTGTGCGGCCAGACCATTCCAAAGCATATCCGAAACTGGGACATTCTTACAAAACTGTCGGCAATAAGGCGATAAGATTTTATTTCAACTCGACCCCTATGTTTATGGGGGAAGAAGAGACCTTCGATTTACGTGACATGGCGAATTTGTATCTTAACACCGTGCCGAGATAAAACTCACTGATAGTACGGATTTTATGGCGTTCCTGATTGAAAGATGCGAAAACATCTTCCAAGGGTTTGACTGACCTTCGTCAGACAGTAGTTGTAATAAGGGAGAGTTTTATCACTATCTTGGACGAAAGCATGCTTGCCCGTGCACAGAATTAATAAATGAATAAAACAAAGCTAAGAGGCTAAAATGAAATGGTTTGTTTAAAATAATAGGTATCCTATACCGAAAAGCTTGAGTTCCCGAAATTAAGAAATATTTTCAGGAACTTCAGGAAATACCAGAAAATAATTTAAAACTTATAGCAGGTATTATGGTTAAATCCCAACAAATTCACACAACATTGATATTATTTGAACCAAGCTAGGAATTATCGGTAACGTCAATTCCTGAATCTGATTTTCCTTTAGCAATATTCCCCGAGCGTCGCGTCGTGTCCGTGTCGCATGTCTGAAGCGGAACCTTATCTCACTTCCCATGTTTCGGTTTACGAACTCCAGCGATCGTTCGCGATCTGCCGTCGCCGGATTAGCCGTCTGTATAATTCTGCACTTTGGCTATGGGAAACTGGGTCACTGGGTTGTGTTTAGGGCTATCACTGTCAACCTTCGAACTTCAACATATCACAATAGTTCCACCAGAAGCTGTTTAAAATCATTTAATGCGATCGTTTGGAAAAAATGCGATCTAATTCTCTAGTTACGACTGTAAATAATAAAGACGTTGATATGACAGTTCTGTGCTATGTTAATAGTGTTTAATGATTGCGCGATATCGGACTGTTTGCTTTATATACCTGACTGTTCATTGCCACGCGTGCCACGGGGGAAGGACAGGTCATAGATTACTAAACCGAAAATATTGGATCGATTTCAACGGAGTAATTTGTTTGAACATTGTTGTTGTAAATAGTGCGCAACATTGTTTTAGACAATTTGTTCGTTTTACCACAGGAAACTGTTACCTCTGTTATTTTGCATGTGTTTTAAATTAAAACGTTACAGGTAAAACTGAAATGTGAAGTCATTGAGTCCTTACACTATTTCTGCTGAAATTTATACAATCTGTTAGGTTCACCGAGTGACTTATTGAAGGATTCAAGTACTTAGTCGATACTAATTCGATTAGTTAATCGAATTAGTATCGACTAAGTACTTGAATCCCGTTATCCCGTGGTTACGGGATAACGGGACCAACCTTGATATCACTAAAAAAAACCTGCTCTTCCATACATTCTGTCGAGTCATATCGATAGGGAACAACTGTTTTTCGTGATTTCAAGATCGAACTGGTATCAAATACTGAATAGGTCTCCTTCAATATGACCCTCGTTTATCATAACAGACTGTATTATCTATTTGTATTGTAATTTTGAAACTATTCAAATGGCAGTATTGATTAGGTACTAACTAACAGTCTACCATAACAATCTGTCAAAACTTTATGCTCCATAGCGATTTGAACCCAATATTATTAATATACGAGGCTTCGAAGCACCTCAAACTTGCTCCAAATATGTATAATTTTGTTCCGTTTGTAGCATAGTTTACCTATTCAAATATTGTAGTGTAGTTTACAGTTTCAATCACTACATTAGTGGAATTCTCGCTCGTGATTGAGTCTGTATAACTTTTTTATTGCAGTACACCCAAACTTCCAGGAAGCGGAGAGCAAACTGTTTGTTGTCGAAAGTCGGGTCATTTTCAGTAATATGAAGGCCAAATGTTTGTTGAATGATCATTAAAATATGCAAATTTGTTTAAAATAAAATGGTGTAGTAACGTATAACAGGAATTATCTTAAATGTTTTTATTGAAGTCTGCAAGCTCATTGATAAATAAATACTGACTTTACTATATGATAAATATTAGAAATAACGGATTACTCTGGACCTATAAAATCCGTCCAGTCTTCTAGTGTCGCTCTTGAAAGGCGACACTAATTGAGTGAATGGACTATGCCGCACAATTGCACATAACAAGCAAACTGCACTTGATCGCAATCTAACTTTATGATTGTACTTTAGGTGGGGTGTATTAAAAGAGCTTCGAATTGTGCTGATACTTACTAAGATACATCCAGAATATTCTGAACAGTTAACCCTACTATAGCGTTAGGTATAGATACTTATTGGCCAATCTTTAATGCAGCACAAAACTTTCCTAAAGGTGTGGTTAAACGGGCTAGTTTTTTAACACTCTTGCCGCAATTGTATAGCTGTGAGTTGAGATCTATATCTTGCAACTCAGTAATTAGAACAATTGTCGCAATCTTGCAGCATAGCCCGGCGATATCGCAATGAAATTAAATGATTGCACATCACAATAAATGCTGTAAGATATAATAGATCTCAACTCACAGCTAAACAATTGCAGCAAGAAATTCTCAAAAAACTAGCCCGTTTAACAGCACCTTTATATAGCAATAACGGACACAAGACAAGTAACTGAATATTAACGTCAGAACAAAATTCCCTCACATATTCCTAACAACAATCAAAACAATCTCACTAACAATCTAACCAGATAGAACAACAACTATCAACAACAGAGTAAACAGATAGAACGGCACGGTAAACATTATCCAGCAAACAAGACGGGGCACTATCTAGAGCTTCCTGCTTAGAGTTTATAGATGCATTTCCTCTTAACTATTATACCCGCCCCTTATTGGTGCACCTTTTGTTTTATGAAGGAAGATGTAAATTTTTGTTGGTAGAATATTTTTATATTGTGGAAATACTATTAGTGGACGCTGGTCATACAGCTGCTAATATAAAGTGGATATGGTGGGTCATATCTGGCGCATGTAGGTAGAGTAATGAGTGAAAAATATAGTGCATAGGCCTAGAAAGAAATGGTGGCATGAACTTGACTCCTTTCTTACAACTGTAGTAGATTAGATAGAGAAAAGTGGAAAAAAGAAATCCCTTCCCTCTTTCGAGGCCTTCGCAATTAAAACGAAGAAAAGTAGAAAAAAATTGTGCTGCCTAAGATGCCACCTCAAAATGGCGGCTGTGATTCAACCTGTATTTGTTTGATAGCTCTATTTATGTTCGGTCTATATCTTCTTAGGTCTGCTTGAAAGAGACTGTAATATTTCAGTACAATTTATTCCGTAATCAATAGAATCAGCGCGCCTGGTAACACACATGTATGGTAGAGTGTGAATAAGACGATTCGCACATCGCACCGCATCACGCAGCGTAGCGCGGGGGTGCGTGATCTTTCGTTGTTTGCAAGTACCTGTATTTGTATAGAAATCACGCGTAGTGCAACTAAACACACTGAAAACGCATTCACGCGCGGGGCTTTTGTTCCGTCGCCACGCACCCCGCAGCGTAGCGCGGGGCGGTGTGTGATTCGCCTTAGTAAATTATGTTAATGTCACTCTATGCATATTTTTTATGTTATACGTTCACGTTGCCAAATATAAAGTTCAGAATGCACTCGGTATCCTGGTGAAAACATAAATATTAATACGACTGTACTGCTTTAATCCCCACTCAGTGATGGGATTAAATGTTGTATTATATTTTATCATCGTTAATTAATAGAGCATTAATAATTATGACAGATTATTGGTCATCGGTTGCCTGTTGAATACAGTTAATATAATAAATTAAATATTTCGCAGAGATGATGTTTACAAAGAGAAGTATGGTTTATATTTTCAGTCTCTACTCTTTAAGTATCTATGTGTAACACGAAATATGTGTGAATGGTAATAAAACCGATCTAATACGCCTATTCAACCGTTTAATTCACCGGTTTTCCTACTTCCCGGAAATGAACAAAATTGCTTATAAATGGACAAAATCACACTATAATTATATATTATCACACTAATATTTTTTCTACCAGATACATTAGGCAGGGCATTGCCGTAAGGCTAGAGTTGTCAGTTGAAAAATACCGCTTCACCGAGCTCCGCTGCCGCCTACGGCAATGCTATTGCGGCTCTGTGTGACGCACTTTAATGTAAACATTCATTAGTAAAGCAATCAAGCACAGCTATGGAAGGCAACTGATGTACCACAATGAGCCAATGGTATAACATCATTAATGAGGTCACATCAAAGCAGTCTTTGAATAAACTTTTATGATTTTTTTACACCATCAACCTGATGCAAGCTAAGTAAGGAATACCAAAATTGCAAAAATATTAGGTACGCATTTTGTAATCAACTCTCATTAATATTGTGTGACCACTCATTTCATTCACTCACACACACTACTCTGTTAATAGGTAGATAGATGTAGTTACTTTAGCAACCTGCATACTTATCTCTATTGTAGTGTATGTACGCGAATCTGTCACTCGCATAGCCAAGAGCAGCTTTTGATGCAGAACTGTTTCACATTATTTTATCGGCTTTAGAAGTCAACTGCAGGTCTCACGGGAGCACAAAACGTTTGCACAATTGCACGTGTGCTAAGGGAACAGACGGGATGTAGGATAAACATTTGCGATCACGTGCACAAGTGCATAATGTTATTCCCGATTATTTAAAGCTTGTACTCGTAATGAGCAGAATTTAATATATTTATTGTAAAATGTTCTCAGCAACATCAAAGCATCTATTTTAGATTTAATTATTCTTAAAAATAACTCTGACAACCGAAGCTGTTCCAAGAAAATCGATGTAGAAAATGTTGTTTTCTGATAACATTGATTGCGTGTTAATTTATAATATTACAAAAACTGAACGGTTGCTATTATCACGATTTTCCATCGCGGGTGCTCGTTTATCCGATAACTTTTCGATTAAATAGGGAAATTACTTTTAACAACGGGCAATTACCGTGACCTGCACCATTGGCTTCATTAGCTCGATAAATAGTAAAAGTTAAAACGGTTTTACATTATAAAAGTCATTATAGATAAACCGTAACTCTCTCAAACTGAGACTAAAATATGTTTATGATATCAAACTCCATAAATACAATTCCATTTCCAGAATATATTGCTTAATTTAGATTCATATTGATATTTCTGGCAGCAAATGTAGATGTATGTAATAGATGAAAACGGAAGCTAGATGTCCAAGGTTGTTCTGTTGACGTTATTTTTGCACAGGGCCATGGGCGAACATTCTCGTTCATCTGGATGCATTGTCTCTGTAACTGTGGACCATTCAGTGAAGCTTGATTGCCGTACATGCAGCACCAATTTTGTTCAGCTATTTAGTCCGAGTATTTAGGCATTGAGAGCAACGGTGTATTGTTCCGGTTTTTTGAACTTGAAGCCGGAATTAGATCAATTTTAGTAAATGTTCGAGTAGTTGATGCTGCTCCAGAAAGTGGAAGGTTGTTTATCGTTAGTGTTGATTGGCGAATGCTCGATTGACGGCGATCTAATGTTGATTCAAATCTTTGTGAATGCGCCTCGGTGGTTTGTTTTCTGTTTCTTGTCGATCCAATTACTGATGACCAATTTGAAGCTGATCATTGAACATTATAATTCATAACTGTTAGAGTGGTCATTTGCTAGATGTAAGGTACTCCTTTTAGCTATGGGTAATGTCCAACTGAAAATATATTTTTCTAAAAAATTGTGTCTATGCCTAGAAAAAAAATTGACGGTGATTAAAAAGTCATCCGTTGACAGAAATAATATACACACATCAAAAGTATCTAGGGATCAACATATATTTTTGCAATAACTTTTCTCCTGATTGATATTAATTAAAATTTTCTTTAAGGATTCATCAAATAAAGTGTTTTCGTTTGTCACAGTAACGATAAACCAAGTCACCTTTGCATTAATAAAGAAATTTGCCATTTTCCTAATAAAGGGATTTTTGACATTTGAACCACTAACATTAAAGTTCGAAAAAAAGACTGAAATAACAGTTTTCTTTAAAATTTTATTGGGTAACTTAAACAATTAATAATCCGTGTTTCTACCGCGAACACTAACAACACAAGAACATCGGTTTGGCATACTCAAAATGAGTTCATCCAAATCACGCTGTGGAATGGGCGCCCATGTTCGTTGCAACAACAAAAAAAGGTCTTCTTGCGACTGGATACCCTCCATATTCGGCAGAGCTCTTCTCTGTAGCATATCCCATGCATGCTCAATCGGGTTCAAGTCTGGCGACTGAGCAGGCCAGGGCAGGACATTGATGTTAGCTGCAGCGAGAGTCTGTCTTACAACTCTTGCGGTGTGCGGTCGTGCATTATCATGCATTAACTGAAATAAGGGACCGATTTGCACTTGTAGAGGAACGATGACGTCTGATACAATCGTCTCAGCATAAATTTGAGCGTTGAGGTTGCCTCTGATCCAAATCAACTCAGTTCTTCCGCCGATCCAAATACCCGCCCATACCATGATGGTTCCACCACTATAAGGATGGACTTCCTGGCAGGATTTTAATCGCTGTTGGCGTCCAGGGGTTCTCCAGTGTCGTATACGTCTTGTATCCGGTCTCATACCAAAACGAGACTCATCAGAAAAGCACACGAAACGCCATTGTTCTTCTGCCCAATTTCTGTGTTCAAGAGCCCATTGATATCGAATCCTACGATTGTGCATTGCTATAGGTGGTACCCGTAGCGGTCTTCGGGAATGAAGGTTCACTTCATGCAAGCGGTTTCTGACTGTTTGGTCGCTAATTAAGTTCCCTGAAGAGTGATGAAGCCTCACGGCTAACATCATGGCGGTTATTGTTGGAGCTCTTCGAGTTAAGATTTGAATGTATCGGTCTTGTCTCCGTGTGGTGCAGCGATACCGTCCTCCATGGCGCTCAGCCACGGTACCAGTGCTTCGGTAACGTGTCCAAAGTCGACTGATAACACTCTGACTTGTATTCAGAGCTAAAGCTACAGTACGTTGCCGGGAACCAGCTTCTATCATTCCCACGGCTCTGAGCATTTCTTCCCTGCTTAAATGACGTCGCCGCTCCATAATAACGTTGGTTTTAATCAGTAGTAGGGAAACAGTAGCACTAATAATGTCTTCAATGCGTTGTATGTTTTTATAGGGAAAATATTGACAGCTTATTTTCATCTTTTACTCGAATTTGATTGAGAGTTCCTGATTCAAATTATGAAATGCACCAAAAAGGATCCATATAAATTTATAAAATCATAAATTTATTACAAAGCCACATCTCAATCTCAAGAAATCCGCATAAAAATGCTTGATCCCTAGACACTTTTGATGTGTGTATATACAGAAGTATTCTGCAAAAAAAAAGACACATGTTACTTATAAGTAGGTACCTAAATGTTTTTGATAATGCAAAACATTTTAGTCCAGAAAATATATTTAAAAAACCCGGGTTACGATCTAGAGTTAGATATAGTCATTGTACTAGACGATTTCATTACAGAGACAATGTCGTGAAATAAAAAACAAAACAAAGCGTAAACAATGTGTTGAAAGGCCTAAAATATTCACAACCTCAATAATTTCCCTATCTCCATACAAGGCATAAAAACGCGGCCAATAACCTTTCTCTTTAATTAAGAGAATTAACACAAAGCACCAACAATTTAAGGACAATTCTGCGAAAACATTATACAGTATACATGTTGAAAAAACCGCAAAGAGCATTTCATTGTATTCGGCGGGAGCTCGACCTTTTTCGGAGTTGCGAATCATTTTTCTAACTTTTTTTCGGGTCAGTCAGTTGGTGGGGCCGGGTATCGGGTATTACGTGTGATGTATAGTGACTGAAACTTTACTTTATCAGATTTTTTAGAAATTGTTTTCAATGTCTGATTTTCAAAAAATATTCAGGTCGGTTCGGCACTACAGAAAGATTCTGCAGGAGGCTGGAAAATATCAATGCTGTAAATTGCTGAAAGTTGTTGCGGAAAAATTATACAAATAAACATTTTTTGCCTAGAAAATATTTTTATTTCACTTTCTCGTTTGTCATAATTATATCTGACAGCAAAAAATACATAAAATATGAAACAATTTAGCACATCCAGTTATTAACTACTGGATAACATCTCATTTTAAATTATTTATGAATATTTCCAGCGTAATTTAAGGCACTCATAATTCTTAGCGAAACATTCCTATGTAATATCAAGGCCAGCCAATTTATTTGTCAATATTATGGCATGTTTCCAACAATTCCATTTATTTAGTGGAATAATCCAGTAGTTATTGGCCCCGTAATACGTACTATACGCTAACTATTCTATATTTTCTTACGAGATTGACCGCTCGTGAAGTGAGTAGAATAAATTAAATTCTAAAGCTAGCGCTATACTGGCAATGCGATGGTATTTTAGTATTGAATATTTTTTGTAGCTCTTTATATTTGATACTCTTTATGTTAAAAAGTAATTAACGAAATATGGTGGTAATCATTCCACAAAAAGTTTGCACCATATTTTTTTCGTAAATCGCAAATTGGGTTACAAAGGGCGAGGGGAAGCCGGTAGGTACAATAAAATATGTAGTAACAAAATGATAAATAATTTAGTTTTACTTTGTTATCTAATAGATAGGTACCTATTCGTTAATTCGTTGTATTTTCAATTTTACATACTCGTATTTTGAATAAGCGAATAGATAATATGATGTAAAACGGAATGATTTATAAAATTATAATCTATACTAGTACCTACCTATAGCTGAAGAGTTTTTTTTATTAAACTGGAATTACTGTGGGTTTATGTACCTACCTACATTTTGGATTTTTTAACAAAATATAAAAATACTGTTTTTAGACTATTGGTCTTTATTTTTTATTTGTAAATAATACCTACTTAAGTTTGTGTAAAGGAAAACAAGTGATCATTTTCCATAAGGTACGTCATACTCGACATGCTATTATGACAATCGCTTTACGTCGCTTTACATCGCAGACTTTGTGCGAATGAAAGCTTCGTGTTGTTCGATGAGTACGAGCGTATATTACGAATGTACGTCATCTCTTGAATAGAAATGACGTTGCTTGTAAGCGGGTAGCACATACAGGGCTATACATAGGCAGCGATGTATGTACTGCATCGCCTTTACACTCGATATAGTACCTATATTCTTCAAGATTTTAACATCTTAAAGCCAGGCTTATTGTTGTCTATAGATTAAATAATATGAGACTTACTTAGGGCCAATTTCACAAAGCTCTGTTAGATGTTGAAGTCAATTTGACTGTTTTGCATAGTGAGATAGGTATTATGTCAACAAAACATTTAGCAACTAACAGAGTTTGCTAAAATTGGCCCTTAGGTATTTGTTAAACGGACCTATGAACCTTTTAGGTATAATTATTAATTTATGACCAATACTGACTTTTATAATGGAGGAAGTCAAAGTCAAAATCAAAGTCAAAGCATTTACTTTAAATAGATCACTTACAGGTGCTATTTAATTTTTGAAGGAATCAGTCAGTCAGAAAGATGAAGCCCGTTCCAAAGTGTAGATTTTTATCGAGATGAATGGGCAAGAAACTTCATGGTTACTATTTTTAATCAAGTCATTACAATATCATGGTTACATTGTTTTTATGCCGGAAATAACAAAAATAAGTGAGAACAATGTGAAAAAAGTCTAGAATAATGGAAGGTAAAATACAAATACTTGTCGTAATATTATTATTTGCCAAATTTGTTCACATCCATCACAAAGACATAATAATACGAAAGTGTTACTAGAAGATCCTCTACCTGCCAATGCCATAGAGAGATAATTTATGAAGCATATAAAATACAGCAGTCATTTTCTTCTTATTTACTCATAGGGATATACAGTATTATAATAAAAGCCTTAGCTATTTCTTTTTCTCTGAACCACAATCGATAACAGAACCCATTGGTGAAGAAAATAATTTTTTTTTTTTTACATTTATATCATATGGTTGTCCCGAATTCTCTAAGAAACTTGGATTATTGCAAAGTGCAGTGACCTTCGCTTTATGCCCGCCCGAACGTTGTGTAGGTAGATCTATCCAACGTAAGTTACGTAAGCGACGCAGGGGGATGCGCGGGAGGGTAGGGGTGGCGCCACTCGGACGCGCGGCTGAGTAATTAGTCACCGACCTAGCTTTGACGCAAGCGCATGCGTCATCATTACTCGCGCGTACACCGAAAGTTTTACGTAAACGTTTTGCTACCGCAAAACACTTTTTATTAAAATGTAGGTACAATAGGAAGTGTTACGAAATCGTGAGAGTGTATACATACAAAGTGGTGAAAGTCTTTACGAAGCTCGAAGACGACTAGACTCGGATTAAGTGTACCGGCAACCGCGCCGAGCTTTCTGTGAGGTTATTAGAACATCAAAACGCCAACATTTTCGTCACAAATCATTGGTGGTCATTCCGAAACCCTCACGCTATCATCAAGTGCGATTCAGTGCCAATGATTCGATATGTTGCGGGGTACCTACACCCCGCAACATATCGGACTTTTTAGAATACCTACGTGCCGCTCGCGTTTCTACGTAGGTACACGATTTTAACAGATGTATCGTTTCCCTTGTTTACAGTTACAGTTTACACTACAGTTACAGTTTAGAAGAATTGCGAAGTTAATAATTATTAGTGTATTTGACAAAAAGTGCAGTGCTCGTAAGGCTACGGTCAACGTTATCAAACGTGCAAGGCTGTGCTTAGAGAAATGGACTCCACTTTGAACAATTGTTAATGTTAAGGTATCAATGACTTTATTTTCGTTTTTTTTTTTTCATTTTGGTTTTTATTGATTATTAATTATTGCACATAAGGTAATTACAATTTTTTAAATACGAAAAAGAATACTGTTTTTTGACGGTCCTAAGCTCGTAAAAGTATGAAGGAAAAATTGCACCTTATGACAATTACGTTGGTAAGATAATGGCATGGCTGGCGGCATAAGTTACCTACCGCCACTGGGCGCGGTCAATGACCGCTCCACGTACCTTGTAAGCGACGAGTGGTGACAATAAAGTTCGTTACTTTTTTGGATAACTTCGAAACGTATTATCTGTTTTTTCGAAAACAAATAACAAACACAAATAAAATTAGGAAATAGTATATTTAATTTAGAAGAGGTTCTGTGAAAATAGCTAAGGCATTTATAATAATCCTGTATAACTGTAATCTGATGTTATACTACCTTCCGCCCGCGGCTGCACCCGCGTTTTCCGGGATAAAAGGTAGCCTTTGTGTTATTCTGATGTATAGCTATTTTACTGTAGTTTCATCAAAATTCGTTCAGTAGTTTTTGCGTGAAAGAGTAATAAACATCCATACATCCATCCATCCTCACAAACTTTCGCATTTATGAATATTAGTAGGATAATAAGAAGTTCTAACCGTTTGATGGAAATTGATAAAATCGGTCTTTGAACACCATTTAGAACCACGGCCATTGGCTTGGGGAAAGATAAGAAACATCTTTTAAATTGGTTTTCATTTGCATTATGGTTACGATTTTTCTTTGACAAGAACGAAAATAGTATTTTGTATTAGAATTCCAGAATTGTAATTCCCCGAGGCAAAGGAGGTTTTGTGCACCAACGAAATAAGTGCCGTGAGCCCGTGATTGATTAGGTAGTCTTGTAGTTAGACCTATTCAGATCAATCCAGCTGTGAACGTGCGCTTTGGTCGCTTTAACGGGTAAAGCTTAAAGCTCTTTTTTCGAGAATTTACAATTTTATGCTCGTCTCAAATAGAGGGTAGGTACAGTGAGACTTGGTATACGGACGCGGATGTGTTGAAGAAGGACCTGCCATTGTCCGTCCTTTATCTACGTCTTTTGTGTGCTTCGAAACTATTATTTATCTTATGTCTAAACATGCTCTACCAATGCTAATTCCCAAACCAACACTGACATTAAAAATTAATGTAGGTATATCAACATTCTATAAAACCGTGGCTTTATCTTGCTCTTCTATAAAATATGAACCGTTCACAAGTAGGTACGTTGTAATATGAGGCGGTACATTATAAATTGCCGCCTATCGGGTATCGCGCCCGGCTGCCTGCTTTCGCCGAGGTGAGCCTCCTCTCAACCGCATTTCTTTTTTATTTTTAAACAACGTAGGCACCCTGAACCGACATCTGAAGCTTATAAATATACACTGTATAAATAATGGGTGATTTTTTTATCTAGCTTCGTAGAGGACTATAAATTAGATCGTGCTAGTTATACCTATCTTAGTAGATAGATAGGCGGAGAATATTAATATAGGTCTCCGATAAGTACCTATACTTGAGTTAATAGGTACTTAGTTTTTTTTTTCGTTTGTTTCGCTTATTTAAGCGGAATCTCTACTTTACAGAATATCACAGCCAAATAACCTCCTGAGGATGCGCTGTGTTGACAACGGGGGACCTAGTTGTCCCCTAAGCTGTCGGCACAGTGGGGTCACAAGGGGTCCCAACGCGCATGTGGTACTACTCGGTGTTGCAAGTGTTTCTAGGCCCTGGTAACCGATTGCCAACAGGCAAGCCGTACGCCTTTTTGCCACCATCGTAGTATAAAAATAAATAATAGATACTAATAAATGGATCTAATAAACCAATAAATTGTGGTCAGTATGTAAATTAATAAGGTTGTCAAAGAAGTAATAAGTAATTCCTATTACTATAACCACAGGAAATTAAGCCGACCTTCGTCAGTAACAGATGTACTTAACAGTCTACATTTCAGCTTCAATAATCCGTGCGATAACATCTCCCTGAATCGTAATTCTGAAGGCCAAGATATTACTTCATGTGGAAAGTTATCAATCTCGTAATAATTTAACAGTATGACGTCTCGGTAATCCAGCACCTGGCGAGGAGTTGTTACGTAACGGAAAATGAAAGTAACGTGTATATTTTAATATTTTAGAAGCAATAAACTTGTACCTAAAGTAACGATTATATGGTCAGACTCCACCGTCAGCGAGGTATAGGAAAGCTAAAACTTCCGTATTTTTAGAAAAAGGAACGAAGCTTTTAATAATTACATTTTGGGAAAAACGAATAAAATAATACAAACGTTATCTTGATACATATTTTATGATATGCGTGCTTTGATATCATTTTATTACCATTTCCTGTTGTCTAGATCATAAAAGTTTTACTGCGGAAGAAATCTGCGATAGTTGGGAAAGCCAATCACGGCATGGTTGGAAAAAAATTGCTTTTGTTTGTCAAAAGGAGAGATGAACATTAGCGGCTTACCGCTTATCATATATTGATATGAAACCACTATCGAATATTTTTTAATCCAAACTGAACCGGAGTCCTAGAAACTCACTATAGATTTTAAAGCGATTAATTTGAAACGATATAAAATGTCATAGCTGATAGCTTTTGACGGACCGGAGCGGTATCGTTTAGGCTCACTTTACGCATTTGTACCATTCTGCTGGAAGTAAATCCTCTATTTGTAGCTAAATTACATTTTTATTATTTATTCTCCCGAGGATCACTCAAAACGCACCAGTTTAATGGAGTTTCACGAAGTACCTACTTATCTATATATTTTTTTAGATACACAGATAAGCCGTTTTTGTATTTACACACACTGACATTATTTGTTGGTTTTATTTACCTTTGAAATTAAGGGTTTCTAAATATTTTTTATTATTAATACTCTTTTTATAACAGATATCAAACCAAACGCATAGGTAACACACACTGCAACTGCACTGCGTTTGGTGTGATATCTCACAGAGTTTCAAAGATTACAAGTCTTTCTGCTCAATGCACGCACGCAGTGCACTCGTATTCGGTGTAGACAAGCCTTTAAACATTCCATCGCATTGGCGCTTAGGGCGCGTTTCCACAAAAGATGTGTGCGAGGGATGTGTTTGATAAGAACCAATAGAATAGCTTCATTTACCTAGCCTGACCTAGCCTCATGTAAATGAAGTGAATCTATTGGTTCTTAACAAACAAATCCCTCGCACACATCTCTGATGGAAACGCACTCTAAAATCGTGAATGCGGATAGACCAATGACCAATGATAAAGCAAGACTTTAAAATCTTAAATAATCATAAATTATTAAAAGAGTCCACTAATTGTTTGTAGCTACAAAATAGTAGAAAACAATTTCAACTTTTGTTAAAACAAAGTAAGTATGAAAATGAGTGCAATTTAAATCAAACAAAACTTTAAGTAGGTAATGAGTAAGTTTTAGTGAATCATTAACAGCACTAAAATTGTTCTTTGAACAATCATAATTTTATGTTTATGATAATATCAAAGACGGTGCTACTAAATTGTAAAAAACTTACTATTATTTTATGTTTATATTTTGAATGGGATTTTTTCCAACTAAATTTTTCTTTGATAGTAAACCGTTCTTTCGGTGGGAGTAAATCAGGTGGACAAACAAAATTACACCCACACTCATATTTAACAAACTCACCTGTCAGTTGATAAGTGACTATTGGTTCTAGAAAGAAAATAAAATTTTGGTGCAATATTTTCAATTCTTATTTCTCCTAGCACAAGTCTATGACGTCCTGCGTTCGTCTCTAATAGGAAGCGACATTATTTCTGAGTGTTAAGAGGGAACGGGGCCTGCGAGGAATTTGAAAAATAGGTATTTGAAGAAACTATTGCCGTCGCGCTGCGCCCGAACAACCTCCGTAGTGTGTGATAGGGACAGCTGCAGCTCAGACCGATTATATCACAAAACAATTGACGAGATTGACGTTTTTTATTCCCCCTTTTTCTCCTCGAAAACTGAGCCGATGCAATTTTATTTTTTTTATTTATTTAAAATAAGAGTATGCTTAGGTTCCTATCATTTTCTTTTATGTTAAAACCTTTTCTAAATTGTCTGGTAATCCTCTAATCACGGCGGTAAAAATAGGTCATTTTTTGTAATTTTTGGAGGGTCATATTTTCTTTACTAATTAGTTGAGAGTTGAGTTAAGAAAATGACAGGGACATGTATACAACCGACCTTGATTTTATGAAACAAAAAAAAAATTCTCTAGAGCCATTATTCAGGAAGAAAAAAGGGGAATACGTTTGTATGGAGAATCTCACGCCCTGTTCCCTCTTAAGGCTTTATTTTATATCATTTCCTGTGTGTCACGCGGACGAATACGCGGGCAAGAGCTAGTGATCCTTAAAGTTGAAAAAATAAAGGCGCAAAGTAACCAACATGAAATAACAAGCATAAATTCTCGTCAAATTCAGTTTTACAATCAATCTCAAACATCCCAATTGCTACGGATTTCAATTCACTGCTGATGACGTTAATATTCCATGCAAACGTGACGTAACGAATTTGTGGAATGACAGGTTTCTGTAGGAAAATTGCTCTCGATATAATATTACTTGTATCGAGCGAGATTGCGAATAAACTTTATCGAATAACTGCCACTTCTCGATATTCGATTTTCTGAAATCTTTATTCAGATTCTGTGTAATGTATAATATATTTTTATTTTTTATGTGAAGATTGGAGTACCTACTTGCCGATTGATTTTCAGATATAAAAGGAGAAAACCAAAGTAAGGAATATGAAGATTTCAATGAAATGAATAAAAAGGCGCACCTCAGTCATATGCATGCTAATGAGTCTCGAACAGTTGCTTTGAGCAAAATGGGATCTGGGAATAATTTTCTTCCAAAGATGAAGTGAAATTCTCAAACGGATTTGCTATAGAGTCTTTTATCTTCCCTGATTAAAGTAGGTAAGTTTTGCAGTACTTTTCAGTATAATATAATAGTTTGTTTCTACTCTACACGTATTTTGAGACCTTGTAAACCCTAGTTCACTAAGGCCATGCTGTTTCAACTTACAGTTGCGTATCTGTAACCGTCAAATATGGCGGCTTGTACGACAATTTCATACTGACTTAACGATTACGTACTGACTTACGAATACAGATGGTTTGAAGCAACCCGCCCTAAAGGTTGTATTATAGAACCTACCTCAATACTCATGCTTTACCTAAAACTATTTGCTAAAGGCGAGATCTGTGCTTTAGTATCGTTCTGTAATACCACTTATTTTGCTTATATTATGGTGAGTTTTTTCAAGCATCGCCAGTAGTGGACGATTTGCGGCTGATATCATGATGTGCTCTTGAGCTTGACACTTTGAAATGATCAATGTGATCATGTTGCCAACGGACCGTATGCGATCGATAGTTTATACAGGGTATCCCACGGCTATGCCACATGGAGGGAAAGTACTTTAAATATTTGAGATAGGAGTTTTTCTTCATGGAAACTTCACTTTATTGTAGATATTGTAGAAGTTGTTTTCTAGTTTTTTGAAACTTCAGAGTACTTTGTTGACGATTGACTTCTCTTTGTAAAGTCCTTTTTACATATAAGCTGATTTAACTTAGTAAGTAGTAAGTTTTAGTGTTCGGGAAAAGGTAAATCCTCTAGAAACCACCCTAACGAAAGTTAAGGAAGTACTTAAGAATTCACTTAAAATAAGTGGACCCTTAAAACAAACGTTTTCTACTCCATTAAGCCACCGTTTAATGTAGTAAGAAGGTGCTTGAATAGTTTACCATCAAATTAAACATTGTGCGATGAGACCTAGAATTCTTTGGGCGGAAACTTTAACGAGATTGAATACTTAATTATAGGAAAATTAATCATCAATAAAGAATAAGAAAATAAATTCGCGAATAGGTATAAACTCATAAAACCTTCTTTTCAGTAGGTTCCACGAAATAATCGTCTGATTTCATCAGTTGAGTAGTCAATAATCTTTAATAATTTAATGATTAAATAAATGTTTCTGCTTGTTATCTTATTGACCGTTTCAAATAAAATATCGTGATCCCGCCTATTTGTTTACTAGTCTTAAAATCATCATGACATGTGTAGAATTTTGCTGTTGTCGAATCCAATACATTTATCTTACGCTCATAAGAAGTGCATTAAAGACATTTAAGAATTCAACTGATGCGGATGTCACACGGTGGTTAGAGCAATGGCAAGCGGCAGAGGTCGCAGGTTCAATTCCCGCCCGTGTCAGTTATTTTAAATGTCATAATTAATTATTTTTAATAACACATTTTATCTAGATCTGGAATTTCGTCCTCTACAGTCATTAACTCATTATACAGAAAACGCATGCTCCAATGTACCAGATATTCGTATTAAAAATAAAACTTACTAATGTACCTATATTATTAAGGGAACGTTCTCTGAAATCAATTCCACATTTCGATAAGTGAGGCAATGATTCGAGTCACATGCTTCATACGCTTCGTTCACACTCGTTAGAGCAAATTGTCCGCTTGCTCGTTATAAGCAGAGTGCCTTGTTACACGAGTGTAGGTATCGATTTGAATCGACTAGCATTATCGAAGAAAAACGTTCTCGGAAAATGTGAGGTGTCGTGTTTTCCGCCCCTTGATTACCTAAACTGTGTGCGATGGGTTAAACGGTTCAGAATCAGGTTTAATGGCTCTATGCGTGTGGTTTATGGTATGAATTCAGAGATAAGATTGCAATTTGTCGTTAATGATCGTATGATTAAGCTGTGTTTTGCAACCACGTGTTTTTTAACGCACAATTTTTTTTTTATTATTGTTTTAGAGTCCTTTTTGCTCACAAAGCTATACATGTGTGTAACGTCGATAATAATATAGTAAATAGTACCTACCTACCCCCAGTTATCACACTAATAGGTATTGAGGGTATTATACATGCAAAAGTTTGGGTATGTGGATGTGTGTATGTTTTTTATTCTTTCACGTTGAAACGGCTGGACGAACAGGGATGTTTGACAAACAGATAACCTGGGACCTGAAGAAGCAGATATGCTACTTTTCATCCATTTTAAGTCGTGGGCAATAGCTAGAATTTTATAAAAATAGAATTCTAATTAGGTATAGGTAATTACGAGTCACATAATTAAGTGTATAATATTTGATGAAGATCTTACAACTTGTCATCCCCGCATCAAAATTAAACTTTGAAACGATAAACTTACGGAGCATTTTTCCAAGAAATTGTTAATTGCCACTTGTCGTCTAACTTTTTAACGTTGTTATTTAATAACGAGCTGTTAGGTTGTACACGAAACTTATTTTTAAAGTGACTACTTTTACTGTAACTACTCAATTTAAAGTTACTGAAATAGCTAAGACTTAATTAATTGAAATAGTATAAGTATAAAGAGAGCTGTTTTATAGGTAAACGTTCTTAGATATTGGTATATATTTTTGGTCCATTTAATAATGAATTAAAACGACATCGCAGGTGAATTTTTGATAATTTGTCATCAACATAGTGGTTTCAAATTGTCATAATATTACCACCACGTCAATGGCTGACAAGATAAAAACATTAATCCTGGTTGGATAGACAATTCCATCAATTTTAAATAAGTAAGTACTTTACTATGTTTTCCATTAATTTAATTGCTTGAATCAATCTATCAACATTAAAATACACAATATTTTGTACTACCTACCTTATAATAGAAACAGACAGTCGAATTGAAAATTTATTTGCAATCGAATTCAATAAAAATAATCTTATCAACAAAACATTAACTTAGTCTCAAGGATTCGCCAGGCAGGTTAAGATATTTATCTTATAATAATTATTATGTAGGTAGGTATGCTAAAGAATTTTATTTCTAAAAAGGATACACGAAAAATATGGGCCCCAAACGAGGCAAATCGATGCCAATATACCTTTTCAATATTTCAGAATATTATGTTGGGTGGTTATTTGCGTCGAATAGTCGTAACGTAATATTAATTTTGACAAGAATGATTTTCTAAACATTGCGCAAAGAAATATATTTTTTCTTGATAAAGGCTTAATACATTATTCTAAATTCAGAAATCCTAATAAGAATATAGAAGATAAGAGTTAAGTCGGTTAGGTACCTTTAGTCAGTCAGTCATGGTTTTCTACCACTCTGACTCGTTTCCTGAATTCAGAGTAGTGACATAAGCCTTTTATTGTTATTAAATGTATAGGAAATTTTCAAAAACAACTGACACAGGCGTGGTTTGAACCCGCGACCTCTGCCTCACCGTGGCATGCCACGGCATAACATAACAGCATAACATGGCTTTAACATGTTTAAAATTTCCGAAAATATACATTTCTAAAGCTTTTTATTATCATTTTACATGATAAAGAAAAATTAGGTAGGTCGGTTAGCGAGATGTTTCTATAAGAATATGTTAGGGTTATCTTCTTTTCTTTATTGAAACATCTCACTAACCGACAGCCATGTTCTCTATAGACCATAATAATATAATAGCATATAAAGAAACACTACAAGCACACAAAAGGCGCAACATTCATTTAGTCAAGAAAGCACTATTCAACGCTGCGACTGCAGGAACGCTGTGGGGTGTAAACTAGGCCAGGTCCACTATGTGCGCCTATCTCGGCCTTATCTCGCGGTTCCGTGGCGATTATGACGTTAACAATACACTTTTGTTCTCTATCTCACTCTATCTAGTGTGCCTACAGAATGATGAACGTTCACAGATCGAGAAACGGTATGATATCGGGTGATAGGTAAGTATTTCTTACTTTTTGCTCGATCAAAAATTAAATGATGTCTTTAAAAAAAATATAGGTATCTTCGTTAATGATGGTATTTTCCCTAGATGTGTTTTTATTTATTGTAGGTACCACAGGTCGGGACGCGCCAGCGGTCGGTTCTGCAACTCAGCGTAAATCTAATAAAAGTTTATTTTATCTACTTAGGTAGTCTAATCTAGTGTGTTTTGTTATTTGTTTCATCGCTTACTATGGGTTCATAATAATGTAGTTGGAGTTGGAGTATGAACATCTTTAAAGATTACGTCGTTTTGGGATTACCTTGTAATGTGTTTTGTGTGAAAAAAAAACAGTTTGTATCTAATTAGGTAATAATTCGGAATCAATAAACGTAGTAGGTTTATCATTAAGACATTGTTTAGTAATGTTATTAGGTAGGTAGGTATATCTTATTTAGAGAAGCAAAATATAATAGTATGTATAATGTATAAACAAACAACCACACACTTTTACTATAATTCCGAAACACAATAACGATAATTGTGTAACGAGTAACTAGTAGTTTAGCTAGTATGTTAGCTAGTATGTTTACTAATATGTCGTTAGCTTCTCTGAATAAAATATTTCGTGGAAAATAGAAGAAAAAACAAAATAACGTAATCCCGAGAAAGTAATATGTCAAGTAAAGAAAACATATTGTGAAGGTGATGAGTCACCCATCCATCTTTATTTACGGACAATCGCGAAGGACGCTTTGTTACAAATGTGGCATCAGATGCCGAAATACCTTACGTTGACGACACCTGAATTTTATATGTTAGAGAAAATTACGTACCTTCAAACGATACATCAAATACGAATGTAATATCTTTGACATTACTGTAAAATGTAGCAAAATATTTGGTTTGACACGTTATACGAGTACATACCTATATACTCGTAAATAATAAGATCTACTACACTCCATCAGTTTTGATAATGTTTAAATGTATGTATGTATGTATGTATGTATAAAGCATCAAATTGAAAAATCTCCAAATGGTTTTTTTTAGAACGCCATATATAAAATATGGCATGCCTAATTGTTTAATCGCGTTACTACACTTCCATACTTTTTTTTACTAAGAACATTATCATAATAAAAACATTATTTTAAATTTTTAGCTAAAAGTTACTACTATCTACCGGAAACAGGTTTTATTTGAAAACAGAAACATACAAAATTACACAAAACTGAACAAATTCGTTATAAAATATTTAAGTATAAATTAAAAGAGTAAAGAACTCGATCAAAAACGTACGAACTTCGCTGGCGCAGTATAAAACGTGATATTTTGTTTAAATTGCTGATATAATCGCTCTTTCAGAGTATTATTTACGATTCATTATAATACACACTGACGGTAGACGCGTTCGAAATATACATGTCTAAATAAGAAGCATACAACTACACAGTACGAATGCTTCCTAAAGTAGGTACTTGTGTAATTAGAACTAATGAAAAAAAAATATTCAAGACACCCGATTTGTAGAGCCGATCCGTACGAGTCCCGATTGATTGACACGTTAAGGCGACGGTAAATGGTAACGGCCGTAAATCTCAAGTTTTAAATCTCTTATTTCACCGTCAAATAATGCAGGTTAGTTGTGCAATTTTTTTATGTTAAACTAAAACATATACCTATACATCAATCGTACCTGTGAATATTTAACTATTATAGTACTGTCTACCCAAAACATAAAAACCTAATTACTTTCAAATCGCTTAAGATATTTTCATGATTTGTTTTGTGTGAAAAGACTATGTTACTACCTATAATATTGCCTGTTACACGTCTTATTGTCTTATTCTATTTATCTGTTACACGTTATACGTCTAATTCGGCACAGCGCGCTCCTTGATAGGCGAGTCGTATTGCTCGGTGGACGTATGTCGCGTTGCTTGAGCTCAGCGCAGAACACTCAAGCTATACTACCCAAATCACTCAAGGCCGTTGGCAGTTATCAGCGCCTTAATATTAGCCCAACTTACCTATTCACGCGCCAATCTGTTGAGACTCGCCCGGACAGGCTGTATAGATTGGGTGTCAAGTTGGGCTGTTTGTACGCACCTTTAGAAACAGATGTCTGTTGGACCCGGCCGCTTCTAATACTTATGGTACCTAATCCTTTCAATTAATTTTATCTGATAACACTTATAATTCCAGTAGATATTATTATTTCGCCTTGCCTTTCCCAAACTAGGTTGGAGTCGGCTTCTAGTCAAACTAGATGCGGCTGAATATCAATATTTTACTTAGAGCGACTGCCATCTTACCTCCACAATCCAATTATTGGCAATTTATTGAAACGTAGCTGAATTTTTATTAATCCTCTCATTCAAGGTAAAAAAACATAGGCGTTAATAGACTTGAATAAAATTATAGCTTTAAGATGCGTACGAACGATTCGGCACCCGATCTGTAGAGCCGATTCGGGCGAGTCTCAACAGATTGGCAATAGGTCTGGTAAGTTGGGCTAATATTAACGTGCTAATTTGTTGGGACTCACCGGATCAGCTCTACAGATAGGGTGTCAAGTTGGGTCATTCGTACGCACCTTAAAATTTAATGAAGTCATACGAATAAGGAGAAAATAAATAAGTAAAATGCTCTAGATACGTGGAACTTGGTTATGGAAGACACTTTTTAGACTATAACACCCTTACCACAAAAAAGATAGACACGCTTTAAACACGAATGCTACCAAAAATAATACACAATTGTTTTAGACAAGTTAGTGCTAAAACAAGTGCGTATTATTTTTGGTAGCATTCGCGTTTAACGCGTGTCTATCTTTTTTGTGGTACGGCTCTCATAGTCAAATGAATCTTCGAACAGGTACAATGTTGACGGTTAAATTGACCGAGCTCCATTATCTTTAACAGCTAGTTCCCAAACCGAAGTCAGTGCATAATGAAGTGTAAACCACTGCCGTGTAAACGCGGTAGGTCGCTTAAACGCGCGGTCGATTGTCGCCATCCGACTGAGGCGACCGCACTCAGTCTTAATTGTCATTCAACGAGAAACCAAGCGTTTGCATAGCCGATCAACCGCGCTACACGGGTCAAAAGATACAGCGTGTGACATCACGGATGGATTGTCTATAGTTATACATAATCCTTCAACTGTCACACAATTGAAAAACACAATTGATTTTGACCAGAATCAGGTGTCGAAACAGATGAACAAAATATAGTTAATCCGTTTCGACATCCGTTCTGGTCAAAATCAATTGTGTTTTGCAATTGTGACGATTGACCTACTATTATATATATACGATTGACTACCAAAATGTACAAAAGTTGACATGAAAACGCAATAAAATATCTCAATTTCAAAAATTGTATACTAGGTACTCATCAAAAATCTCTAATTACTCACCTTTTAACGTCCGAACTGAAGCGTTGGTAAAATTTAATCAAACTTTTGATCCGAACACAATGAGCCTGATCCAAGAAACTTTTAATTTCGTTAGCTGCTATCACGAAAAGACAGGTATCTGAAACAAGTAGAAAATCTTTTGTCTATATTTTGTAGAACTTAGAAATAAAGCACAGAATATTCCAACTTAATTTTTAAAAACAGATTATGCCGAAGTTTTGTAATTGAATTTTAGCAGTAAGAAGCCAAGTTTAATTAAGTCTATTGTCTAGATATTATAGATCGATAGTGATGCGCTGGTACTTAATAGGGGTGTCACTAACTGACACCGTGTCAGTCAGTGCGGTGAATATTCGATGGATCGGCACATCCCTTTGTGGCATGTTTCAAATGACAGGCTGCATGTTCGTTGGTTTATTCATTGTAAAGCACGGTATACTCTCTATTATCATTGTTAACACTAGTGGGCTTACTGGAAAAATGAGAGTTATACAAATAGCTAGTTTGAAATAATGTTCGTGACTTCCATGTGACTTCGGTATTTTTTTTATTATTATTATTTTATTTGATAATAAGCTTGCGTTTGACCGCCATTTGCAATGATGCTGTCTACGATGAAGCACGCTTGCCTAGAAGAAACCGATTCACTCGTGACTTGAAGACGCAGGTTTGTTTCAGGTTGCTATTTCTATGAAAATAGGTATCCAAACCTATCAAGCAACACAAGGTACACACATAAAAAGTCTATTGTTTGAAGTCACCTGCGTTCTCTCAGCGGCTTATTCATCTCGTCCCCTACTTATTGAACACTTTGCCTGCTGACATCAGACAAGAAGATAATAAAGTAAAATTGGCGGGCAAACTTAAAAAAAAATATATTAGATTCTATGTAAGTGTAGGTGTTGAGTATATATAGGTTATAGATGTACCTGAAATTAAGTTTACTGTAAGAGAGACTCAATGATCTCACAGTTAAACTGCGTAAGCAGTTTTGTGGGGCCATGTATTTAGTTTTAAGAAACTTTAAGAGAATAAATAAATTATCTAAATTATCTAATTCATGAAAATTTTATACCATACAGCAGAAGCAATAGATACCTACTTAAAAAATAAACTGATGATTTATAGAGAATGACAACGAAGCAGTGAAGAGCATTAGTAAAGACAATCTCACCAAACAATTTATCAAGCTTTCAAGTATTTAGCGGTATAATTTGTTAGGTTTAAATTATCAGATTTGTGCAGTCCATGTGCGCATTTTAATGTTTAGCAACGAAACTTTTTAAACCTACCTTCATTTTGTAAAATGCAATTTAGTAGAAGCATTTGTTTTTTGTTTATTAAATTGCTGGTTGTTTTATATGTCTGCTTCATAAGCTTATTTGTCTTCTGTTGTGGTGTCTAACAAAGTTAAGGATTTAATTGAAGTTAAAATAACGTATTTTTCGATAGATAAGCTTCCGTACAACCCGATAGTGGACGTCAAAAAATAATAGGTCTTTACCTATGAAATTGCCGTTTTGTATGAAAAAATTTAAACTAATTTTTTTTTTTCATGTATTTTTTATTTGTATTAATCGAAGTAATCACCCATGCAATCAATGCATCTTTGCCAATGCAGTGGCAGTTTATTGATGCCCTTCTTAAGGAAATCAGCTGGACGGGAGGCAACAAAAGCTTCAAAGGCATTTTGTACTGCCTCTCGGGTATTGAATTTTTTTCCCGCCAAGAAGTTATCCAAATTCTGGAAAAAGTAGTAGTCTGTAGGCGCAAGGTCTGGTGAGTAGGGCGGATGACGGAGAGCTTCCAACCCCAGTTCTTGCAACTTGGAGACCGTCTGCTGTGCAGTATCAGGTCGCGCGTTGTCGTGCAGGAGCAGTGGAGACGAGCGATTGACCAATGCTGGTTGGAGATGTGCCAGCTTCTTCATCATTGTGTTCAGTTCTTCACAGTACACATCTGCAGTAATGCTCACCCCGTTTGGTAAGAAGCTGTGATGAATCACACCGGCGCTAGACCACCAAACAGTGACCATCACTTTTCTAGGGGTAAGTTTTCGTTGAGGGCATTGTTTAGGTGCTGAACCAGGGTCCAACCAACTTGCTGAGCGCTTGCGGTTATCAAACAGAATCCATTTCTCATCGCAGGTAACAATGCGGTTCAAAATTCCTTCATTTGTGTGCCTGTTGAGCAGTGCAAGGCACGTCTCGACACGTACTTCGCGCTGGCGATCATTGAGTTCGTGGGGCACCCATTTGTCAAGCTTTTTTACCTTGCCAATTTGACGCAAATGGACCAATATTGTTTTGACGCTAACGTCGAAAGCTGCTGCTAATTCAGCCGTAGATTGTGTATCATCAGCTTCCACAATCACCTTTAATTCGTCATTGTCAACCAAAGTCTTCGGACGACCGCGAGGTTCATTTTTCAGGTCGAAATTTCCAGAACGGAAGCGAGCAAACCAATAACAGGTGGTGCGTTGGTTTGTAGTGTTAGCTCCGTAAACGTCGTTGATGTTGCGTGCCGCTTGTGCGCGTTGCTGCCACGACGGTACTTGTATTCCATAATTACTCGAATTTTTAACGTATCCATGATGACGAAAAAGATTGAAATGCGATGAAAATGTAACACTAATCAATAAACAAATGACTACTTTTGGAAAAAAAAAAACCATGTTTTTAAAATAAAATTAATTTGAAATTAGAATTCTTAGCCAAACAAAAATTATTTTGATTTGAAATGGCCAGTACTGCAGAACGGCAATTTCATAGGTAAAGACCTAATATTTATTCTACCATACCTGACCTGATACTGTGCAATTTTTTTTTTAACTTAAGACTTGCGATACTCGCTGTGTCTAGAATAGAATTCTATAATTATTCAATCAATAGATAATGTAATGCTCTATTGATTGTATAGCCTACCTATAGGCCTCCTTTCTTTTCTAGATATTTTAGATGAACTCAAATAAATCACTATATAGAAAAAAAGTCGCTTCCCGCTGTCTGTCTGCCCCTATGTATGCTTAGATCTTTACAACTACGCAACGGATTTTGATGTGATTCAAGAGAAAGGTTTTTAAGTATAATACATCCCGTAAAATGCGGGCGAAGCCGCGGAAGCTAGTAAATAATAAATGTCAAATTAGTATAGCAGCTTCACTGGAGCTAATTATATTAGTCTAGAGCAAATGGAATGAACGTGTTGACATAAATGTGTCATCAAACCTCTTTCCTTTGTGCGCTGGCGTCTGAACGACTTCGAATGATTTATTGCGTTTTGTACTCGAAGAACAGATAGGTACCGATACCTACAGACTAGAAACTTTAAAAATATTAGTTTTGTACTGAATCATTTAAGATGATGATGACTTAAAAAAAATTAAACAGCCTGACACCTGTAAACTTATTTTTTGGTATACCTGTTTTAGACGTTTGATTTCTTAAGTTTACCCATGCCACACAAAACATTCCACACATTTTCATAATAAATATTTTTATTTTCTTTCAATTTTCTTCAAAAAATGAAACAACGAAGCTCGTTAACACGTTCACACCTTCATAAATATTTTAACAAAAATATCAATAATTATGAACTATACGAGATTTAAACAAAGCAACTGATTTACAAGAACTATGCACTTCGAACTGAAATTACACATGCCAGTTCTATTTGCACTCGGAACCCATAGACATTCCTGTCTAATATATTAAAATAGACGTATTACAAATACACACTGGAGCATAAATCAATTTATTGTTGAAACAACAGAACGCTGCGCGAGAGCATTGCGAAAGCGCAAAATTGAGACGCAGCGCTGATTATTAGGATTTAGTTGATCTTATTAGTTTTTCACATCGGACTAAATACTTATATCTACAGTGAAGTACATACATTAGTATTTCGTGCTAATTCTTCTCCCAAAAATCTACCTTCTTATCATAATCATAAACCATCGGAACGTACCTACCTACTACCTATGTAGACAGCACACTAAAAACAAAGACTTGATTTAAGTGCTTATTACAGACTTTTTTTTTACATAATATACTATAAATCATATCAATAAATAGTATAAAAAAAGTCGTTTTTCGTGTCTGTCTGTTTATCCGCTTAGTTCTTCTAAATTACACAATGGATTTTAATGCGGTTTTCACCAACATTTAGAAAATTTATTTTGAAAGGTTCATGTGTAGGTATAATAATAATTAATATAAATAATATAATCCTATAATACGTTAATATTTAACTTAGATGCAGCACAGAAATCTCGATGTTGTCACATGCCGCCACATCAGTAGATTGCATCCGTGCACAAATAAATTACAAATCTTATAGACTTTTGCCCGCGACTCTGTCCGCGTGGACTACAATGAACTGACCAGTTTAAATGACCTCCGTAGTGGTGGGTGGCTAGTACTACCAAGAGGTCAAGCTGTATCTCTGGTTTTTTTCAGTAGAATCAGATAACACGTGGCTTTGATTTTAAGTTGGACAATAAGGTATCAAACTGTGAAAATTGAATCAAAATCCGTTCAGTAGTTTTTGCGTGATGCGCGCACAAACAGACAAAAATTAAAAAAAAAATCATTTCGGGTATAGTTACGTCCCAGTACCCTATCCCGACCGTTTTTTCTGGAATATCTTCAATGTACAGACACGGCTCTTTTACAATTTTATAATAGTATAGATAACACCCAACCCTGACATACAATAAAGACGTTTCACGTCAAGCAGTAAAAACACAGAAAGATAATGTGAAACTTGATGTCACGTCACTAGCCCTTTTTAGGGTTCCGTAGTAAAACTAGGAACCATTATAGTTTCGTCATGTCCGTCTGTCTGTCCGTCTGTCTGTCTGTCTGTCTGTCTGTCTGTGTGTCTTATGCTATCGACTTGAAATTTGGAACAGTTATAAAAAAATCTTTTTCAACTTTATTGCAAATAAAATAAGTCCAAAAATATTTTTATTTACATTGCAAAATAGGCTGGAGTGGGGGTCCGAAATTTCAAAGTGGGGTTACTAGGTCAAATGACATATCATACGAAAGGGCTTGATTTGTACATTTCAAAATATATTTTCATTTTATTTTATGTATCACAGTTTTCGACATATGATGAAAAATGTCTGAAAAAATACCATTCCCCCCCCCTTATCTCCGAAGTTTGCGGAGCGAAAAATCTGAAATAATTAGAGCTGATAGAAATTGACTCAAATATTGCACCAAAAATAAAACGATGTTCCTAACTAGTACAATTATTTCAAAATCATCAAAATTCCTTCACAAACAAACTTAGTTATGCGGTCCGGTTTTTTTCACTTTATACGTCCAAAAACAGAACCCTCGGTGCGCGAGTACGACTCGGACTTGGCCGGTTTTTTTCTTACAAATTGCGGCACTAATGCAACTCTCTCAATATCACTGAAAGTCACGCAATGGCGTGTGAGTGTAAAAGATCACGATACAGTAGGTAATAAATGATGAGGTGAGTCAACTGAGATTGCTGATACGATAGCTCTATCATTTTGTTACACCGCGACTAGTACGTACTTTATTTACTCGTATAATTACACGCAGTAAAAATATTTTATACTTATACCTACTTTGATTTTTAAAAACAAAAGCATCTATATAACATTATTAAGGGCGGGTTGCTTCAAACCATCTGTATCCGTAAGTCAGTACGTAATCGTTAAGTCAGTATGAAATTGTCGTACAAGCCGCCATATTTGACGGTTACAGATACGTAACTTTAAGATGAAACAACATGGCCTAAGTCTTCCTTTATCATAGTTAGAATTGTGTGTATAAACACACAATTCTCGATAGATATTATACATTTTTTTTGCAAAAGCTAAAAAGGCTACTCATCATTATGAACAACTTTTACAAACCTAACCAACCCTGGGATCAACTCTGAAATCTCGAAAAAACATCAGCTGTTCCATTATAAATCGATAAAATGTTTGAAACAGTTGTTTTTTTCGCGATTTCAGGTGTGGTCCCATAATTTAGTAGGTACAAGTTGTTCATAATGATGAAACAATGACCTCTTTTTGGCTTTTGCATAAACAAATAATAATGTCGTATGGTAGGCAGCTAAATATTTAATTAGGAAATTGGAGATAATAAAATATAAGTGAACACATCGGTTATAGGTCCCTAACGTCATACACCTATTTACGTCATTCACCACTTTTGCCGCTCGTAGGATGTAAGTATGGGTCTCAAAGGACGCAAGCCTATTGCCTTTTATCAGGCACAATGCTTTCTAATCCTGGGCTTTCAGCGATATTATTAGTCGACTAGTGCGTTAAGCCAATCATATTACGTAAACTAAATCTAATGGAAGATTATCTAATTTTTATTCATTGTAAATTGCAAGAAAAGCATAATCAATTTTCAAAAGTATCAGACTATCGGAGGTAAGTTGCGGCGCAGATGAGTTCCGTCGAAGTTAAGTCGTACGCTACACTCTGATTCTTTATTTGCAATACCTACAAGAAAAAAACCGGCCAAGTGCGAGTCGGACTCGCGCACCGAGGGTTCCGTATCATATTTGGACGTATAAAGTGAAAAAATCCGGACCGCATAACTAAGTTTGTATGTGAAGGAATTTTGATGATTTTGAAAAAACTGTACTAGTTAGGAACATCGTTTTATTTTTGGTGCCATATTTGGGTTAATTCCTATCAACTCTAATTATTTCAGATTTTTCGCTCTGCAAACTTCGGAGATAAGGGGGGGGGAATGGTATTTTTTTGGACATTTTTCATCATATGTCGAAAACTGTGGGACATAAAATTAAATGAAAATATATTTTGAAATGTGCAGATCAAGCCCTTTCATATGATATGTCACTTGACCTAGTAACCCCAATTTAAAATTTTGAACCCCCACTCCGGCCCCTTTTGCAATGAAAATAAAAACATTTTTGGTTTTTTTTAATTTGAAGTGAGTTGAATAAGCATTCTTTATAACTGTTCCAAATTTCAAATCGATAGCATAAGTAGTTGCTGAAATAAGCAGGTGTGACAGACAGACAGACAGACAGACAGACAGACAGACAGACAGACGAAGTCGCACCATAAGGGTTCCTTTTTTACCATTTTGGTACGGAACCCTAAAAAAGGGTCTACGTTGTACAAAAGTGTTTCTCGCTCGCAGCCTTCGAGATACTTAGTATTTTGTTAAAAATATCTTATACTGCAAATTCATAAACGTCAAGATAACGGAATCTTGATAATGAATTAACAAATGCTTGTCAAGTTTAATAAAAAAAATAGAAAACAATTTTTATATAAAATTCGGATACGACGATAACAGTGACTTTAGGTACTATTTGTACAGAGACCGGCAAACATCGTGAGCAAAAGCGGCGTAGTGAGGGAATGTTTGCGCACGCAAGCTTTTACACCGGCTCCACACGTTGGCCCAAACGTTGGCTCCAACGCCACTCGCCTAACGTGGGGATCTAGAAAATAGTATTGGCCAACGTTGGGGCCAATGCTATTCTATAGATCCACACGTTGGGCGAGTGGCGTTGGGGCCAACGTTGGGGCCAACGTGTGGAGAAGTACGGGGCAAAATGCAAAAAATCGACTATTGCGCAGTCCATGTCATTTTATAACGATGTTTGCCGGTCTCTGTAGTAGGGGTACTGAACTACAACTACTACGGCTAACTACGTCTCGTTTAAGCCACGGATTCGCTAAGATACATTTGTATATAAACAAAGTATCAGATACAAAAAATATTGTTTCAGAAACAAGTAGGTAATTATTGTGTAGTAAACATTTAATTGTTTTGCAATGTATGTATGTACTTCTTTCTGATACAGTAAGCTTCTTAGACACTAACCTAAGAAACTATTACTCACAACTGAATTTATGTCACTTTCATTTGCAGCTCAACTGTGACATAAAATTAACTGGACAAAGTAAATAAAGAGCTCAAAAGCTTTACTTTGTAGGTAAACATTTATTTATTTATATACGTTCGGACGCTGAGAGAATACTAATTCAGTTTCGAAACAGATCTAAGAAGCTCTGACTTCACACGTAGCTTGATTGAAACCTACATTAAATATGTATTTTTTTTTACCTTATTTCTAAGAATGTAGTAAATCGAATTAAAGTCTCATTACTGTTGCTTTTGTTTTACTAACAATGATATAGGTCTAATGTTTATTTCTTTAACTAATTTTTGGATTAATGAAGCACACTATTATTAGGTACCTTTAAAACCACCTTCGTTGTGAGAATACCACTCACTAAAATCCTTGTGGTGGTTTTCTTTAGCACATACCTACGGTGAATCTCCGGGATTTGCAATAACGCACGGGTTTATACTGTGTGGCTTCGGAGCAGCTTCGTCCCGCGAGGACATTAAGTAGCCTTCCCTGGGACACCTTCTAATTTATTACCTACACAGCTAAAGTACTCTTGGGCCGGTTAGACACACGTCGAAGTTAATTTCAGAGATTGGCACAACGACGCACCTTTAAATTACACATTAAAGTCTTAGGGCCTGTTTCACAATGTCTGTGTAGCTACTACTCACCAGATAAGTTTAAAAATGGAACAGAATTTGTATGAAATTATCTGCCAAGTAATTTAACAGGAACTTACTTGGAGGTGTGAAACAGCGCTTAATGTTGTCGGCATTTAAAGACTTTCAAACTTCAAATTATACGGCCAGGTACTCTCCAATATCGCAACGCAGTATAAAAAAAGTCTTAAAATAAATCAAAACGTCCACTGAAAAAAAGAAACTTATCGGAAAAAGCCTCACAATAAAGAACGCCATTCAAGAGAACAGCTTCCAGTGAATGAACTACTATTTGTGTAAATGCAACATTGTTTGTCCTTAGCCCAACGAGTCTCAGTACATTGGAAACCTTGCACTATTTACTACGGATTATACAATGACGTACATAAGCTTTTAGTTATCAAGTTATGCGTTAGCTAGTTCCGTTTTTAGTTATCAAATACGTGTTTGTTGGGATTTATTATTGCATTCCCGTATCTAGTGCAAGTAATGAATTTTCGAGCGAATCGCGAATAATGTAATGCAGGATTTGGAGCGTAAAATAGATGTACAATGTACAGTGGGCAAAAGAGATAGGTTTACAGGCAACGGACTACATTCGCAATTGAACAAAATAAGTATTTAGCGTAATATCTCCGGAGTGTGGTCACTTTGAGTTTTAAACTATTTGCTTAAATATAAAGGGCCGTACCACAAAAAAGATAAACACGCGTTCAACACGAATGCTACCAAAAATAATATGCACTTGTTTTAGCACTAACTTGTCTGAAACAAGTGTGTATTATTTTTGGTAGCATTCGCATTTAACGCGTGTTTATTTTTTTTGTGGTAAGGGTGAAAAAGTCTCATAGTTACCGCAAATTATTCGGTTATTTTTAGTTCACATTCACTTAGAGAGATGGCTGAAAGAAGTTTGTTTGCTCTTCCACATAGAATACGTTTATAGATTTATGTACGAGCCTCTGTTAAATTCGAGTCTGAACATTGTTCGTAAAAAACATACAAAATATGAAGAAATTCCTTCTTGCTTGAGTATTAGTTGTTAGTCTGTGTACTTTATTCTTTTGCCTCGTGTACTAAGGAGTTAGCTGCATGATAAAACGATATGTTTCCGATACACTAATGTATTTGGATACGAAACAGGTGTTTTTACATTTCGAGATTAGGAACGCAATAGTTATTTTATGTGTTAAATGCAGTTCTAAGTGGTAACCAGGTGTCTAGTGAGTTTCTTCACGTAGGTGTAAACTTGTTGTTATAAATAAACTATTCGTTCCTAAATGAAGTCTCTGTCCCTACTATCCGACTGGTAGTTCCAGAGATTAGCGCGTTCAAATAAACATACTCTTCAGCTTTATGTTAATATAGTAGATAATATTTATGTATATAGTTTGCGCCACCGTAATCAACTGTGATTACTTCGCTGACAAAATTGTAATACGGTCTTAGCGTCCGACCGTCCGACTATTATTTGCCTAAACGCTACTTAGACTTCCGACCAAAATGGGTCCATTGCGGATGTGTTTGACCTTAGTTTTGTCTATGGACCGGGCATAGGAAGTTTCCTTCTAGTGCTGTAGTCTTTACCCATTAAAAGGTTTGTTCAGTCTATTAAATAACGTTGTACCTACACTAAAACCACCAATTATTGACAACGTAGGATTGAACTGAAGAGTAGGGCAAGGCGGGATATCTCGCTCAAATTTGAAGCAGCCCGATTAGAGTACCACCTTACAGAATACCACAGCCAAATAACGCTACTCTTTGGTAGTGTTGTGTTCCTGTGGTGAGTAAAGTCGTCAGAGCTCCTGAGTATGCGCTGTGTTGACAGCGGGGGACCTGCTTGTCCCCTAAGCTGTCAGCACAGTGAATCTTCATTTGAAAGAGTCGGTAACGCGCATGTGATACTCAGTGTTGAAACCGTTTCATAGGCTATGGTAACCGCTTGCCATCAAGCGAAGGTATTTTATAGAAATACATAGAAACCAGTAGTGTCGCGGCCACACGTCACCTGCTGGTGCTGTCTGTAGTCGGGTACAAACTCGTACTTTTATGCGAATATAGTCTGCGTAAAATTTAAAAAAGCGTGTGTTTGGCGTTGCATAAACCGTGACGGGCCTAGGATAAGTAAATATACCAATAGCAATGCAATAATTTAACCATTTTATTCTACACAATTTTAGTACCTGCATTTTAAAATTCAAGTCTCTTTGCGTGCCACATTATATTTTCAATTTCATATTTTGCTGTAAGTTGGCAAGGTTGCCTCGTTCATGCGAACTTTGTACAATATTCATACGAACTGACCATACGATGTCAACTTAAATGTTGAAATGAAAATAGTTTGGCGGATTATTTAACTTTGATATTTTCCGACATTTTCAGTGGTTCTCTGCCGTTGATTTTATAAATTCTGTTCTATTTCTGGACATGCTACGCACAGTGTTTAGCTACGTTTGGTATGAAAATAAAGAGTGATCCAATACAACAAATTAACACAATATGTACCATTTTTTAATGAAAATTTGCTATAATGGCAACATTTGGCAGACGGTTTGGTTATCGCAGTTTATAGTTATATTAAGTTAAACTTTTTCCTTGCTCCTTGATCCCTTAGTCACCTTTAACGTCACTCACGTGGGAAATGATTGATTGTTCAGTCGGAAATCACACAAACCAATCAAAAAGATCTAGTACCTACGCCTTGATATCTCTTTTGAATTTCCCTACAACAGTTGTGAATATTGTGTAACCTCCCTGATATCGCACACCTAGATCTAAAGAGAGTTAATTCAAAATTAAAATGTTTGAAGCTCTCTTTAGATCACCTATTCACTCATAAGTTCATAACTCATACCTATTCGCCTATTCAAAATATGTAAGTACAGTGAATAAACTATATAGGTATCACAAGTAAAACGCTATTTCTAATTTTGTTACTATTTTATTGTACCGGCTTCCCCTCACCCGTTACCACTGGTACCTACACATTGCCACGTCAATTAGCAACTCAGCTTTTCGCTGAAAATCAATCGTCTAATTACGTAAGCTAACGAACCAAGCATTAAACAGCGCTCTCGACTCCAATTATTCTGCACTGAAAATATTTAAAATTAAATTATAAACGTATGTAGGTATTTATAAACACTTACACAAAATAAAGAACTCAAAAGAGATTATTTTACCAACAGTATCGAAAATGCTTTTTATACCGTAATGTCTGAAAATGACAGAATAATATTGGAGTCGCGATTGCCGCTCGAGGCACTCTGATAGCATTATATAAATGTAGAATTTGTATTGATAATTGTTTCAAGTCTGTGTATGGTATAATAAGACTTACTTATTATTGCGGAATCCATACACAAGTTATTAGGGTATTCTAAGGCAATACCATAATCAATAAGTATTGTTTATATAGAATAATTAAGCAATGATTGGTTTTCCAATTGAATTCTGAGGAATAAGTAGGTATACCTACATTAGGCAAATTTTGATTTTATGTGTATTAAAAAGTAACCGAATCTTGCGTCTCTTGCGCTGATATAGATATATATTTTGCATTTTCATTCACACCCAACTCTATGCGGAAGCTGTACATAAAAACAAAAGCCGCATGAAGATAAAGCAAACGTTTGTTTATGTATAAAATCGTCGGACTCAGCCAATAAACGCCACATTCTCGTTTATTTATTCTGAACGCGTATTTAAAAATATGCAACGAATGATACAATAGATCGTTTAACTATCACTCCTACGCATTAACTACATGAACGTGCTATCTACTGAGTATTCTTAA